>CM033754.1:37796400-38294889 GCA_019671005.1 Hibiscus mutabilis
ATTTAGGGATTTCAAAATTAGGTTTTAAATTTGGGGCAAAAATTCGGGGTGTTACAACTCTCCCACCCTTAAAAGGAATTTCATCCTCGAAATTTTCAGACCTAGCAATAGATCCAAAAATTAACTGGCACAACTTAAAATTTTTCGTTCTAAATTCCTCATTCTTCAACATAAAATGTGGCATAGTAATCTATCTACAAAAGGAAATAATCCTAGAATTAGAGTTGGCACTTGGAGTCTCTATTCAAAATATATCTTTAATTTCTTAAAATAATATATTTATAAAAAAATCTCATTTTGCCCGAAAATATTTAATGTGCATGCAAAAATCATTTTTGGCTTAAAATTTCATGTGGCCCTCATAGTCCGATGGTTGAACCTGGCTTTGATACCACTAAATGTAACTCCCTAAATTCGGCCCAGAAGAAATAGGTCGAATTTAGGAAGTTACGTTTGAAAACTTTTTCCTGAAGAAAACTTTTCCCTCAAGAAATAGGTAGGGATGTATTCTTTAATCCTTAATAAAAATTACTTTTGCCGAGAAAAAAAAACAAAATTTAAAAAATTATACTTTAATTTAAAAAGAATATATATAACTATAATTTAATAATTATCTCATAATAATAATAATATACAAATATATATAACTTGTGAAATGGCTTTACGATCCATCTAGGAAGTATTTATTGTTGGGTGAGGGTCTCACTACGTGGGAAACCCATCACCGGTTGAAACCTATTTTCAAAGGGATGGTATTGCCATATATATATATTTTTGACTTCTGTAACTAATAATTATACTTTTATTAGTATATTATAGGTGTGGGCAGCTAATTTCAGCATATTTGAGAGATTGCAGAAAGCTCATAGGTTTGTTCGAGAGAAAAACAAGGAGAGAAAAATTATTTCTAACTTTGAACAGTTTTGATCAACTCTTCGATCGGATGTCCATCCGTAGTTCGATTGAGCTGATTTTTGGACAGCAGCTAGGCGACTTGGTGATCTTGACTTTGTACGGTCGGATTTTTCATCCGAAACCCATAGCGTCAGAAATCCCCATTTTACAGCAGCTGAGTTTTTTGGTGATGTTCTCTCATTTTACTCTCTTTTGCTAAAGATTACTTGTTATTAGCCTTGTTGGAGTTGAATGCTTGTTGTAGGTTGGATATTGAAGTCTTGTAGTTGAACATTTGATTATAGTGGAGCTTTTGATCGGACTCTAAAGTCCCGTGGTTTTTACCCTTGATTTAGAGGGGTTTTCCACGTAAAAATATCGTTGTCTCGATTTACTTGTGTTGTGGTTGCATTGTTGATTTGTGGTTGATTAGTGTTGCTAGAGAACATATTTGTGATATTGTGCTTGCCATAATTATTGACTTGAGTTATAGGGAGAGAAAGAACATTAGTTGTGCTTCCGCTTGGTTTCGGTTGTTCGATATCTTCCCAACATTTATGCTTTCAGAAATGGACCATCATGAATTCTAAGCTAAACCAGGAGCTGCGAATGATCAGCTGCGTTCACGTGCCGGGCCATGTCAATTCCATCATCCACCTACTGCACGCCTTCTGTTAGGAAATCACTAATAGACAGAATAGACTTTAGAAAGAGAGAGAACTTTTTTCATAGAAAGCTTGATTACAAAACTCAGCTGATTGGCTTATATATACTGGTAGATTGCCAACACAGTTTACACGATAACCTCCTAACAGAATTGGTTAGGCTAATTAGCTTGATCAGTTAAGCTTTCAACAACTTAACTTCCTAGACTATATTCAACATGCTCCCTGCTTCTTCCTCTTTCTTATTCTTCAACTAACAACACCCCTAGCCGTTGTCTGAACAAATGAAGGTATGCCTTGGATAGAGGTTTGGTGAATCCATCTGCAGTCTGATGCGCTGCAGGAACATAATTCACCTGAAGCTTGTTGTCTGCAACTTCCTCACGAACTAAATGGACATCTAACTCAACATGTTTTGTTTTCGAATGGTATACAGGATTGGCACTCATAGCAATTGCACTTGAATTGTCACTCCAGATTACAGGGATTGCATCCGGTTTAACCCTCATATCATGCAGTAGAGCATCTAGCCAGGTAACCTCTGAATCTGCATCCGCTAAGGTTCTATATTCAACCTCTGTGGTTGATCTCGACACCGTCTTCTGCTTCTTTGAGTTCCACAACATAAAGTTATCCCCAAGATAAAAAAAGTTGTTGGAAACTGAGCGTTGATCATCTAAATTTCCACCCCAGTCAACATCTGTAAAGGCCACCAACTGATAGGGATCCATAGTTGAAGAAAAAACCAATCCATAATCAATCTTGCCATTAAGATATCGCAGCACCCTCTTAACAGTCATCATATGTTGTTCACAGGTATTATGCATAAACTGAGCCAGCTTATTAACACTATACACAATGTCAGGCCTCCCTCGTATGGCACACATAAAGCAAGGCTCCAACTAAACTCGTGTATTCTTCTATACTAATCAATGAACTACCAGCATCCTCTTGAGTAAGCTTAGGAGATGTTACCATGGAAGGAGGTACTGGAGTCGAGTCCCTCATACGTGCCTTGTCAAGAATCTCCATGATGTACTTCTTTTTGCTAAACATTACTGAGTCACCAACTTGTTTCACCTCAATACGCAAGAAAAAATTTAGGAGTCCCAAATCCTTTAATGAGAATTTATCACCAAGTTGAGTCACCACAGCTTTAATTTCTTCATTCGATCCATCTGTGACTATGATGTCATCCACGTAGACTAGGACATAGGTAGCAATCACAGCTTCTTCCTTGATAAACAGTGAGTTGTCTGCTCAACTCTTGAAGCCAATATTCACCAAGTGATCCCTTAATTTTGAATACCAGTTGCGTGGAGCTTGCCTAAGGCCATATAGGGCTTTTTGAAACTTAGAAACAAGCTTTGAACCATCTTTACCCTGCTGCTCAAAGCCTGGTGGATGTTGCATGAAGACTTCTTCATCGAGATCTCCGTTTAAAGAAGTGTTGTTGACATCTATTTGTCTCAACCTCCATTTGTTTGACACTGCCAAGGCAAGAATCACGTTCACCGTGGCTGACTTGACCACCGGGCTGAACGTATCTTGAAAATCCTGGCCAGGGACTTGAGAGTGCCCTTGGCCACTAACCTCGCTTTATATCGTTGTATGGATCCATTCGCATTTTTCTTGACCCGAAACAACCATTTACATCCCACCGTTGATCGTCATTCTAGTAGAGGAACCAAGGTCCAAGTTTCATTGTTTACCAGAGCCTCATACTCATTAACACTGCTGCTCGCCAATTTGATCACTCAAGAGCTTTCTGAATGGATTAGAGCTCAGTTTCTTCAATCTCATGTGTAACTATATACCCTTTAGGTTTAAAAATGCCATTCTTACTACGAGTAACCATGGAATGGCCATTCACTATAGCATTATTTATAGATGCATTTTCATTCCAAGACACCATAGGCATACTGTCACCAGATTCTTCAACATGAGCTTCAGTATCAATCTCAATTCTAGGGGAAACATTACCAGAAATTCCATGATATGTATTGTTACTGTTGGCTACACGTGGCAAATGAGGGGAACCTTGACTTGCCTCTCAGGAATGTTGAACACAACTGCCACGTGGTGATGCATCATGTTGTGACTCAGCTCCTTGAAGGCCAGTTCTGGTAGGTGGTGATTCCTCATGGACGGGTCCGAATGCTGCATCTTGATTGGGTACATTGGGTTAACTTGCATGGCCAGCCTTATGGCCACCATTTTGCATGCCCGTGCACACATGTACTGCACCATTAACAATTGGTAGATGAACACGTGTTGTGGTCCTTCCCTGGCCATTGTTCTCATTGGCAGCTTCTGCAAAAGGAAATGATTTCTCATCAAAAATCACATGATGAGACATATATACTCGACCATCTGGAGCAAGACAACAATAGCCACGATGCTGAGCACTATATCCAAGGAAAGTGCAATGTGTTGATCTGTAGCTAAGGTTGTGAGTTTGATATGGTCTCAGGTGAGGAAAACAACGACAACCAAATACCCTCATGAGACTGTAGTCAGGAACATTCTTATATAACACTTCAAAGGCTGACTTTCCTTGCAACGCGTGGGTGAGAAGTCTGTTTATTAAATGGATAGCAGTGCTGACTGCATAAGACCAATATTTTAGAGAAAGAGAGGCTTGAGCAAACAGCACAAGTGCAAGCTCCACAACGTTCCGATGTTTCCTTTCTACCACACCATTCTGTTTCGAAGTGTGTGGACACGTCCTTCGATGATGGATTCCAAGAGATGCCAGTAGAGTCGATAGCCTTCGAAACTCACCTCCTCAATCACTTTACACCTCTTTAATTGCCCCATCAAACTGTGTTTTGACCATACTCTGAAATAGTTGAAATGCTGGGAAGGCTTGATCCTTAATCTTGAGCAAATAAAGCCAACAATGTTTAGCTGCTGCATCGATAAAGGACCCATAATACATGTTATACTACCGGGATGATAATGACGAGACAAGTAAATAAGCGCAAACGCATAAAAGAAAAATAACACCAAGAATTTACGTAGAAAACCCAAAAGGGAAGAACCACGGGCATAGGATGAGAACTTTCACTATGATGGAGAAAGAGATTACAGTTGATTTATGATATTCTGTCTAAACCCCTAATCCCTAACATCTATTTATAGGGATAGATTCCTTGTTTACAGAGGAAACTTGCATAGAAATAAATTCTAGTCAAACTGAGTTTCCTACCTTTAATTAATATAAAGTAAACAAGATCTACAAAAAGTATGATTCTAACTTTAAACCAAATCCCAAAAGAATTTGGATCACAACTCTAACAAATCTCCACCTTGAGACAAATTCCTGTCGAACAATATCTCTACCTTTTCCACTAAACCCCTTCAAGGAGTAGTCTTCAGCAATGAACACCGACCGAATCCAAGCCTTGCCCAAGCTTGGATGTACAAGGTAATTTAGTCTCCACGTTAGTAAGATCAACATTAGTGCCAACTTTACTCACAACTATATCACCACGAGCAATAACACGACCCCGATCATCAATGGCACTACTACCTTTCTCATTATTTATCTTTGAAGCAAATCGAACTCTCTTAAGCTTCTCAAATCCGTTATATCCACGGAATTCAACTTTATTCTTTCTTTTCAAATTCGTTATGCCCACAAAATCGAACTCTTTTCTGCCTACCAGAACCGTTATGCCCACGGTTGTCATGTTCAACACAAAATCATCTTTTACTTGATTCAGTCAAGACGCATTCACCAGTAACATCGTCATTTGACACGCATGAGGAAACACCGGATGCATCACCTAAAATAGTTGAACCTTGCAGAACATAAAAATTGGCTGCTCTTTTATACCCTTTTATCAAAACAAGAACGCCCTTGCAAATTTTCATAGCTCCACCATCATTGGAGTATCTGTACCCTTTTGAATCCAGAGTACCTAACGAAATCAGATTTCTTCTTAAATCTGGAACATGCCTCACATTACCAAGTGTTCGGACAATCCCATTGAACATCTTAATATTGATTGTGTCAATACCTGCAACTTTACAAGAGACATTATTTCCCAACAAGACAGCATTTGTAGACACATGTTTATACGTCGTAAACCAATCTCGATTTGGACTCATATGAAAACTACTACCAGAGTCAAGAATCCACTCCTCACTCGCTATAGAGTCTTCGCCGGAAGCAACTAAAAGTTCAACATCATTATACTCCTCTGCAATATCAGCTTCATCTTCACTGTAATTCTGATTCTCAGATTCCCTCTTTATCTTATTATGTAATCTGTAACACTCAGATTTAATATGACCTTTCTTTTTGCAGAAATAACATGTTTTACCTCTATTTGATGACTTGGACTTGCCTCTATTTTGACTGTCAAAATTATGATCACCTTTTCTTTCGCGGTCTGAACTAGTCGATCCATGCACCATGAGACCCTCTGCTTGGAACTCGGAGCCGGTAAGATGTTTCATCTTGTCATGTGAATTCAAATTATCATATGGCTCTTTAAGAGTAAGGGTATCACGGCTGTGTAGGAGGGTGCTTCTAACAGACGAATATGAAGCTGGTAATGAGCAAAGTAAAATCAAACATAAGTCTTCCTCATTGTACTTTACCTCCATCGTTTCCAAATCTGAGACGATCTCCTTAAAATCGGTTAGGTGGTCGTCAAGACACGAACCTTCTGTTAACTTGTGGGAGTATAGGCATTGCTTCAGAAGCAACTTGCTGGTCAAAGTTTTCTTCATGCAAATTTGTTCCAATTTTGCCCATAAGCCGACAGCTGTCTTCTTTTTGTGAACATCCTACAAAATATTGTTTGATAAGTGCAAACGGATCTGGGAAGCAACTTTCCTATCCTTGCAGCGCTTCTCTGTATCCGACCATTCTTTCGGCATATTATCAAACCCATTTAATGCATCATCTAAATCCACCTAAACAAGAACATCTCGAACCTTCACCTGCCATAGCAAAAACCTGACATTACGATCCAGCACCTGAATTTCATACTTCACCGTCGTCATTATCCTGAATAACCTGAAAAGCTCTAATGCCAATTTGTTATATTACCGGGATGATAATGACGAGACAAGTAAATAAGCGCAAACGCAGAAAAGAAAAATAACACCAAGAATTTACGTGAAAAAAACCAAAAGGGAAAAACCACAGGCAGGTGATGAGAACTTTCACTATGATGAAGAAAGAGATTACAACTGATTTATGATGTTCTGTCTAAACCAATAATCTCAGTATCTATTTATATGGATAGATTCCTTATTTACAGAGGAAACTTGTATAGAAACAAACTCTACTCAAATTGAGTTTCCTACATTTAATTAATATAAAGTAAACAAGATCTACTAAAAGTATGATTCTAACTTTAAACCAAATCTCAAAAGAATTTAGATCACAACTCTAACAATACCTATATCCATCAGTGGACACAATGTGTGAAGGTCCCCATAAATTTGTAAATATCAATTGAAAGGGAGTAACATATAAGTTGTCGAATCACTAAAGGGTAACTTGTGACTCTTGCCAACTCGACATGCAACACAAACTCTATCTTTATTAAACTGTGAAGACATTACAATTCCAGCACTTTTACACACTTGCATTAAGGAACTATGAGCAGGGAGCACAAGCCTTTGATGCCATACATCATATGTATTAGTAATTTTGCTAACTAAATTGACTTCAGCCTTGGCAGGTCCTTTAACAGCAGCATCAAACTTGTACAATCCTCTATTTTATTTTCCTTGTAACAGCAACTCTCCAAATATTTCATCACTAACAAGACACCTCTTTGCATGAAACTCGAAGAATACATTGTTATCTCTAGCAAACTTCGAAACAGACAACAAATTTTTAGTCACCGAGGGAACATGAAACAAATCTTTTATCAGTAGGGTACGAGAAGAATACAATAACATAGCCTGCCCAGTACTGCAAATATCCAGATTATGCCCATTACCTACAACTAGTTTACCTGGGCCATTGTAATCTGTGCTGTTTAGCAGATTTGTTGCATCTGGTGTGACATGATGCGTTGCACCAGAATCCACCACCCAGGTTTCAGAGGAGGACGAGGCACCATTGCGTGTATGTGTGAAACAGTTAAAACAAGCATTGTTTGCTTTCAAAGAACTCATATGTGCAGTTGCTGATTCATTTCTTTCTTCATGGGTATTTGACAAAACACCAGGGAAGGATTTATCAAACCTACACCAGCACCTATTCACCGAGTGGCCATTCTTCCCACACAGTTGGCATTGGAGACGTGCCCAGCCTCTTCCTCTAGCTCCTGTCCTTCCTCCAGTGTAAGATTGACTATTTCTTGTTTCTTGATGACCATTGTTATGTGCATTCTGTACGTGAGCCACGTTTGCAGCCATGGGCAGATGAGTATTTGTGTTAAACCCTTTCAACTGCGTTTCAGCATCCACCAACACAGATTTTACCCCATCTAGAGAAAAAGGTTCTTTGTTGGCCGTAATAACTGCCATGAAGGGTTTATATTCAGAGGGAAGGCCATTCAAGATGGCAGCAATGTGCTCAACATCGGAAACTTTGCTATTGCAGGCTGCAAGAGAGTCACACACTTCTTTGATTTGAGTAAGGTAAGATCGCATGCTTTCTTCTCCTTTCTTGATGGATCGGAGCTTGCAGTGTAAGCTCATGACACTCGTGGTTGAACGATTCGCAAAGAACTTGAGAACCGTTTTCCATACATCTGATGCAGTCTCGGCACCAACGAATTGGGGTACCAGGTTTCCACTAATTGTCGATAACAGCCAAGACGCTAAGGCGTTGTCTTGTGCGACAAAAATCTCATAATCTTCGTTCGAAACTGACTCTCCTTCATCATTGGTGGTTGTCTCAGGTGGTGGCGTAAGATTGCCGGTAAGTAGCTTCTCCAGACGATGGCTTCTAACTGTCAACAGCACATGTTGCTTCCATAACAAGAAATTCATTTCATCAAGCACAACATTGATCTTCTTGTTGGTGAACATCTTGCCTGTTGAAGAGTCTGTTGAGCTCATAATCGGAGTAGAGCTGATACTGGGCATTCCAAGAACTTCAAGCAGTTGACACGAACAGCGGAAGAACGTCTCCAAGGATCATGGCGAAAGATACCATGTTAGGAAATCACTAATATCCAGAATAGACTTTAGAAAGAGATAGAACTTTATTCATAGAAAGCTTGATTACCAAGCTCAGCTGATTGGCTTATATATACTGGTAGATTGCCAACACAGTTTACACGATAACCTCCTAACAGAATTGGTTAGGCTAATCAGCTTGATCGGTTAAGCTTTCAACAACTTAACTTCCTAGACTATATTCAACACTTCTGTCCGACCAAAGAATGTCCCATTGCTTTGGATGTCCTTCACCTTGTCAAGCTAAGCGGGCAAGCCACGCCGATGTTCATTGCTCATCACAAGCAGATAAAATCCATTTCCGAGAAGTCCTACTCCGAAAACATTATTGTTTCATTAAATCATTTTCAGCGGAGCTGTTGGGAAGCTGTATCGGTGAATGCTTTCACCGCAGTCTCGCCGCCAAATTTGATGTACGAGGATACATGTAAACTCGCCATGGACCGCCTCACCTCATTTATAATACTCCTATTTCACCGAAGGTGGTACATCGACGGCTGCATCGAATCAGAAGATCAAACAATACGAAGCCTAAACTTTGACATCCTCGAACGGGCACCGTGCTTTTTTAGGGATCCTTGTCGAAGTACGCCGCCATCTGAAAAGCCCCAACATCAGAGACACATTACCATCATACAACTCCTCATACCACAACATTGCTGTGTTCTTCATGGGGGGAGAAGACGATCGGGAGGCTCTAGCATTGGCTAAACGCATTTCCCAACACGACAGCGTTAGCCATACTGTCGTTCATCTCAAAACTAAGACCATTTTATGCGACATCCTGGGCGACACAGAGCGAATGCTTGATGATGAGATGTTGAAAGATATCAAAGGAAGTGTACACTTAACGTACATTGAAGCACAAGTAAACGATGGACCTGAAACTTCAACTTTTCTTCGATCCATTGTGGAAGATTACCAGCTTATCATTGTTGGGAGACGATATAAGAGTAAAAATTCACAGACCTTTGGTCTCGAGCAATGGTGTGAATTTCAAGAACTTGGGATTATTGGAGACTTGCTATCGTCTTTAGATTTTGTTGGCGATTATTCTTTGTTGATTGTTCAACAACAGCGGCAATGGGCTGCTTAAGACCCAATGCAGATAATGGAACCTTAATATTTTTGTTTCTCATTCTCACTAATTTGATACTAAAGTAGAGTTTCTCCAATGGTTTTGCTTTGCTTTTATGTTTACTATTGTTTTTTATTTGTACATAGGGTTGTTATAATTATCGAAACGATAATTACCAACTAATAAACAATCATAAACACAAAAAATAGACACTAAAATTTATGTGAAAACCCCTAAAATGGAAAAGAAAAAAAAATCACCTACCGAGGAGGAGAGATTTGTTCCAATTTTGTCCATAAAATAACAATTATCCTCTCTTTGTGAAATCACGTAGAATACTGTTTGATAAGTGCAAACAAATCTGAGATGCGACTATATGATCGATGCAAAACTTTTCTGTATCATCTTTAGATTTTGTTGGCGATTACTCTTCGTTGATTGTTCAACAACAACGGCAATGGGCTGCTTAAAACCCAATGCAGATGATGGAAACTTAATTTTTTTTCTCTTTCTCACTAATGAATTGATACTAAAGTAGAGTTTCTCCCATGGTTTTGCTTTGTTTTTATGTTTACCATTGTTTTTATTTGTATAGAGGATGAATTCGAGAGAAGATTCTAAACTAGTTTAACTCTTCCTACCCGTTAATCAAAGCATATTGCGTTTAAATACACTCAAACTTACATTTATGTTACTACAACAACTATACCAATTAAATTAAGACTCGTTGACAAATTAAGTTAACCAATTTAAATATTTAAGTTAGACATAGTACCAAAATAATCATCGATTATTCGAAGCCAATAGGCATAGAGTTTCTAATGCTAAGGTTTAGGGTCCAGAGTTTCTAGATGTTGTTGCTCAAAGCTGGATGATTCCTCTGTTTGATGCTAATCCTATGAAAGTGTCATTCCTGAAGCTACAGCATCTAAAGCGTGTATTAAAATGTTTCAATCTTCGAAAATACGAGAACAGTAAAGTTATGGAGTAAAAGATTGAATTGGAGCAATTGTTATATGAGGGTCATGATAGTACATTGCTAGCAAAGGAACAGGAAGTCTTGTTAGAATTGCAGAATTTAATGTCTGCAGAGGAAAGTTTCTTTCGACAAAAGGCTCGAGCCATATTGGTTCAGGATGAGGAACAGAACACTCGATTCTTCCACTCTATGATCAAAATCAGACAGAACAGACAAGCTATCAGAACTATTACCGATGATTAGGAGCTTGTCTTAGATAGCTATAATCAGATTTTTGTTGAGTCCAGTTTCTTTGAAAAGCTTCTTTGTACCTGGAACAATATGGTCTCTGGTTGTTCTGTGGAGCTTTTATCTGAGTTGTTGGGTTCTTCATTCTCTAGTGAGGCTTGTGAAGTTTTTCAGTGTAGGGTTTCTAGTGATGAAGTAAAGAGGGCTATGTTTGAGCAGAATTCTGACAAAGCTCCTAGTGCTAACGGGTTTCCAGTTCATCTTTATTGCCAGCCTTTATGCCACCACTCTGGTATTGGTTCCTAAAGTGCCTAATCCTAATCATACGAGGGTTTTTAGGCCTATATCTTACTGCAATGCGTTATACAAGTGTATTTCTCGGGTTATCGTGAATAGATTGAAGTCATTTCTTTCTGATGTGATCTCCAGTAGTCAAAGTGCATTTATTCCTAGAAAGGATATATGGACAACACTTTGATGGCTTAGGAGCTAGTTAGTGACTACAATAGGACATCTATTTTTTCGAGATGTGCTTTAAAGTTTGATTTGCAGAAAGCTTTCGACTTTGTTGATTGGGGGATTGTTTTAACAATTTTGGAAGGTTTGCGTGTGCCAGTAGCTATGATCAAGTGGATTAAAGAATGCATTTTTACTCCAAAGTTCTCCATTTCTTTGAATGGCGGATTAGTTGGGCAAAGAGTGCGAGACAAGGAGATCCCATTTCCCTTATCTTTTAGTTCTGACTATAGATGTTCTGTCTAAGTTACTTGATAAGGCTGCAGAGCATGGGGTTTTCTCTTTCCACCCTAAATGCCATAGATTACATGCCACAAATCTTTTCTTTGTTGATGATCTTTTGGTCTTTTCCAAGGGCTCTTTTGACTCTATTATGGGTGTTTGGAGAGTAATGCAACAATTCTATATTTTCTCTGGTCTGCAAATCAATCCCTTGAAATCTGAACTATTCTCCTATAGTATTGATGATTCGATTCAAAATTTAATCTTTTGAGCTACTGGGATTAAAGGTGGAAAGCTTCATGTTCGATATTTGGGCATTCCCCTTATTACAAAGATGCTTACAGTACAGGATTGTAAACCTCTCCTGAATAAGAGTTCTGCAAGACTTCAAAGTTGGAAGGCAAAACAGTTGTCATATACTGAAAGATGGAAACTTATTCAATCTGTTATTTACAACATTCAGCAATATTAGAGTAGAAAGCTAGTGTTGCCATGTAATGTTATACAGTGGATAAATCAGCTTTGTTCTATATTTTTTTTTGGAAAGGCGAGGACAAGGGCTAGGAAAAATGCCTATAATGTTTGACTGAATAGTCATTTTAATTTTTATTCTTATTTTCGAACTAATTTAACTCTCAACGTTTTATTTTAAGTTAAAATAGATTAAAACTGTTAGCCAACTAACATAAACTGTTTGAAATGACTTTACAGAATGACACATAAATAGAAAAAATAATTTTATATTTTATATAATTTAATAAAATCATTTTTTAATTGATGTGATATTATTTCAAGTGAATCTATTGTTTATATGACATTGTCATGTCAGTGTGTACCGAATTTTCCAAACATTTAAACAGTTGGAATCAGGCTTGCTCTTTACTTCCAATCTGGAAGTTGTTAATAAAGCAGGGTTCTCTTTGGGTTTCCTGGATCTATGAATATGTTATTAAGGATAGTTCCTTTTGGCAAGTCTCTTGCTCCAATGTTATAGTTGGGTTTGGAGGAGTCTGCTGAAACTGAAGGATAAGGCTATTCTTGTTCATGGCCTGATGGGACCTTCTATGATTTCTGTCTCGTATATTTGGAAGGAAATTCGAGTACAATGGGAGAAGGTAGTATGGGGCAGAGTGGTTTGGCATCGGGTCATGTCCCACGATATCATCTGGTGTCAAGGATGGCGGTGATCGATAAATTGCCCACAAAAAGCAAATTGTTATCTTTTGGTATGAATATTGATGGTTGTTGTAATCTTTGCAAAAGGAAGCTTGAGTCTAGGGACCACTTGTTTTTTCAGTGTGCATATTCTCTACAGGTGTGGGAATCTGTTTTACGTTTTTGTGGTTTACAGGGATAGCAACGGGGCCGGACGGGTTTTTAACCATTTCGACCTGATGATATACTCGATCCCGCCTCATCCTGATTTTTTTATAATATTTCCCCGCCTCGATTACTCCTGAAATTTTTTCAGATTTCTCCTTTCTTTCCCAAAATTTCTTACCTACCAAACAATCAAAGAATGAAATTTTGAAACAAAAAAAGAGATCTTAAATTAAGAATGAGGCCACTCGGTTAAAGTTCAAAACAAAAAAGTAATAAAAAATTAAAGATTCAAGCACCAAAATCAAACATAAAAATGAGCATAACAAATGGAGTATCTGAGAAAGAAAAAAAACAAAAAATAAATATAATATATACCGAAAATAAAAAAATTAAACAGAAAAAATTAAGCAACAAAACTAAACATATAAAATAAAACCTAAATTTTTGAAAAGAACATGCAAACATTAGATTGAATGAATAAGTAAAAAATATAGTGAGAAGATGAAGAAATGAAATGAAAAAAAAACAGATTAAACATAAAAAATAAAACCCAAATTTTTAACAAGAAACATGAAAGCAACAAAGTATAAAAGTTAAGAAAGGAAATGAGAAAAGAAGAATGAGAAAAAGTGAGGAACAGATTATGAAAGTTAAGAAACAAAAATGAGATGTAAAAGGGAATGAAAATGAGGAGAACGCCGGGGGTGGGAAGAAGAAAATGAGGGGCGAAAATTTAGAAACCTTAAATATTATATTATAGATGGTGGTGTTTTTGTAAATATATTAAAATATTACAACCATTGAGATAATAAAATTATCACTCATTCAACCTCGCTCTGATGCCAATTGTTGGGAATTAAAGTGCGGAACAATTCCCCCTTGAGATTAACCAGCTAAAATAGAGAAATAAACTAGAAAATAATACAATAAAAGAACACAAGATTTTTACGTGGAAACTCCCAACCGGAGAAAAAACCACGACCGTTGTCAAAGACAACCCGAGAAACCACTATGTGAAAATTGTTACAACACACAGACTATTCTCACAATCCCAGTACCCCAAGTACACCCGAGAAAATATTTAACTACACTTTTCACCACTCTAATACAAGAGAATAGAAAGGATTTCAAAAGCCAAATAGAACTCTCAATACTTGACTTGGTACAATTGAAAATGGAAATGGTTAGGCATATTTATAATTGAGTTCCAGGGACTAACTTACAAATAGCCTAATCTTCAGGGACCAGAAAATAATTTTCCTATTAATTGTTTTCTACCTTTCCAACCACTTTCAAAATTAGGTGCAACCACCTTGGACTTTGTGGTTACCATCTTTGACAATGAACAATTTCAAGTCATATTTTCCAATAAATCTCCACATGACTTGAAATTCTATCGCTTTCACAATCTCAAAATAGAAATTGTCGTACTCCACCATAAAAAGTACACCTTTATAAAACCTCGGCACGTCGAAAATGCTTAAACTTATGGTGCAACTTCCATGTTGGCTCCCTCTGGAAGTTCATCAGCCATCGACATCACACACCTTGCATCAATGACAACCAATGCCTGTGTGTAACTTCAGATCCGCTAGCAACAACACATCCTCTTCCATGGTAAAGCGGAGATACCATAAGGACGTCCTTCTCAACTTCATAGAAAAAATCATCTCTTGTGACAAGCGAAATGATGCTAGATTCTGATTCGAAGCCTGTTGCCGAACTTGCAACTCCTGGACAATTTTTTCTTACATGCCCAGCCTTGTGCGTCCTCAATTGTATTAACACGTTTTTCATGTTTATTTGCCATAAACCAAAGTCGATCTTTCCATCAAATTTCTCTATGTCACACTTCATGGCGGATATCATCACAACTGAATGTAGTCCGTGAACAATGCACCAGGTAGTTCCCATGAAAGAGAGGTGGATCACAATGATCGCTCAAATATCAAGTCTTTCCTTAGCCAGAACTTTTCTAGACATGCACTTCCACACTACCACAGTAACCACCAATCAAGAATACGCCAAGAACAATCTCAAAGAAACCACGAACTGAAAGTAACAGTGAAAATTTTTCTTTTCCAAAATAGAGGTTCAGACAAAGCTGCAACCACAGGGATAAAAAAATTATCACTCATTCAACCTCGCTCTGATGCCAATTGTTGGGAATCAAAATGCGGAACAATTCTCCCTTGAGATTAACCTGCTAAAATAGAGAAATAAACTAGAAAACAATACAATAAAAGAACACAAGATTTTTACGTGGAAACTCCCAACCGGAGAAAAAACCACGACCGTTGTCAAAGACAACCCGAGAAACCACTATGTGAAAATTGTTACAACACAGACCATTCTCACAATCCCGGTACCTCAAGTACACCCGAGAAAATATTTAACTACACCTTTCACCACTCTAATACAAGAGAATAGAAAGGAATTTAAAAGTCAAATAGAACACTTGGTACAATTGAAAATAGAAATGGTTAGGCTTATTTATAGTTGAGTTCCATAGACTAACTTACAAATAGCCTAATCTTTAAGGACCATGAAATAATTTTTCCATTAATTATTTTCTACCTTTCCAACCACTTTTAAAATTAGGTGCAACCACCTTGGACTTTGTGGTTGCCATCTTTGACAATGAACAATTTCAAGTTATATTTTTGAACACCGAAAAGCCCCAACATCAGAGACACATTACCATCACACAACTCCTCATACCACAACATTGCTGTGATCTTCATCGGGGGAAAAGACGATCGGGGGGCTTATTTTCCCTTTATGAATTTAACTAATATATTTCCCAAAAATTGAACGTTGAACCTATTTTCTGAAAAATAGAATGCAGATGTTCCCCTGTAAGGCTTATTGCATCCGCAACTTGTTATTAGTACATATAAATTCAAACAGTTTTTTTGTCAGTTACAATTAATATGTCGAATATATTTGTGTTAGATTTATTTTGTTTTTCTTAACGAAGTTCAAAACAACAGTAATTGGCTATATATGTATATATGGTTCCAAGTTCCAAACAACAACAGCTCCTTTGTGCCCGAAACAAAGATTAATAGAACTGCAAAAACAAGAAACTTGATGTTGTTTATGGAAAAGAACCAAATGTTATAAATATTTCCGATTCGCTATGCATCTTCAATCCCAACTCTACCACAATCCCAACTCCTCGACTATTCTGGGCCGAGGCTTCAGTTCCAGATGGCTGTCATCTTCGTTCTCACGCAGACAATTCACAGCCTGCTCAAAATCTTGGGACTACCGATTTTGGTTTCCCAGATTCTTGTAATTGCATGCGCTCATGCTCTCAAACCGCAAGTTTTCTTTTTCCCTGAAGGAATTCCGATAACGACATGTTTTGTTAATGCAGGCAGGGATAATACTCGGTCCTACGGTTTTCCCTAATGATTATTCTTTGGTTAACATATCAGAGGATAGTGTAGCAGCTTTGGGGACGTTGGGAGGCCTCGGCTTAGTGCTCTTTTTATTTTCGAGTGGGGTGAAGACTGAAGACGGACGTCAGCTTGACATACAAATCCGGGAAGAAGGCTGTTTACATCGGCATCCTCAAGGTGGTTGTGCCGCTGATATCTTGTTTGATAACGATTAAAATGCGCCAAAAAACTTTCTTCCTCGCAACATCATATGCCAGGACTTCATTTCCGGTCATACATTGCCTGCTCAGCGAGCTGAAGATCCTGAATTCAGACTCGGCAGGTTAGGATTATCATCAGCGCAGATAGGTGACATGGTGACGCTAGTTCTCAATATGTTTGGCATGCGGGTGAATTCCTGGATTCAACAAGGACCAATCAGGGTTGTCATTGATCTTGGAATGGAAACGCTCTTTATCTTTAACGTACTGTTTGTGCTGCGACCTGTGATGAAATGGGTGGTGAACCACACGCCTGAGGCTGGCTGCCCATTTACTTCATTTGAACCCTAAATATGGTGCAGTCATTTTTGGTTTGGCTGTCCCGGATGGTCCCCCTTTGGGATCGGCTCTGGTCGAAAAGTTGGACCCTATCACTTCAAGCTTGTTTCTGCCTATATTTACTTCAACATGTGTCATGAGGTTTAACGCAACCGACATTAAACACCCTAACCAGTTTGAAAAGGACCATGCAATTGGAGCCATGGTAACACTTGTCAGCAAATTTGGGGTCTCCTTGGTGTTGGCCATGTCCTGCAAGATGCCCGTAAGGGATTCTTTAGCATTTGCTTTAATAATGATATACAAAGGCACCGTCGAGATCGGATCGACTGTTCCTACAGCATCATGCATGACAGGCAGGTTTTGTCGGGGGGATTTGTTTGGTTACTTGACCATAATGATCGTTTCGGTAGCAAGCATTGTGCCAGTACTTGTTAAATGGCTTTACGATCCATCTAGGAAGTATTTATGCTTTCAGAAACGGACCATCATGAATTCCAAGCTCAACCAGGAGCTGCGAATGATCGGCTGCGTTCATGTGCCGGACCATCATCCACCTACTGCAAGCCTTCTGTCCGACCAAAGAAAGCTCCATTGCTCTTGATGTCCTTCACCTTGTCAAGCTAAGTGGACGAACCACGCCGCTTTTCATTGCTCATCACAAGCAGGTAAAATCCATTTCGGAGAAATCGTACTCCGAAAACGTAATCATCGCGTTCAACCAGTTTCAGCGAAACAATTAGGAGGCTGTATCTGTGAATGACTTCACCGCAGTCTCGCCACCAAATTTGATGTAGGAGGATACATGTAACCTCGCAATGGACCGCCTCACTTCATTCATAATACTCCCATTTCACTGGAGGTGGTACGTCGACGGAAGCATCGAATCAAAAGATCAAACCATACAAAGCCTAAACTTGGACATCCTCGAAAGGGCACCGTGCTCGGTAGGGATCCTTGTCGAAGTACGCCACAATCTGAAAAGCCCCAACATCAGAGACACATTACCATCACACAACTCCTCATCCTACAACATTGGTGTGATCTTCATTGGGGGACCAGACGATCGGGAGGCTCTAGCGTTGGCTAAACGCATTTCCCAACCCGAAAGCGTTAGCCTTACCGTGATCCATCTCAAAGCTAAGACCAGTTTAGGCAACATCCTAGCCGACACTGAGCGAATGCTTGACGATGAGATGCTGAAAGATATCAAAAAAAGTGTAAACTTAATGTACATTGAAGAACAAGTGGAAGATGGACCTGAAACTTCAAGATCCACATACCTTTGGTCTCGAGCATCACTGCCTTAGAAACAGATTCGCCCCAACCGGTGTAGTTGCTGCTACAGGCGAATCGTTGTTGTTTTATCAGTCTATAAAAGCTGAGTTTAAAAAGTTTAAAAATTCTTCCGAATTTTCTATAAAAAATTAGTACGTGCACAAACGTGTCCTCAACACAAGCACAAACCCAAACCAACCGCCAGCGGCACGCATGCGGGAACCTAGTCCATCACTCTTCAACAAAGGAGGCTTCCAAGGTTCCTATATAAATCAACTATGTTTTCCCACTCAATGTGGGATAAGCATTCTCCTACATGGTGGTCTCGGCTTTCGGAAGTTTTCGGTTCAGAATGAAGCATTCCTGATGAAGTTAGCTTTCCAGTTGTTAACTCGGAAGGATACTTTGTGGGTTTGTTTCCTTCGCACAAAGTACAAATGTGAAGGGGTGGTTCCTGTGTCCATTCGATCAATGAATTGTTCGTGTTTGTGGAAGGGCCTTAGCGTTGTTTGGAATGATGTGCGGAGTAGCATTAATTGGACGGTGGGGCATGGGCGTGATGTCGATTTTTGGCATGATTCATGGGTAGGTGAGCTTGGTCCCCTCATATGGCATGTTCCTGCTAGCATCATGGGTCAAGTATGGCCAGCTTCGGTTGCTGATATGGTCTTGGCAAATGGCGAATGGAAGTGGCAAAGCTTCCAATCGTTTTTGCCTCTTGAGGTGTTGTTGAGAATTGCGGCTGTCAAAGGGCCATCGGAGTCCCTTCAAGATGCGAGTTTGGGCTGGAGTGGGAATCTGAATTGTCGCTTCTCGGTAAAATCCGCGTATAAAATTCCCCGTAGAGAGGATAGTATAGGTGCGCAAAAGATTTGGACGGTAATTAAGAATTATCGTGGGATTCAAAGGATAAGGATTTTTCTTTGGCTTGTTATCAAGCGAAAGTTAATGACAAATGCGGAACGCACTCATCGGCGTTTTACTTCGGATTCAAGTTGTCCGATTTGTCATGGTTCAATTGAAGATATTATCACTTGCTCAGATCTTGTCCCTCGGCTTGCACGATTTGGCATAGTTTGATTCAATCAGATCGGATGCATATGTTCTTTTCGATGGACCTAAATGATTGGATTCTTA
The DNA here is from genome assembly GCA_019671005.1 of Hibiscus mutabilis. Taxonomy (NCBI): domain Eukaryota; kingdom Viridiplantae; phylum Streptophyta; class Magnoliopsida; order Malvales; family Malvaceae; genus Hibiscus; species Hibiscus mutabilis. The sequence goes on from CM033754.1 coordinate 37,815,825, forward strand.
CCAATCTAACACAACCTTTGGCTTTTGTCCGCAATGATAATAGTTGAGACCTTTCTTTTGGTGCAATCTTATGGAACCTTTGGTTGTTTCGGAATTCAGTTGCGTTTAATAATACTTTGGAGGATGGTGGCTCGATTCTTGAAAGAAGCCGCCACTTGCGTGAGGTTTTGCATAAGGCTTTGGATGCAAAGGTTCTTAGAGCAGGTCTTGTTGCTCTTCCTGGTTCAATTGTGAGCATTTGGGAAGGTCCTGATCCGGAGTGGATTAAATTGAACTCCGATGGTGCAAGGTGCAATGCGAATGGTTATGGCTCGTGTGGGAGTGTGCTTCGGGACCACCATGATAATTGGAAAGGAGTATTCTCAAAGTTTGTCGGGATATGTTCCGTTTTTGAAGCCGAGTTGTGGGGATCGTACATTGGTTTTCTTCTTGCATAGGATCTTGGTTATCGCCGTGTGATTCTGGAGGTGGATAGTGTGGATTTTTTGGAGTATTGCATGGAAGTCCATCGTGACTTGGTAAGTATCCGATGTTACTGCATGTTGAGGAGCTTTGACAGTGAGATTGAGTGGTGGAGTTGAGCCAAGTCCGCCGCGATGCGAACCAGGTAGCCGATGCGCTTGTGAAATTAGTTTCCACTGATGAGTTTGGTATTGTCCGATACATTGAGCCCCACCAGTGGTTCTACCGTTGCTGCTACATGATGTAGATCGGTGAAGGGCTAGTTTTGTTGCTTTCTTGCTGTTTGTTTTAGTTTATGTTAAATAAACCACCGACTTCTCATCTTTTCCCTAAGATCTAGAGAAGTCCAAATATATCAAGTATATATTGTTCTCCCCTATTCTAGAATTATCCCCCACTATATATTATTATAATAATTAATTAATGTAAAATATCTAAGCCTAAACCGACATTGATGGCCTATAAATAGGTTGCGCATTTGTGTAGATGTGGTGTGAAAGTTGAGTGACAGTGTGTGCAAATTGAGTGCAAGTGAGAATGAGTGAAAAGTGAGGTGTGTGAAGAGTAAAAAAAAAAAAACGTGAATGTTGGGTCAGTGAAAAGAGTAAGGCTTGAGTGCGAGCTAGAAACATATTCGGGTAAGGTCAAGAGAAATATTGTAATGAAGTACGTGGTTGTAATATTTTGTATATTAATACAAGTGTTTTTGTAATTAGAAGTTTCCAGGTTAAGTCTCAGTTTATTATTTTCTTAGTGCACTTGAATTGGTTATTATATGGTCGGCTATACCGCCTAAATGATATATGGTCGGCGCTGCCGCCTGAATAGCATATGGTCGGTTTTACCGCCTGAACGGTATATGGTCGGCATTGCCGCCTAAGATATAGTGCACTAAGAAATTAAAAGATAGAAGGCTAATCCACTCAGAGAGTTGGTGTAATACTAGTGGTCAGTCTTAGGTCCTCCATAGTGGGTGTGTTTGGTCCGTCGGGTTTCCAACAATTCGTATCAAAGCGGGCGGTCCGAGACCGTTACCAGTGGAGAAAGCTTCGGTAAGCGTTGGACGCTTATATTAGTCAGCGTTTCATCAAGGTGCTAAGGGGAGACTCTGCCAGAATACAGTCAGTGACTGTAAAGCTATTGGTTTGGAACCAACCTTAGTGGACGTTGGGCGTCAGTCAACATGGCAGACTTTGGAAGCACAAGCAACGAGATTAGGAAGCTCAATGACCACAACTACGGTTATTGGGAGACATGCATAGAGTCCTAACTACAAGGTCAAGATTTGTGGAAAATTGTCGCAGGCACCGACACAACTCCTCCACCGAGGGAGAATGTCGAAGCCTTGAGAAAATGGAAGATCAAGGCTGGGAAGGCTTTATATATATTGAAGACCACAATCGAGGAGGACCTATTAGAGCATATTCGTGATGACAAGACACCAAAGGCAGCCTGAGAAACATTGGCGAAGTTATTTTCAAAGAAGAATGGAGCACGCCTCCAACTCTTGGAAAATGAGCTCGCGAGCATCTCACAAGAAAACATGTCTGTTGCTCAGTATTTCACCAAGGTGAAATCTATTTGTCGTGAGATATCTCAACTTGCACCAGAGAAGAAGGTGAGCGAGGCAAGGATGAAGAGAATTATCATCCATGGCCTAAGACCCGAGTACAATACATTTATTGTCGTCGTGAGGGGATGGCCTACTCAACCATCCTTAGTGGAACTGGAGAACCTGTTGGCTAATCAGGAGGCATTAGCCAAACAGATGAGTGGAGTGAACATAAAAGACGAAGAGGATGAACTCTTCACCAGCAAGAAGAAAGGTTCGTCACAAAAATAAGTTGTGGCGAAGGAAATATGGACACAAAAAGATGAGTTTCATTCAAGAGAAAGAAGTAACACTTCATGGGGAGCTCGACGTGGAAAAGAAGACTATCGATGGCAAAATGAGGAGATCGATAGAAGACAAAGTGGTGAATCTTTCAACTGTGGCAAAAAGGGCCACTTTACTCGAGATTGTAGATTATCCAGAAGGGAAAATGGTGAATGCTTCAATTGTGGCAAGAAAGGCCACTTTGCTCGAAATTGATGGTTACCCAAGAGACAGACTTTTCAAGGAAACATGACCACCACAAAAGAGGAGGAGAATGAGGTCATGTTGGAAGCTTCCATCAGCGAGGAAGAATGGGTTACAAAAGACGGACTTTTTGTTGAAGAAGATTTGATAGAAGACACAGAGGAATCATCCCTTGTAGTAATCACAGACTCAAAGACCAATTACGAGGATGAAGAAGAGTTGGAAGAAGACATTGAGGCACCAACTCTTGTTGCAACTATAAATCCAAATATATACTATAAGGATGAAGAAAAGTTGGAAGAAGACATGGAAGAACCATCTTTTTCAACAACCATAGAGTTAAAAATTGATTATGAAGAGGATTGGATCATCGATTTTAGGTGTTCCAATGATGAGAGATTCATTTCAAAGAACGTGATGTTTGATGAAGCTTATTCGTGGTGGTCACCTCAGAAGATCGAACTTCCGAAATCTCATGGCTTAGAAGAGATTTCAGAAGATAATAAAGAAGGAGAAGAGCAAGCATCAGATCCAAGTGAAGAAAGAGAAAGCTCACCCTCGAAAGATAGAAATCCATGGAAGACGGTTGTACATCAACCTACATATGAGGAGCCTTGTCCAAAGCAAATGGAAATCGACAAGCTTTGCAGAGAAATGTTGGAAGTCCTAAACGAGGCTACTGGTAAGTGTTCACAACAATGTAAGACTCTTTCTAGTGAAATCCTTACCCTCAAAGAAGAAAACAAAACTCTAAGGGAAGAGCTTAAGACGGTACGTGGGGAATTAAAAGATGTGAAGAAGGGGATGGCGCTTCTTATGAAAGCACTAGTTTATGATGGGGGAGCTACCTCATCCATCCTAATTCTAACTCCTTCGAATGTGAATGTTTCTAAACACAAGTCTTATAAAGAAGCTAAGAATGTGAAAGATGAAGATAACTTCAAAATGCGCTTGGAACAATGCATCCAAGCCGCAAACGTCATGGAGGATGGCAGAAAAATCGACCGTGCCTTACTTTATTTGGAAGATGCCGCACTGCTATGGTTATGGCGCAAGCATGGTAAAATAAAGAAGGGATTATTGTTCGAGCAAGTGAAGATTGGAGGACAACTAGTACATGCCATAGATGACACTAGAGCAATAGACTACTACTTCATGGAGGAAGAAGCAAAACACTTTGGTATCACCTACGTTAGAGAAAAAGTATGGCTGAAGACGGATGAACGAGTTGCAGACATATTCACGACGAGTCAGAGTAAACCAAAATTTCAAAGAAGCACTCGGTATGATCTGCAAATCATCTGTGGAGAGAAGTCATTGAGGGGAGTATATATTGTTCTCCCCTATTCTAGAATTATCCCCCACTATATATTATTATAATAATTAATTAATGTAAAATATCTAAGCCTAAACCGACATTGATGGCCTATAAATAGGTTGCGCATTTGTGTAGATGTGGTGTGAAAGTTGAGTGACAGTGTGTGCAAATTGAGTGCAAGTGAGAATGAGTGAAAAGTGAGGTGTGTGAAGAGTAAAAAAAACGTGAATGCTGGGTCAGTGAAAAGAGTAAGGCTTGAGTGGGAGCTAGAAACATATTCGGGTAAGGGTAGAGAGAAATATTGTAATGAGGTACGTGGTTGGAATATTTTGTATATTAATATAAGTGTTTTTGTAATTAGAAGTTTTCCGGTTAAGCCTCAGTTTATTATTTTCTTAGTGCACTTGAATTAGTTATTATATGGTCGGTTATGCCGCCCAAATGATATATGGTTGGCACTGCCGCTTGAATAGCATATGGTCAGTTCTACCGCTTGAACGATTTATGGTCGGCATTGCCGCCTAAGATATTGTGCACTAAGAAATTAAAAGATAGAAGGCTAACCGACTCAGGGAGTTGGTGTAATACTAGTGGTCCGTCTTAGGTCCTCCATAGTGGGTGTGTTGGGTCCGTCGGGTTTCCAACAGTTTATTAAAAAAAATAGTTGTTGACATCTTATGTATGTTAGACGTTAATTACTATCATGTATACTCTTTTCTTTCATTCAGGTTTTAGAGGTTTTAAATGAGGACATGGAAATAATCTCTTTTTCATCTAAAAAAGTCAAAAATATTAAACGGTAAACGTTTAATGTGGGTCCTTTTTCATATCTAAAACCTTTAAATTCTGATCGACATGTTTTAAATCTATTTAAGTCAGATTTAAACCGACATTTAAGTTCCAAATTCAAAGAATATAAATCTTGTCTTTTTTGGTGTTTTTTCATGTTCTAACACTAAAAAAATTAATTTTTAAGTCCTAACTCTAAATTTTAGGCATGTAAACGAACCGAACGAACTCGAACAAGAGTATGTTCATGTTCGCTCGTTTAATTTTAACCAAATAAACGAAGGAACACGAACAACTAAACGAACATAATTTCTTGCTCGTGTTCGTTTGTTAAAGAATATAGTTTGTTCATGTTCGTTCGTTAAAATGATAAACGAACACAAACGAACGAACATAAAAAGGACATATGTGAATAAATTTAAACGAACATAAACGAATGAACATATGTGAATAAATTTAATTTTCTTAAAATATAATACTTTTGTTATGAAAATAATAAATATAAATAGATATATGTGAATAAATTTAAACGAACATAAATGAATGGATTACTGAACGTTCATGAACGTAAATGAATGAACGACCCTTTGTTCGTGTTCGTTCATTTAATTAAACGAATATAAAATCTGTTTATGTTCGTTCATTTAATAAATAAACTAATTTCTCGCCGAACGGTTCACGGACGTTTCGTTGAACGTTTGGTTCGTTTACAGTTCTACTAAATTTTAAATTCTAAAGTCTAAACCTAAATCATAACAGAGGATTTCTATTCAAATTCATAGTTAAGCTAATATGAAAGTTGATTGATTCCATAGTGATATATTGTGAACATTCAATCAACCAGCAGGCTTTGAAGTTGTGGGACTACCAGTTATAGAACGAGAGGAGCAGAAATAGATTCAGGAAATGATGTTTTTATTCATGGTTAGCTTTGGTACACAACACCAATATATATACATAGAATTAACAACATGTGTAATAATAATATTTGAAGTTTAAATAATAGATAATAAAGCTGATAATGTTGCTAAATAAAAGGAAGAATCCCAACAGCAAAATCACTGTAGGTGAACAGTCTTATCATGCCCTAGCAAGATGGATGACGTTGAAGCGAGGCTAATCTTGTTGACGACATTGATGAACTGTTGGCGAGGTAATGGTTTGGTGAGAGCATCAGCAAGCTAGTCAGTAGTAGAAATATGAGACGCGTGAAGACAGCCACTTTGTACTTGTTCACAGATAAAGTGGTAGTCAAGCGCAACATGCTTCATACGCGAATGAAATATCGGATTAGCACAGAGATGTGTGGCGCCAACATTGTCGCAATATATTACTGGCTGTTGTGGTATGATGATACCAAGTTCAGACAGAAGGTAACACAACCAGCGTAATTCAGCAGTCGTATCAGCCACGGAGCGATACTCAGCTTCGGTAGAAAATCGAGCAACTGTTTTCTGTTTCTTCGAGCTCTAAGACACGGGATTGCAATCAAGATAGATAATATAAGCACTTGTAGAAGTAAAGCCATCTTTGTCACCAGCCCAATCAGCATCAGAGAAAGCATGAAGTGAAAGGGGCGAATGACGACTGATGGAGAGACCATGATCCAAGGTACCACATAGATAGCGTAGTAGACGTTTGACGGCAGTCTAATGGTCGGTCGTTGGGTGATGCATGAAGTGTGACAACTTATTAACAACATAGCAGATATCAGAACGTGTTAACGAGAGATACTGAAGACTTCCGATAATAGTGTGATAGGCAGCGGCATTTGCTAATGGGGAACCAGAATGTAATGTTAAGAGGCACCGAGGTGGACATAGGTGTTGAAACCGGTTTAGCATCATTCATTTGCGCTCTGTGAAGAAGGTCAGCAATGTATTTGCGCTGACTAAGAAATAAACCATCTGCATGGGGAATGACCTCGACACCAAGAAAATAATGCAAGTGACCAAGATCCTTCAATGAGAACCGAGCAGAAAGGTGTTGAAGAAACTGAGATATAGCTGAAGAGGGATTGCCGGTGACGATGATATCATCAACATAGACTAGAAAATAAATGATAGTACTTTGGCCACGAAGGACAAACAGCGAAGTATCGGCAATAGAATTAAAAAAATCCAAAAGATAACAAGAATGACCGAAATTCATGATACTAAACATGTGGAGCTTGTTTAAGCTCATAGATAGTTTTTTGAAGCCGGCACACATTATTAGGATTATCGCGGTCGACGAACCTCAGAGGCTGAGTAAACACATCCTCTGAAAGACTGCCTTGAAGGAAGGCGTTATTGACATCAAGTTGATGAAGGTCCCATAGCAAGGCTAAATACCAGGCGTAATGTGATTGGTTTAACAACTGAACTAAAGAAAAGGAAGAATCTCAACAGCACCAATATATATACATAGAATTAACAACCTGTGTAATAATAATATTTAAAGTTTAAATAATAAATAATAAAGCTGATAATATTGCTAAAGAAAAGGAAGAATCCCAACAGTAAAAGCACTGTGGGTGAACAGTCTTATCACCGGTTAGATGTTTCTCAAAACTTTCCAAATTGATGCTAAAAAAGCTGTTTCCTTTACGAGTAAGAGTTTCCAGTTGGGCCGAACAGGGACCAGACAATGATGGCAGTGACACGTTTGTCTTCTGACGAGCAAAGCTTCATCACCAGGGTGGCCATTCTGATAAAGTGCAGAGCTCCTGAACACAGATTTAGAACGCACAATCAATCCACGACGACGACGACGCAACATATTATGAGATGCTAGAAAAGGACAACTCCTAAGAATACGGAGTATCATTTTCTGTAAAAAAAAATCGAGTCGAGTAAAAAAAATCGAGTTATTTGAGTTGACGCGTCATATTTTGCAACTCAAATTTTATTTGAATTTATTCGATTCGAGTTCCTATATAAATTTAATTGTAATTATTTATCATGTTGTAATACGGTTTGATTTCAATTTAAATAATTTTCTCTAATCATATAAGATATGCATATATATTTCTTCATATTTTTTATATCAGGAAAAATTGAGGGACTCGGCTTGAATTCAAAAATCAATCCACTAATTATTAAAAAATTGGAGTTATTCGAGTTATTCGAATTTCTATTTTACAACTCAAACTTTATTTGAAATTTTTACGAGTTGAGTCAAGACAAGTCGAGTTTTTTCGCCTAGTGTCGAGTCGAAAATTTTGATTTTTTCGAGTCAAGTTGAAAATCTAGTTTTTTCGAGTTGAGTCGGGTTTTGCTCACCCCTACTCTCAATTATGCTAAAATTTGAGATTTAATCCTTCTATTTTGATTTGTTGTGATTTCATTTCCATATTTCTTAATTAGAGTTAATTACATCATATGCCTCCAAACTATAATCATTATTTTAAATTGGTCCCCACATTTTTTGAACATTTCAATTTCATCCTCAAACCATGGCTCTCATTCTAAATTGGTCCCTAAACTTTTTGAATGTTCCAATTTCATCCTCAAACTATGACCCTCATTCTAAATTTGTCCTTTTGAACGCTCCAATTTCATTTCCAAATTATCGTTTATGGCATATCATATTATTTAATAATACACATCAGTGTTTACATGACCATTAACAATTTTATAACAGCTTTATTAATATGGGTTTTCATTAGCCTATACTGATAATTTGATGATGAAATTAAAATGTTTAAAAGTTTGAGGACTAGTTTAGAATGATAATCATAATTTGAAGACATATGTTGTACTTAGCTCTTTTTATAATGTTATTAGTGGATCTCAAATGATAATAATATTGGTTGTTGCGGCTAAAGTGAAAGGAAACTTCAAATATTCAACTAATATGTAAATTTATTATTAGTTAAATATGGTTGATTAAATTTCTACGTGATTTTAACTATGTGACCCAATAACAATAAATAAAATTACATCACATTAATGACAACGATTAATAGTACTATCTTTTTAAACCTAGGGAAAGTTATGCCCAATTAAACTACAAGGATTAAATTCGAAACTTCATTATATAGTGACAAACCGGAAAAAATCATGGGCAGGTGAAGATAAATCCACTAAAAGTATTGCATTTATGCATCGACTTACTTCTAACCATCATCTCTATTATCTATTTATAGAGATAATTATTTAATTATAAATAAAACTTGTGAAGCAAGAAATCTACTTAAACTAGTTTATCTACTTCCAATCAACATTTAACAGAAGAAGTATAATGAACAAGAATTGGATATGCAACAAGGTCCGCACCATGAGAGATTCATTACCGCACCAGGTCGGAAGTGCAGTGGTGAGCTACGGACACGGGCCTAAGGCCCACGATTAGGGGTGGGTAAAATTCGACTCGACTTGAAAAAATCGAATTATTCGACTCGACTCAAGGCAAAAAAAATTAACTCATTTTTTACTCGACTGGTAATGTCATAAACTCAACTCGACTCCAAAAAATTTCAAATAAAATTTGAGTTATAAAATGGAAATTCTAATAACTCAAAACTTTTAGTAATTAATTGATCAGTTTTCATATTCAAGTTGAGTTTATCAATTATGCATGATATATTATGTATATCGTATGTGAAATTATGAAGAAGTATATATGTATTTATATATGCATATAGAAAGCCGTTAAAATTGAAATCAATATGTACACATCTCAGCCCTAAATATATGCATATATAAACATATATGGCACCACTACGTATGTGCATATATGAATATATATGAAGAAATAAATATATATATATATATGTAAAATTAAATTTGTACAGAAACTCAAAAATTCGACTCGACTCGATTCGAATATAATTTCATAAACTAGACTCGATTCGAAAAAATTTTAAATAAAGTTTGAATCGTAAAATAGTACTTGCAAACTCGAATAACTCAAAAAAATTTTGACTCGAGTCGACTCGATCGAATGCCCGGCCCTACCCACGAGTGTCCGCATCCACCCCAGACCCCCATCCCAGTTTTATTTTTCACCAAGCATGACGCACTACAAACTTTTTGAATCAAATCAAAATAAAATTGAGGTCACTAAAAAAATTAGACCAAACAAATCAAGTGAGTACATTTACAGCTTTTGCAATATGATCCTCTATGTTGGAAAATATCTATATAGTAGGGGACTTGGAGCTATCAAAGATGTCCCTACGATATTGGTATACTGGACCAAAGACCATGATACCACTCACATTCACAATTCAAAACCAAGATGCAAATTCATGCAAAGCTTTGATTCAAATCAATGAACTAATATAATTGCAGAAGTTTGAAACATATCGGTTTAGTTTAGATCGAATTTCGAAACTAGTTGTCTATAAACTCGACTCCAAACGGAACGAAAACGACTACTCGACGAAGAACTGTTACAAAAGTTGAGCAAATCTTAAATGTCTCTGAGCAATGTTCAATGAAATGGGACCTAGAGACATAAACATTGCTAGTTCGCGACGACCAAGCTAGTTCGTACGTAGGGGAAACAACTCTGCAAAACTTCTAAGTCTAAGTTCAATGCTTCAAGTACATGATGAGAATGTATAATCAACATCAACTTAAGCCCTGTGATGTCTTTGATGTCGAAAACACTTTGATTCGAAACAAAGGTGTCGAAAAATCGATATTTTGGACACGATTTCACAGGTTATATACATTGCATTTTTTCAAGTTTGTTTGTAAAGGTAGGACAGAATGCTTTGTATCAGACAAAACAATATCACATGGAACTTTAACAAAGCTACCCGACTATATATAGGTTTAGGTACCAAAGGTTCCATTTTAACTCGAGATATGTGTATAAAATTAGTGGGGCTAGCTCTGGCCAAGAAAATGGACGGAAGCCTTCCGTCGAGAATTCGGAATCTGTTGGGGACGAAACTTGTTCCGAAAGGCCACATTGCAGTATACGTAGGAGAAACCAGCAGGAAGCGGTTCATGATTCCTATCGCTTATTTGAACCATCCTCTATTCGAAGGTCTGTTGAATCTGGCCGAGGAAGAATTCGGATTCGACCATCCGAGGGGCGGTCTCACGATTCCATGCAGTGAAGAATATTTCATCAGTCTTTCAACACTGTTGAAATTTTCATAGATTGTAGCCATAAGCTATGTAACTGTTCTATTTTGTTTTAGCACACTTGCAACACATGTTTTTTTTTCTGTTATCAGACAATAAAGAAAACAAATGTGTGTATATATACACATATGGTGTTTCAATATTTTCAGAAAAACAGAACACAGAGGATTTGAACTATTCTTCAGAATTTGCACAGCATTCATTCTCTGCAATAACGGAGTGCTCGAATCAAAGCCGATATTATAAATTTCATCCCACTACTTCATGAAAACTGAGAAATTAATCTCTAATTTTGGACCCTTCAAACTCATTTACAGATCTCGGTACTAAAAACCCATACGCAAAACCTCATCGACTCATGCATGGTTTACACGAGTAGGGAGCTTGATGAATTCATCTTTGGCGGAAGGAACAACGAGGCCATCGACCGGATGATCATTGAAACCGAACTCCTCTTCGGCTTGATTCAACAAGAACTGAAACAAAGGGTGCTTCGAGTAAGACATCCGGACCACAAATCTCTTGTTATTCTCTCCGTTTCTGACAATCGACATACACGAGTGGCTCGATGTTTGGTAAGGGCATTGGTGCTTAGAATGTGGCCATCTTAGGATGGTCTGCTTAGCCTGAACACTGAAGCAGCATCGCAGGCAAACGAATCCCCATTCTCGTATATATATAGCATAGGGGATGCAAATTACAAACATACCATTTTGTCACTTTGCATATGCATGAAAAAATATCATCTTGTACTTAATGTTTTTGTAGTAGGAATAGGATGTTGTATAATACCAAAACTTGGGGTCTAAAAGGGACCCGCAGAGCTACTAGTCCGCCCACTGGTTTTCACGTCCATGGCTGGTGCTTTGTTTGTTGCATGTTCCTTGTGTCAGAGACTCAGTTATGGGGTTAGTTTGGGATTTCTTACATCAAGATTCACGGGTGTTTTATATATAATGATTGCCTTTGAACTTGGCCTGTTCTTGTTCTTTGAATTGCGGTCCGCATATAACTGTTGCATGCATTGCATGGAGATAAAAAGAAGGGTTTTAAGTTTTAACATGTTAAAAAGGACGTTGTTAGGGACAGAATCGAGAATCGAGAATCAAGATTAAAGGAGTAAAGTATAATTAATCATAAAAATGAGAGGACAAATTTTAAAAAATTAAAAATTGGGGATATAAATAAGTAAATTTCTCATTGTATTTTTAGTATACAAAATTTGTGGCCATACGGTGGCTTCATCTTTTGATGAAATCACTTATCAACTAAACATGTGATGTGATGGTAAAAAAATATCTCTTTAATCTTGATTCGCATTAGATTTTGAGATTAACTTGGGATAACTTCTTTTTTTTTCCGGAGAAGAGACAGAACTAGATATCAAGTTCGAGGAAAGCAAAGTATAATTAGAAATAAAAACAGAAGACAAATTTTAAATAAATTGAAATTGAGGGTCTTAAAGGGTAAATATCCCAAGTAATATTAATAATATTTTTTAATAAAGAAATTTGAGGGAAACTACTCCTCACCTATAACGTACCTCGGTCATTGAGCTTCTCTTATAGTCATATTAAAAAATTAATTATTCTGCAGGGGCATTTGGTCCTTTCCTATATTATGCTTCTTTAAAATGTGAAAGAAAAATAGTTGATAATACTATAAATAAAGCAACGTTGCAGACTTGTTGTACTTTGATATTTTTTTCTCGGCAAATATATTTTATTAAAGATGAAATTAAATACGTTTTAAATATATTTGTGTTTCGTAAAAAAAATTTTAATTTTAAATAAAAAAAAGAGTACAACACAAACAAGGAGGCAATCCCCGCCCAGCATACAAATTTGCATGACTACTTGAGAAGCCCAACGTTGGATCGTGGCCAGGTTAGATCAGGTTTTTGGTCAATCCGCATTCAACCCGAAAATATAGCACCTTCACCGAACTCGGCCCGACGTTTTATGACGTCCCGCCCGACCCGAATCTTAAAGTAAAAACCCAAATCCGAATTCAATCCAGCCCGAAATAAATATTTTTTTATTTTTATTCGATAAAATAGAGAGTTAATTAAAAAAAATACAAATAGAGATGAACCAGGGGACATTGAAGGATTGCTCATATTTCTGAAAATTCTAAATTCTAATATAATTTAAATATTTTTTATAATTTTTATTATTAATCTAATTTCGCACCACTAGATCTCCAATATAATTTTCTAAAAAATTACACTTCTAACATAAAATCATGCCTTCAAAGATTATAAGCCTACGTTTTGTGTAGTATGATCTCAAACTCTTGTATGTCATACAACATTTTTATAGAATTTTGTGCAATTTCTCCTATTACACATGTACAGAATTACGCTGTCTATAAGGTTTTATTCATCCTTCCCATATATTATGCACGGAAGAGTTATAAGCAAATAAGTCTTGAAGATACATTGAATAAAATCACTCTGCTTTCATTTCATTGATGATCATGTACAAAATCATTCCAGCTATAAGTAGACAGACACAAATTGCTGGCTGTAAATTTCATCATTTACATTAATTAGTTGTCTATCAATACTGGATAAGCTCCATTAGCTCATCGACTCATGCATGGTTAATTCGTGAAGTGAGCTTGATGAATTCATCTTCAGTGCAAGGAACAATGAGACCACGAACCGGATGATGATCGAACCCGAACTCTTCCTCGGCTCGATTCAACAAGTTTTGGAACAAAGGGTGCTTCAAGTAAGATATCGGGACCACGAATCTCTTGTTCGTCTCTTCGTCTCCGACATAAACAGCAAAACGACCTTTCTGGGCATTCACTTCACTCGATGTTTGGTAAGAGGAGTAGCATTGGTACTGCTTAGAATGTGACCATCTCCGCATAGTTTTCTTTGCTTGAAGCATCATTGCAGGCAAACGAATCCCCATTCTCTTTGGGAAAGAAAGATAGTTGTTTTAATAGTGAGTTTCTTTTCTTACATTTCTGGACTCTGGTCTTGGTCCCTTGGGTGTATATATAGGGGGAGACACATTACAAACATATCATTCTGTCACTTTGCATGCATGAAATCATCATGTACTCTTGTCTTTGAGGTAGGATATTGTATAATATCAAACTTTGGGGTCCAAAATGGGACACGCAAAGCTACTAATAATAGGAGATCCATCCGCCCACTGGTTTTCACATTCCCATGTCTGCTGTTTCATTTGTTGCATGTTCCATCAAGATTCATGAGATGTTTTTTTTTCTTCTTGTTCTTTGAACTGCGGTCCGTATATACCAGTTGCATGCTCAGGGTTTATAACTTTACGCAGCCTTTTTCTCACTCTCTTCCAATAATAATATTTCATACAATGCATGTGATAGTGAAACTGGTGCCCAATATACGGTCGACTGTTGAGTCAGTTAGTCAGTCTGTGTGCTTATTGGCTGCAATTGCTATCTGATGCCATTCCATAGGACCATATGTATTATGTTCTATATTTACATATTGATTGCAGCTTCTCATTACGGAATTTTTACTCAAATATTGCTTTAGGCAGGGACGGAGCTATTAAAGGGTGAGGGGCAATTCACTTTGGTCCTCCTATATAAATTATTTTAAAAATTAGTTTATTTCTGAATTCACCCTCTTCACTTTCAAAAATTTATGTTTTGCCCTCCAACTCTAAATCCTGGCTCTGTCACTGGCTTTAGGGTTTTTTTTTCTAAAATATAGCCATTTCATTTTAATTCCCGAAATATTGCATTTCTTACAGTACCCTAGAAGTCGGATTCAACAGAATCCGACTATGAACAGTGTTTTCCCAAAAAATCCCTAAAAATTGCCTGAAGTCAGATCCTCCTAAAACAATCTTTAGGGTTTTTTTAATTTACTATTTAAAGTCGAATTCTGTTAAATCTGACTTCTAGGGTAATGTAGCAAATGTAATATTTTGAGAATTAAAATAAAAAGAACCCATATTTTTTGGGGAAACCCTAAAGCAACTCCTTGTCATTACATCAATTTTCAATTAATTAAAATTTAGCATTAAATGTAAAGGTTATATTTTTTTAACATCTTATATTACTCGTATCTCTTTTTCATCACTACAAACAAAAAGTAATAATTTAAATATCATTTTATACTTTTTACGCATTTTTTTACTTTTATTATTTTAAACATAATTTTACCTTTTTAAATATTTTAATATTTTTAACTTTTTAAAAAAAATTACGCAAAAAAAATAAAGGAACTCGTTACTTTTTTGTCGGTTCAATTTGATAAAAAAAAGTTTAATGGTAAAAAATTAAGGGCTAAAGTGCTTTTTAAAGTTTGAGGACAAAAATATCATTAAATCATCTAATAAAATGTTTTCAATAATATTTCGTTTAATATTTTAAAATATAATTAAATTGTCCACATTCTCAACAATATAAATAAATAAAAATTTGACCCATAGAATGAAAATATGAAGAAAAAAATTTGACCCGTAATTATTTTGGTCAATAAGGCCAGCTACTAGAAAATTCTAACTAGAACGAAGAAAATTCTAAAATTTAACATGGATATTCCGATCAATTTAGGGAATAATCCAAATGAAAATTAATATTTAGAATATAAGTGATATTAGAGGATATTTGGGGATATAAGTTATTTTTTACGGTGCAAAAGGAAGACACTACCTGCAGGTAGCATCTTTAGAAGAAAAAAATATTAAAAAATAAAAAACACCATATGCAGGTAGCGTCTTCCTCCTGCATTGTAAAAAATGTCCTATATCTCCAAATATTCCCATCATCTCTATATTTTAAATATTAACTTTTATTTGGTCTCCATCTCTAACAAAATCTGGATATTCCATTTACCCAAAACCTCATTGATAAAATTCACGAACAATTGCTTTGAATTAGTCAACTATCACCGGCAGAAAAAGTGAAGACAGTTCGCTGTTTTTTTAGTTGTCATTCTAGATTTTTAGGGTTTTATCTGACTAATATGAATTGATCCGAGTCACACACTTAATTTTAATGGATAAATTTTTTAACAAAAACTTTTTGCATACACAAAACCTCAAACTCGATACTTGTTTAAAATAACTAACCAACTTAAGAAAATTTTAATTTGATTAATATCATTATTATTACTATGATGTTTAAAAAGATATGAATCAGAGTATTCTTAAACATGCAATAAATTCTAATATCGTTTAAGAATTGAACACAAATTCTTCTCTTAAAGACGTAAGTATCTCAAACATGGTAAGTACCTTAGACAGTGCCATTTGGCACTACCAATAACGACACATAAAATACCAAAAACGTCAAGATCCTCTATTTTGCAGTGGATTTGCCGAAGTACGGCACTCTGTTTTGTAAAACAAAAAAAGACTAGCCTACTTAAGAGAGTGAGGCTGTTTGATTCGACCCAGGGGGCTGCTGGTCCCTCCAACTTGATAAATTTTGTAGATAGATATGATCAAGTTCGGTAATACATAGCTCCAAAACATGGTTGAATTCGATTGAGCAAAGCCATGTGAATTCATTACTTCAGTGGGGTCGTCTATGAAACTCACACCACATCCGCCGCTACAATGACAACACCACCCCAATTCGAGAAATTATTTAATGAATCCGGTTTACCACCTCATTCATGGTCCATCTAATAATATTCACTCATTTTAGTGTAACTTCTAAATAACTACACACTCTTTAGTTACATGTAACAAAGGTGAAAAATCACCTTAAAAAAAACATAAAAAAATATTAGTGAATAGACCATAAATAACGTGGTGAGTCATACTCGTCTAATAATGTTTCCTCAATTTGGATCTTTTCCCAAACAGGACTAGGCCACTTGTATTGCATGTCTCCCCAAGGTAAAAGAATGCTATACCTAACTGCATTTAACTCGGACTCAATATGACATAACATTTTCGAGTAATATAATATCGAATCATATAAACATGTCACTTTAAATTGATATAATAATACTTTTAGTCTCCAAAATGTATACATTTTATTAGTTTTATCTTTGTTTGAAACAATGGTAAATTTATTCGTTCATATTTAAAATTCAATCAATTTATTTTTTGTGATATTGCCAATGCAATCGAGCTCATCATATCAAATCAGTAGTTCGATAACTGCATTATGTCACAAAATAACAAGTTATTGTTAAATTGTTATTATATCGGGAAAGTATCAAGAAAGTAATATAACATTTTTGGGACAAAAACAAGCAATTTAGGAGAAGAATGGTGATACAATTTTTAAATATTAGAGTTAAATTTATTGAATTATTTTGAATTAGCATCAAAATGATAAATTTTGAGACCAAAAATATTATTATACCATGCCACATTAGAAGAAAAGTGACATATTTGTAAAAATATATTAATTGAATTTCTTGTTTGTAAGTAGAGTGACATGCTTGTTGCTAAACTCATAGTTTTTTTTAACTAAATTATATACAATAGTGAAAGGATTACAAAGGAATCACACCTCAAACATTAGGAGTTCAGTGCAAAACAAAAAATGCAATAAAATCTAAAGGTGTGAAGACATTAAAATACCAAACCTAACACCTTCAGAAGAAAGCTTTTGAAATTAAATCCAAAAAACTATTACTTTGCCTTGGGTGCTTTTTGTAGAAAGCAAAATTCTTTCGCTACTTGTCCTTGGCGTATCGGCACAATCACAAAAAGGGAATCATAGCATGTACAGCTCGGCCTCCTTTGTTGACAAAGAAGTTCAATGATGCTCGTCACCCGAACTCTAAACTATCAAAAGATAGACTGAAACTGCCATAAAAGTAGACAAAGAAATTGCCATACAAGCAGACGAAAGAACTGTCATAGAAGCAGATATGGTATAAACCTGGTAAAGTAAAACAACAAAAAAATATGAAACTAAAATTCATCAATAAGATTAATCTTATTTATATACATAACCAATAAAACAGCCAACGACCGCCGTCAGCGAAAAAAAAAGTACAAAGAAGAAGAACTATGAAACTTAAAAACTTTTTATAACCGCCACAGAGCAAATGAGAGAAATGAGTAAAGGAGTTTTGTTGCATTCGCTATAAAAATGCTAAACTCATAGTTAAGTGATCTTAGATATGCTCTACCCTAAAAAATAATAAGTACAAACCGTAATTTTCTCTGGATTAAGTAGAAATATATTTATATTTTCAAGACAAATACAAAAATTTATACCATACAATATTAGATAATATAAATATTTTTAGTTACTTTATCAATCAGTGAATCTCGATATAAACAGTAATTTTACTGTCTTGTTCCCCTTCCATACCCTATCCAAACCACTATAAATACAAACACATTATCTCCTTTGTTTTTCAGTTTTTCTTTCTTCAAAAAGCACATTAGACGACAGAAATGGATGTTCGTATACCGTCGGTCATATCCAGCGCCATGCAAATCCTGAAGCTTCAGTCTCTTATTACAAGAGAGAAACCAGATGTTCCAAAAGGACACATCGCGGTTTATATTGGGGAGACACAGAGGAAAAGGTTTGTGATTCCGATCACAGTGTTGAACCATCCTTCGTTCGAATGCTTGCTGAAGCGAGCCGAGGAAGAGTTCGGGTTCAATCATCCCATGGGTGGTTTAACGATTCCGGGCAGAGAAGATGCCTTCACAGTTTTGTTCTTTTTTTTTTCTTTAATAAAAGATGTAAAGTAATCGACTGAATCACAAATTGAGTGACAGATTATTTGTATCAATTTTTCAATTAACATCAATCTCGAGTTTGATCTCTATTCAATCCCTACTAAACCCATGTATAGAAAGAGAAAAATATTGTACCATAAAGTTATTAACAAAGTTCCCTTTTATTTGAACTCTTCTCTTCTATTTTCGCAATCTCGACGGTCGGAGGTTAAACGATCAAACCACAAATATTCAGAAAGTAACCGTAAAAAGCAATTTTATCTATTTTCAAAGAAACCTAAATCAAATATTATAAAATACGAATACATCAAATAACTAATTGATTTGACGAGATGAAACACTAAATCCCTTAAGTAAGGTTATAATTTGAATTCTAACATTAAGAATTAAATAAATTAGGTTGTGGGTCACTTTCATAATGAATTTCTGCAATACTCAATCTAAATTAATCAATTAATAATTTAAATATTAATAATTATATACAAAAATTAGAATTATGAATATCATTATTTGAAGGAGAAAAGAACAAAATATACGACTCAACCAATTGCTTTGCAACCTTACAATTTCCTATGCCAATAGTTGAAGTCATACCCAGAAAATGCCTAATCCAAATTAAATGATGTTTGTAGTTTCGAAATTTAATTCTTTCCCTATAATTTCAGAAATTTAATTTCCCTAATCTTTTGATTTGATAATTAAAATCCAATTGATAATATTGTTATTAAATTTACGTTAAATTAGATAATATAATTTTTATTAAAAAAATCACGTGCGTGGAAGGTTAAATAAGCAACTAAAAATGTTGAATTTTAGGTCGTAACGTTTTGTAAGCTCTTTTACCGTTGTTATCAACTGGATTTCAATTATTAAATCAAAACAGTATAAAACGGTAAATTTTCAATTAAAAGTAAAGGGACTAAATATCAAATATCCGAGAACATAATTAGACCATCATCAATATTATGTTAGCCAACCTTACATGACGTATTTGATGAGATTATGGAGATAGCAACGGGGGAACTCACATGAACATTGTTTTTAGTTTATTACAAAACACATCGTCACATGAATATTGTCACGGGGCTAGATTTTGACTCTAGCTGATCCGTGCGGCCTTAGACGCCTTCGACGCAAATCAGTCGATTCCTACGCCTAAGTCAGCCTTCAACCAGCCTTGTGAGTACTCCCGCCGACAACGGCTTCGACCAAAGACTCCGGTCTCGATGGATCTCGTCGCCATCGACACCACTTGTGTCGCGGGCTATACCTTTGCCGACGAATCGCGTGCGGACCTTAGTCGCTTTCGATTGAAACGTCGACTAAGTCACCCAAGTACCTTGTCACGGTCTTAGGTGAAGATCTCTCGACAAACACCTAACTCAACCAGATTCTCGCTCCGGAAGATCGAACACTCGAAGCCCTCGAACGAAAGATCGTTCTAAGCGAAAGCTAATCAAAGAACAACAGAAAGAGATTGGCAGCTAGAACAACGAAGAACACTCAAGAACAACAAAGAACAATAGAAAGAGTTTTAGAGTAAATGCTTCTTGTATTACTCAAGTGAAGTGAATGAATGAATGAATGAAGTGATTTACAAGTGAGGAGGAGCCTCTATTTATAGTTGAACTCCCCTACATCCAACGGCTCAGTTTAAATTACATCGACGGTCGAGATTGATCTTATCTTATCTTATCTGATCAAATCTCAAATTCAAATCTCTAATTATCACAAACATTATCTATACATTATATTCAAATAAATGGATAATGCTTTGACCAATTTACCCTCCCCGAATCCTCCATGGATTTGGCTAAGTCTTGTGGGCTTGCGGGCTCTTTAGCATTCTTCAAGTGCCGGGCCAAGTGTGATGGTCTTGGCAAGCCCGTTCCACCGCGCAAACTCTCTTTGGTTGATTCTTGCGCTAACGCCTCGGTCCCAAAGGTATGGTCCTCGCCATTCTCCGAGTGTTGGGCAACATTTGACACGCCCGTTGCATTGCGCACAACCTCCCTATTTGTTGCTCGCGCTAATGTCTCGGTCCAAAAACTTTGGTCCGTGACAATCTCCCCCACTTGACTTAGCGACGCCCTCGTCGCTGCACTCGAACGATCCTGGGCAGGGTCAACTTGTTTACTCGTCGATGCCTCGGCTTCATGCAATTCCCCCATATGAACTGCTCGCCTCGCCTCAAACTGTCGTTGAACATCGCGTGCTAACACGCCTCTTGATACATCTCCCTTGTAGGAGCACTCTCCCACAAACTCTGATTTACCTCGACTCAGACCCACTTGGTCCTGCGGCAAAGACTTGGAAGTCACAACATTGAACACAGATCGAAACTCGATTCGTCGACAACTCTGGCTTGCCCCTTTGAACTCTGAAAGGTCTCTTCCAATCATCTTTTCCCCCGCACTGAAGACTAGGTCTCACTTGACCTACGCTCATCAACAACGGCAAATCAAAACCAAAAACACTAGGAACGTGTTTGAGATGTACCTTTTCCTCGGTCACATTTACTCTAAAATGGGTCAGCCCTTCTTTCTCCTTGAAGTCTGGCCCCCTTTGCATTGAACCTTCTTCATCGAAGTTCTTTGCATGCATCGGCACTTTCGCCACAAAGTCCGTTGCGTTACTCTGCATCGGCACTTCTTCCCTGAAGTCCGTTGCTTCTGGTTGCACCCGCCCTTCTGACTTGAAGTTTGGTGCTCTCTTGCATCGATCCTTCTTCCTTGAAGTTCGGTGCTTTCTCTTGCGTCGACACTTCCTACCTGAAGTTCGTCGCTCATTTCCCACCTTACCCATTGGTGGTGTCTCCACGGTTACTATGTCCCCTAACGGCTTGGCCCCCTTCGACTCTACAATGGTCTCAAAAGCGATGCTCTTTCCCCGAACATCCTCGGCAAGCTTCTCAGTAGCCTTCTCGGACATGGTCACCCCTTTCTGCTTCTGGTCCCCCTTGGCCTTGGCAGAACTCGACGTTATCGGATCAAGCGATACAGCCTCGCTCTCTTCTGGCTCACCCAACTCCTTGGATGGCTTGACTCGATCCAGGCAATCTCGCAATTTGTGAGGCCCCTTACACTGGTAACACTCTAGTTGCTTCAACTTGCGTCGGCACTTCTTCCTCGAAGTCCTTCGCTTCTTTCCCACCTTGCCCATAGGTGGCATCTTAACGGTTGCTATGTCCCTCGACGGCTCAGCCCCCTTCGACACTGTACTGGTCTCAAAAGTAATGTTCTTCGCTCGAACATTCTCGGCAAGCTCTTTCCCAGCCTTCCCAGACATCTTCAACCCATTCTGCTCATGGTCTCCGCTTACCTTGGCAGAACTAGACAACTCGGAACCAAGTTTCACAGGCTCTTTACTCTTGGCCTTGTCCTGTCCCTCGGACCACTTGGCTCGAAACGGGCATCTCCGCAACTTATGAGGTCCCTTACACCGGTAACACCTCAATTGCCTCGTCTTTACCCTCGGCTTGACAGCTTCCTCACTTGCTATCGCACCAAGTCTCACCACTGGCTGAACTACTTTGGCACTCGTAGTCGAACCACGGTTCTCACTTCGCTTGGCGGCATTGACACTCACAATCGCCCCAAGTCTCATCGCTGGCTGGACTACTTTGGCACTCGTAGTCGAACCACGGCTCTCCCTTTGCTTGGCGGCATTGACCCTCGCAATCGCCCCAAGTCTCGCTACTTCTCCCTTCGACTCGTCTGCTGTCTTCACCATGGCAGCTAGGCGGTTCTTCTCGGGACATCCCCTTATCAAATGAGGACCATCACAAAAGTAGCACTTCAACTTCTTGCTCCCCTTCTTTTCTGGTACGGACTTAGCCTCACCATTCCCCTTGTCTCTCGAACTGGGCATGGTTGACTCAACACTCGCCTGCTTGCATTCTGCGGGCTCGGTCAGAGGTTCGGCAACAACGAAAGCCTCTGAAAGTCTCGGGCATCTCCTCGCTCTCTCATCGCGAGCTTCGCCCCCGGTCTAAATCCCTCTAAGAAGGTCTTGAGCGCATCACATTCGCTCATTGCCGTCTTGCAACTGAGCAGCTCCCTCTTGAGCTCATCCACTTCTTTTCGCAAAGCTTCTATCTCAGCTTCACTCGCATTACTCCCTCGAAATGTCACCAACTTGTTGAGAACTTCTCGTGTCTCGTCCTTGAACTGGTCATCTATGGACTCTACCTCGTCAAGACGGGACTCGAAAAACACCTTGGGTCCGCTTGGCCTCCTCCTCGGATTTCTCAAGTCTACAAACCCTCTTTCCCAACGACTCCAATTCCACCTTCATTGCCTCCACTTTGCATCTTGAAGGGAATCATCTTGTTGGTTCAACTTCTCGTACATCGAGTTGAGAACTTCTTGGATCTCCTTCGGTTTCCTCCTTGGAAGAACTCTCCGCTTTTTGCAAATCCACCATCTTGGCTTCACAAGCACAACTCTCTCGAACTACCTCCAATTCGTTGAGGATGCGTTGCCTCGTCATTGAACTTGCCCTCCATGGACTCTAACTTTTCAAGACGTGACTCCACAACACTCCGGGTTTTTGGCCTCTTCTCTTAGAGTTTCCACTGCAGCCTCTAAGGAATCGCCACGCTAGACACCTTCACATCCAATTCATTAAGAGCCAATTGAACATCCTCCCGGATCCCTCTCTAGAGACTCTAACATCTCAATATCCAACGAACCCAGCTTCTCAAGGTTTATCGGCTCTAGCTCTTCAAACACCACCTCGGCCTCCTTCTTGAAGTCCAAGAGTTTATCGACCCAAGCCTCTACAAACTGTTATGAATTCAAGATTCGAGTGTACCTTATTTTCAAGACGGTTGCTCCTCTCACAAATTCGTTGAGTGTCTTTCTTACATCGTCCATTGTCGGTGTCTTCTTCTTTGGTGCCATCTCAATCACCACTTTGCCACGAACTAGTCCGATCCCCGATCACTTCGACTAACTCGAACACAAACCACCACCACGCTTATATCCGCAACTACAAGTCGGAACTCACCACACTTGATCGCACACGCAAGCCGGAATCCACCACACTTGATCGCACCGCAAGTTGGCTTGAACACAAGTCACCACCACGCTTGATCGCAATCGCGAGCTGGCTCGAACGCAAGTCCCTTCCTCGACTCGCCGGATAGCACTTATCACGGCACTTATCCGATTCCACCTCTCGTGGCTCTCTCTCGTTACCAACTCTCACGGCTCTCTTTTTCGATATCAACTATCAGCAAGACTTCGCTCCGATGCCTACTATCACGGAACCCGCTACCGCGTCTTTGATAACAACTTATCACCGCTCAACTCGACACCAACTCGCGTAACTTTGCTCCGATGAACTTTGCTCCGATGCCTACTATCACGGAACCCACGCTACCAACTAGCTACCACCGCTCGCCTCGATACCAACTAACTATCAGCTACCGCTTTTTGGCTCGATACCAATCGTCACGGGGCTAGATTTTGACTCTAGCTGATCCGTGCGGCCTTAGACGCCGACGCAAATCGGCCGATTCCTACGCCTAAGTCAGCCCTTCAACCAGCCTTGTGAGTACTCCCGCCGACAACGGCTTCGACCAATCACCCGTGTCTCGATGGATCTCGCCATCGACACCACTTGTGTCGCGGGCTATACCTTTGCCCGATTTAATCGCGGCCGGACCTTAGTCGCTTTCTCGATTGAAACGTCGACTAAGTCACCCAAGTACCTTGTCACGGTCTTAGGTGAAGATCTCTCGACAAACACCTAACTCAACCAGGATTCTCGCTCGGAAGATCGAACACTCCTCGAAGCCCTCGAACGAAAGATCGTTCTAAGCGAAAGCTAATCAAAGAACAACGAGAAAGAGATTGGCAGCTAGAACAACGAAGAACACTCAAGAACAACAAAGAACAATAGAAAGAGTTTTAGAGTAAATGCTTCTTGTATTACTCAAGTGAAGTGAATCGAATGAATGAATGAAGTGATTTACAAGTGAGGAGGAGCCTCTATTTATAGTTGAACTCCCCTACATCCAACGGCTCAGTTTAAATTACATCGACGGTCGAGATTGATCTTATCTTATCTTATCCGATCAAATCTCAAATTCAAATCTCTAATTATCACAAACATTATCTATACATTATATTCAAATAAATGGATAATGCTTTGACCAATTTACCCTCCTGAATCCTCCATGGATTTGGCTAAGTCTTGTGGGCTTGCGGGCTCTTTAGCATTCTTCAAGTGCCGGGCCAAGTGTGATGGTCTTGGCAAGCCCGTTCCACCGCGCAAACTCTCTTTGGCTGATTCTTGCGCTAACGCCTCGGTCCCAAAGGTATGGTCCTCGCCATTCTCCGAGTGTTGGGCAACATTTGACACGCCCGTTGCATTGCGCACAACCTCCCTATTTGTTGCTCGCGCTAATGTCTCGGTCCAAAAACTTTGGTCCGTGACAATATGCTGCAAACATTGAGCCCCGGGGGATGTCCTAAAGAGCAGGACATAGTCAATCCAATTGGGTAATCCCCATGTGAGTCTTTGAACTGCCTATAAATAAGCCTTCCAACTACATGATACTTTCATCAACCTCCAAAAATTAATACGGTTTTTTTCTTAATTCGATTCGAGTTCAAAAATGGGTATCCATTTACCTCGGGTGATTCTTCATGCCAAGCAAGTTCTCAAGTTGCAGTCAAGGCACCACCAGACGGGTGTGCCGAAAGGCCACGTTGCGGTTTATGTTGGGAAAATTCAGAAGAAGAGATTCTTCGTTCCGATTTCGTACTTGAACCATCCTTCGTTTCTGGATTTGCTCGACTGGGCTGAGGAAGAGTTCGGGTTCAATCACCCAATGGGCGGTCTTACGATTCCGTGCGACGAACATGTCTTTATCGCTCTCGCTTCTCAGTTGCATGTGTGCTGAAATATGAAAGCATAGTTGATCGGCTTAGGCTGCAGGTTTTAGAAGTTTAGTTAATTAGATTCCTTTGTGGTATGTAAGAAATGTAAATGTAGATAGCTTTAGACAACTAACGTAGATGTAGTTAAATGATAATTGAAGTTCTTTGTTTTTTAACATCAACATTTGATATTAATTTTTATTACTAACAACTACTTTTTTTATAAAAAAAGTGAGTGTCGATTTTTTAAAAGATTTTTAATGTTTAACGGTCATATGAACTTCGATTATATCTGAAGTTAAGTCGAACTGAACTCTTAAATGAGGAATTATTTTCTATATTTATAAGATCTTGAATCTAAAATATTAATTATGAAACACCAAAGTTCTTATCACTCAACTCAACAAATGATAGTACTAGGGTGAGCATTCGGTCTAGTTGAGTAGAGTAAAAAAATTTAAGTTAGTTGAATTGGTGAATCCTACTTTATGACTCAAACTTTATATAAAAAAATTTCAAGTCGAGTTGTTTGAGTTTTTGTTCAGATGTTATTATAAATATTTATAATGTTATGGTACTAATTGCTTCTAATTTAAACAACTTTCTATAACCATGTATAATATACACCTATTTTTTCATATGTGGTATAATATATCAGGCAGAGTTGAGAGACTCAACTTGAACCTGAAAATCAATACACTAATTACTAAAACTTTTAAGTTATTTAAGTCACATTTTATAACCTAAATATTTGAATTTTTTTCAGGTCGAGTAAATTTTATAAAATTTCAGTTCAATCCAAATCTAGTGGAGTTATATATATATATATATATATATATATATATATATATATATTATCCGCAAATATGGTACTCACCTTGTGGGTCTTAGGGCTTGTTTTTGGCTGAGTTTTCCCCCTCAATGCCTGATGTTGTTGTATTTTTACTGTCAAACAAGTGCTGATTACGCATTCAACGGGCGTTTATTCGATAAATTCTCTGCCCAAACGCCCGTTTACTTATAATTGGATTTTTTAACTTTTAACAACAAGCGTTTAAGCCTTGACGGTCGTTTGCCCTCACCTAAAAACAAAGTCTTAGTTGAAGCAAAACAATACGTTAACGGACCTCTAGGAACTATCACACACCCTTTTAAGGCTTTAAGCGTTGTTTCGTGCGACGCCATAAAAGTTTACGTGCATTAAACGGATTCTTTCACGTCCTTAAAATTAGATGGAAAAAACTTTGATACATAGACCATATAAACTTTAATTTATACGTGCCTTTTAGTTTTAGGGGTTAAGGTTTAAGGTTTAGGGGTTTAGGTTGTAGGGTTTAGAATTCAATGTTAATATTTAGAATTTAGTGTATAATGTTTAGGGTTTAGCTTTTTAGGGTTATGGCTAGAAATTTAAGATTTAGGTTTTTATAGTGTAAATACACATGCTTGTGTGAAATTAATTTTACTCATCCTTTGTATCAAAGTTTTACTCAAATTAGATTAACCATATTTCAAGTCCAATTTTAAAATCGTAATTTGTTGTTTTAACAATGAAATTTTGATCATTCATTTTATTATTATTTAGTACATTTTAGTCTTTCTGCTGATGTTTTGTAATAATTCTATCGATGATTTTATTATCTAAATAATTGCAAATCCTATCTGACAAATCACTTTGCAGTAGCGACATAAGAATCAGAGAAAAGCATAAATGTTGGTTCAAGTCAAGTATCTCTCACCGAACCAAAACAGATGAAACAACATATTTTAGTTTCTTTCAGTTTGTATGTGTTCGAAGAATAGACGTATCATTTGTGGTCAACTATTTCGAACAGTCGACCATAAATAATGTCAGATTATTTACCGGTATGTTCCATAGTATTGAATGTGTTTTTAGATTTGTCCAAAGTTTGAAATTAGGAGTGTGCAAAATTGAGTTCGGTTAACCATTAACAAATTATTTTGATTAACCAGTAAGTTTGGATCACCCAATTTTTGACCTTAAATCGTAATCATTCAACCGGTTAACCGTTTATTCAGTTAACCGAAAATTTTGGTTCAGTTCGGGTAACGGTTTTTATTTTGTTTATTAAAAATATAAATTTTAATAGTATGTTAGAAAAAAATATATACTTTTAAAAACCGACGCATGATATTAGTATTTTTTTTAATACTAGCAAGTTAAACACTTAAACTTCATAAAATAAAATTATAGTTTTACTTTGAAAAAATAAAATAATAAAATAAAATCTGATTTTTAATATAAAATATTAAAATGGTATATAATATAATAATATATATTATATAACCGGTCGCCCGTACCGAAACTAAATTTTTCGGTTCGATTTTTTCAAGTTTCGAAATCGAATTCTGTTTTTTAATTTTTTTTACACACACCTAATTGAAGTAGTCCATTAGGTTCGGTCCCCATTACTTAAATGAGCTCTTGTCACATTTTCCCTTCAGAATGAGTTTTTTAATGAAATAATGTCTCGTCCAATCATATTTAAATACACATGTATCAAATGAACCCACTCGAAATAATATAATCCCTCTCCCCACATGATCCTTACAAAACACTATAACCTAATCTAAATCTATATCACAAGACTCACAGGAAAACCGCTGGCTTTTGATCCAAAAAGGAAGAGAAAAAGGCCAAAAGAATTGAATTGAGACAAGCACATCAATAGCAGGAACTCTTTTAGTTGGTTGAGTACGAGTAGGTGTTCACCAGCTTCGTGGATCATAAAAGGAATGGCGGCCACTCTTAGGATATAAAAAAGACAGTTCAAAGAGAGGTTTGAAGCGAGACCCTATCGTGATCCTCCGTATCGGCGAAGACTTGTCGGAGTTCGTTAACAGTCCGAGTTATGAAGCAGAGATGGTGTCCATGTTTCAACAGATTGTGTCGGATGATGCGGTGTTGCTGCGGGATTGCATCGTTAAGGCTTTGGAGAAACTTTCGGTTGATCACGGCGTGCCCCCTTGTTCGGATTCTTGGGTAATTTACTTTCCTCATGGATTTATAGTTCAATCTTTGAATGTAATGTTATGAAAATTATTTCCCCACTTTGTTCTGCCTTGTGTTTGCTTGTGTAGGTCATAAGCAACATCATAGAACCGGCTCTGCAATCATGGGATGGCAATGATCAAGAGAAACTTGTCTCTCAAGAAACATTCCTCGAAGAATTCAAGAAAGTTGCTGAGCATGTGGCTCGGAATCTCAAGGAGCAACCAGTAATCGTCGCACATAGCGAAAACACCTTTGATGGAAGCGGCATTAAAAGACTACTATCCAACAAGTTTGAACTAGACAAGGTATATATATATATGCTCTTCTTGTCGACTCACCCTGTACTATGTGTGTATGTTGGACTTATGAAGGAATGCATTTTTGCAATTGCAGTCACTGAATATAGCTCTAGAAAACGTCCCGAAAGATCGCAACGGAAAAGTATCGAAGGAGTATTTACGTGCGGTGCTAGATGTATTGGCTCCATCGGCCGGTTTACCTCCAATCGGTGCAGTCGAACAGGTAATGCAACAACATGTTTATATTAGACAAACTTGCAAACTGCAACCGTAAGCCTATTTCATTCCGCCTAAACCAAAGTTGTTGAAATTTCTCCAGATCGACAAGGTTGTTGCTGATGCATTCGACATGGTAAATGCAAATGACGGGAAGATGGTTAAAGAAGACGAGTTCAAGAAACTATTGACAGAGATCCTGGGGAGCATCATGCTGCAGTTAGAGGGCAATCCCATCTCGATTTCTTCGAATTCCGTCGTCCGTGAGCCCCTTGAATCGTCCTCGTCGCTGCTGCAGCCATCATCCTAGTTGCATATCAAAGATCTCTTAATATAGATATCAGGGGTGACAAAAATAAGGAGGGACAATAAATTTTGGTTAATTTCAAGTAAACTTCCAGTTGGTTAAGTTGATTTATGTGCGGTTGCAGTGGTTTGTGTTGTGCTAATGATATGTATTACCATAACTTATACATGCAAACACAGATAAAAGCAAAGTCTTTTTTTAAAAAAAAAAGGCCAAATTTAAAAAATTAACCAAAAATAAATGTAATAAAGTTAAAATTATTGGCAAACGACTGCAAATTTCCTAATTTGGAATATCAACATTAATTTCAAACAATCTTTGAGTTGTCAATGACTAGACAGAAAAAAAACAAAAAATCTTTTCTCCATGTACATGTGGGAAAATTATTAAATTGGTCCTAAACTTTTATTTAATCTAAAGAAACATGGTTTTCAATGGGTCCATGAAGAAATTAAGATGTTAAATGGACAAGATAATCAGATAATGATACTACAGATCAAACCAAGAAAAGGTTGAAGTTCTAACAATTTTAGGAAAGATCAAACTAAAAAGGAAATATATATATATATATATATATATATATATATTGACATCAGTCACCCGCAAACGACGATGAAAAAGAATTTGAACATAGGGAAAAGAAAGTTAAAATATTAAGTTTAATTAAATAAAGGTTTTTTGATAAAAACAGAAATATAGTTTTTTAAATTTTTATCTACAACTAACGGACAAATGATAAAAAATTTTCGAAAGTCGAACAATAAAATCAGAAAATTTTAAAGTTAGATGATCAAAGCAGAAACACAGTAATAGTTAAGGGACTAAATACGTAGTTTACATTTAATCAAATATAATCAATAAACATAAACATGCGTGACCATCAGATTAAGAAACACTCGTGGACCCCATTCGACCAATGGTTGAAGACTTGAAATTGTTGCATCTTCGACAATAATACCATGTTTTTTCTTTAGACCTGAGAGCATTATTGAATTTTCAAAAGAGAATTTCCAGGGGAAAAAATCAGCTCAAAGTGAAGAAAAAAGCGGCAGCTGCAAAGGCAAAGCAAGCTAGATAAAGAGACAAAAAAAGGGAAAGGGTTTCAAAGGAACAACCATGTCTGCTCAAGTGCGAAAAACACCCAATTTCATCCATCCTTATCGTCATTGGTAGAAAAAAAAAAACCCACTTTCTTTACTTTCCCATGTTTATTTTCTATGTGATGCTTATTGGGTTTTGTTTTAATATACAGCTATGCAAACAGAAGCTTTGCCGGTGGTGAATAAGTTTCAGCTGGTTGAGAACCCTCACTCTTCGTGAGTTCCCTTTTGCTATTTCCATTGATTTTTTTTTTGTTAAAGTTTGTATCTTGGAAGGTTTAATCCCTTAAAGTCAATAAATTTGATGTTGGGTTGGTCTTTTAATCATCAATGTTTCAGTGTGTTTGCTTATTTGTTCTTCTTTTGTTATGCCCATTGGTATTGTTGCAGGTTTCCAGAAGGGGTCCCTTGGGTCCATTATCATGGTACATACAAGGACATTATAATAAATCTAGTTTGGCCAGGAAAAGATTTGACCTTGGGTAAGTACTTTCTTTTGTGCAAAAAAAATCGAAATCATTAATTTTCGCTTGTTAATCTTCCTTTAGAAGTGATCTAGCCACTTTTAGTTAGCTGCAAGTTATGCTGTATGGTTCTTGTAGAAACTTAGGAGCTCTGATTATGTCCTATACCTGAAAACACGAAAAAAAGAAATCGCAATGAAACATTGCATCTTATTCTTAGACTCCAAATGTTTCTGGCATAAGTTACATGAAAATGCTTAACTTTATTGGTAAGCACTCGAGTCAGTTGCGCGAGGACACGTTACATCTGCCATGTAGGGAGTGTAGGTAGTGGAGATGTCAACAATTGGAAGCTCCTTCCATTCACTATTCCAATTTGTTAAATTGTCTGGTTAATTCTTTGCAGGGGTTGATTGTGTTGGCACGGTTTCTGCCTCTCTTGTGACGTACGCATCCATCCAGGCATTGCAGCCGGATCTGATCATAAACGCTGGCACTGCCGGTGGCTTTAAGGTAATTTTTCGGCACTGATATTTTGCTCCTTTTTAAGGTAAGGAAAAAGTCATGGTGATATTTTGCTATTTATTTTTTAGGAATTAAGGGATGCTTATAATGATTTTTGTAACTCAACGCAAAATATTCTGTGTATTTATTCTTGGATTCTTCCAGGCAAAGGGAGCAGGGATTGGTGATATTTTTCTCGTATCTCATGTTGCATTCCATGATAGAAGAATACCGATCCCAGTGAGTAATACTGGTCTTTAGTCTTCAATCAGTTTACTTCTTTATGAAGGGAAGGGTGACAATACCCGATCACACATTTTCTATTCTGTAAAATTAATGTTCATCGTGAACCTTGAATCTAGTTTGTGCATTGCTAACCAGTTTTATTTCCAGCTCTTGTACGTAGTCTTTAATGATATATCGGTAACTAATTTTTGTTTCTTCTATAGGTTTTTGATCTATATGGTGTTTGTGTGCGGCAGACCTTCACAACACCGAATCTGTTGAAAGCACTTAATTTGAAGGTAAATTATTTTGTTTGTTTTCTCTGTCTGGTCATTTAGAGCTGTTGTTTATCATTTGTTGGCCTTGTTTGAACTTCTAAAATATGAAATGTTTGCATCTCTTTTTTCTTTTGCAAGCATGCATCTACTTCACATGAGGATAGCTATTCAATTGAACTGTTTAATCGAGTTAATTATTTAATGAGATAAATCATTGTTGAGGGACACAAGAACGATTTCCATTATACTTTTTCTCCTGCGTTTCAGGCTGGAAAGTTATCCACGGGCGATTCTTTGGATATGACCCCTCAGGATGAAGTGTCAATCACAGCAAATGATGCTACAGTCAAAGTCATGGAGGTAATCACCGAACCACACTCGAAAAATGGATCACGTCAACCTTGCAAAACCACGCATGCTACTTGAAAGAGACGCTTTGTGTACTTCAAACTTCAAAGTTTACTGCCTTTAATTTTTTTCTGTTCTTTTGTTTCAGGGAGCAGCTGTAGCCTATGTTGCAGATCTTTTGAAAGTTCCTGCAATATTTGTTAAAGCAGTGACGGATATAGTAGACGGTGAGAAACCGACTGCAGAGGAATTCCTGCAGAATTTGGCTGCAGTAACTGCTGCCCTCGATGAAGCGGTCACTCAAATCGTCGATTTCATCAGCGGAAAGTGCCTGTCTGAACTTTGATTTTGTCCTATCATCACTTTTAATTCTGAAATATATGTGACAATAAAACTTGTGATTCTTACATCCATGAGATGCAAACAACACGGATGGGATGAGTGTTTTTTAAGAATTAAGATCAAGACAACAACAATTTATAGTTTTTTTAGTCACGTGTTTGAATAAAACAGTCAAAAAGGTGATAATTGTTTTTTTTTAATCAGAAATGGCAATTCATTCATAAACATGGTCCAACAAACAGTGGGTTAAAAGGGTCCCAACAGGAACGGACTGAACAAAGGCTCAGTACAAAAAAGGCAATAAAAACCCTGAACTGAACATAAAACATGCAAACACAGGCTCCAAGTTGGACCAAAACCACCCTAGCTGAAAGCTAAAGATGCAGGCGGCAAAGGACAACAATGGAGTGGTTGACGGTAACGGTAAAAAAAAACTAGAACTTGAATCATGATCATCGGAAAAAAAATTGTTCAAACTTGAATCATGATCATCGGGAAAAAATCTCATAGAATCAGACAGAAAAATGTTTGAACAGTCTTGAAAGTGTCTCAAGTGGACATCACAACTTTTATATAATCTTTAACTAAATCAATTTAAAAAGCACTATTTAAATCAAAACATAGATCAAACACGGATTAATAAAGATTTATATACCTATGATTATTATTGAATAAAACTTTACAATTTTTGTTTACATAAAATGATATTTTTTTCACATAATCTAAAGCCTGAACAGGTAAAATGCTTAGGTCATAACATAGGTGGTCTGAATTGATCTGTCTCAGCTTATTCTAATAATTTAAGCATTTGACACAAAAAAAGTGTTAATCCTTGTATGAATTCTTTTACATATAAATAACCATCCAAAATTTTCAGCCTCCCAAAATATACAATCCTCTGATATCGAGTCGAAAGAGCGAAGAACAGGAACTTAAACAAGGACAACTCGTCACGATTGTAACCAAGTTATACTTATTTCCATCAGCAAGCTCCTCGACAACCAGAAAACGGCATCTTTGCCTATACCACTCCGGAGGGAAGACGGAGAACAAGCTGCCCTCCAAATACACTGCGCATAAATGATTCTATAAGTAAACAACATTAGCTAGTACCATATACTATAAAGGTTGTAACAGACCTCTTGATATAATAGTAACAGAAGTCTGCTAAAATGAATGTTTGGACGATTTCGGATATAAGAACCATAGAAGGCCACAATCCGTAACCTAGGGCTACCAGCAAGTGCCCTCGACTGTCTAAGACCTGTCGAAAGCAGTAGAGAAATGGATTAATATCTTAATGCAATCAATCACCATTAAAGTAAAATCACAATAACACTTCCCACAACCACCGGCACCGTGCAAAGGTTTCACCACTACACAAGAATACTTATGTTCAATGTTGTTCGGACTCTTCATTTTTCTAGAAGTACCTGTGTCAGATGCATAACCTTATCCGACACTCAGACCAGAGGCCAGAGTAACATAGCTTATGTTAACACACAACATGGCTTATCAATCTGACATTGATTGACATGTAGAAGCAATAAGTTGACGGGCAAGATGGCATTTAGTTCGAACTTCAGGACCATTCTTTGTGTATGCTCTGCTGTCTATTATTTCCAAAGTGGATAAATTTTACAAAAACAATACTCAAAATGGGTTTCGATTTCAGCATTGCTAAACATCAAAAAATTTAACCAAAACCAATCACGTTCACTTCTCATCAAAAGATCTAACCTGGAGAACCCAGTGGGCACAGCTGAGGAACCTTGCAACACCCAATGCAAATACATAATGAGCAGTGAAAGGCTCAACAATCTGCAAGCACAAGAAGATGAGTTACAGCAGAACTCGTATAAACCTTCTCAATGTAATCTATTATTTAAGTAAATCCGTACCTTAGTATTTTGCATCACTTGCAACTGAGGTAAAACTGAGACCGCTTCCAGATATACACAGAATGCCCAGAAAATCCGGTTCAAAAGATTATGAGTTGTTGTTGGATGAATACACAGAGCTAGTACAGCACAAGGGATAACCTGCATCCAAACTCCCGGATATGACTTTTAGAATGTGTTCAGAAGAAGAATCCATTTGAGCAACAAAGTTGATAATTGTGCAGCTAATACGAGTCCATGTGTAACAACACATAAGGTAACACCTTCAATTGTGTTGGCTCAATTGGTTATATGATGCTATCTATTGGATCAAACCGGGAAAGTTGAAGCAAACAATGACTTTCACAATTATATTTGAAACAAATAGCATGAAGAACAACTGAAGACAAATGAAAGCTCATAAGATAGTTAGATGTCTACCAATGCTGAAAAGAGCAGGACACGAAAAAGTAAATGAAGAAAAGAAAAGTTAATATGCCCGATGGAGACATACAACATAGTGAATGGCAAAGTTGTCCTTGTCTTCCATGTAGCTAGACTTCAGTTTGAAACGGATCATGTAAATAACCCACAAGGTCGTAGCCAATGTGGCTAAATCGAGTACGGTGTGTATATCATATTCCATGACAAAGCTGCAGTACAGTCTAACAGCTAAAAATATAGCAGTTAGTTCTTGGGATTTCAGTGATAGTCCTGACAACATTCAAAAACATTCCCAAAACAAGTAAGTCCAGTATTTTCGCCGATAAAGAAATTCTACACTTCAGTTGAAACATAAGAAAAGAATCAAGAATGTACCATTAGTTAATTTAATCACATGACAAAGATTCTGGTCATACATGCAATTGGCAAGGTACAGACATAAAAAAAGACCAAAGTCATAAAATCATCAAACTGGTGAGACAATAAATAAAGGGCTTCCTTTCCCTTTGCATCGAAAAGAAATCCTTCATTGTAAATTGATAGAATACCATACTAAAATCATTTAATTTATGTTAATAAGACTCGGACATGAGTGTCAGAGTATGTATCAATACGGATATAACTATACTTTTTTTTCTTCAAAATTTTCATATATTTAGAGGAATTTGATGATCCTATCCATATTTATTTCAATAATAATGAAGGGACCGAGCAACATAGTAGTTAATGTTCATATATATATATATATATATATATATATATATATATATGACATCAAAGTTGACTATAAAAATCTTCAACAAAATCCATGAAAATGGCCAACTCTCACTCTTCATGATAGCTAAGAAAATCCAACACCCATCGGGATCAGCACAAAGCAATCAAACAAGAAACCTAGAAAATTTTGCAACTTTCACATTACCCTTTTAAATTAAAAAAAAAATACTAATTTTGGACAAAGGCTTTAACACACCCATGCAATGTATTAAATTTATATACAAAATTTAATACATGATGCATGGGTGTCTTTGCAGAATCAAAATCTGAAACTTTCTTATCAAATGATGATTGTTTTTGGGAGGGGGATTACCAGCACAAGTTTTCTCTTTGGTGAGTTTATAGATAAGGACAGAAATTCCGAGGGAGTGGACAGACTCGGCGGCGACGAAGAGGTTGTCGTGGTCATGAACAATGAATCGGAGAAAAATGAGCGCCGCCATCCCCGATACCACTGCCATGAAAGCCTTCATCTTGGGCGGCTGTCGTCTCACCCACATCGTCACGGCGTGGATCAGCTTCTTCTCTGCCCTCATGTTGTCTTGGTTGTTTCTTTTTTTGGGGGGGAAAGAAAGAGAAAGTGTGGGAAAATTGAGAGGAATTGGGAATGCGCCAATCCGGAGATATTATTACGTTAATGGAAATCCTTGTGATTTAGGATTTGATTTTATAGTTTTTGTGTTTAATTAAGGAAATCCTTTATTTGGTTTGGGGTTCTTTTCGTCCTCCAATTTGTTTATTTTTTAAAGGAAAAAGAAATTATCTAAATTTAAAATTACACTGAGTGGACTAATTTTAATCTAAATAATTAATGTAAAAATTCCAATTAGGATTCGGAAATTACCTCGTGCATTATCCACAAACAAAAAACATATGTTTGTAAAATCGAACCATTTATTTGGTAAAATTAGGGAAAATCACATTTAAAAAAGGATAAACTTTGTGTATTTACACTAAAAAGGCCCAAATCCTAAATTCCTAACCCTAATATTAAAAAACTAAACCTTAAGCTTTATATACTAAATTCTAAACACTAACCTTAGATTCTAAACCCTACAACTTAAGTCCCTAAATCTTAAATCCTAACCCCTAAAACTAAAAGACACGTATAAACTAAAGTTTACCCAGCCTATGTATCAAAGTGTAATCACTCATTTTCACTTGTAAATACATATTAATATTGCATGTATATTTATTATATTATATGAATGTTACTAATATATATAAGGTGTGGTGTGTGCATGTATATTATAAACTATGTATGTATACGTATTAATGATGTATGTGTGTCGCGTATGTATCTAGAGTACGAGCGTATTTGTTTAGTGTATAGAGATGTTATGTTAATTATGTGTAGGATTATATATACGTATGCCAATATGTTATACTTGTATAAGTATATGTTTGTATCATGTATGGGTAATGCTGTTATAATTATATTGTTATTAATATTAATGGGCTGATATAAAATGAAATCAAAAAAAAATTAAATATATTAAACCCAAATAAAAATGAAGTCCAAGTCCAATTACAAACAAGTTACAAGGCCCGGTTGGCCCAAACCCAAACCTTATCTAATTACAATTATGGTGTGCAGGTAAATGTGGGCCATTGGATCAAGATTTGATCCAACGGCCACGATACAACCAAGAAGTCAAAAATATCTGCCAGTCGCGTGTTCCACACGTATGGACCGTTCGAGTGCCACGCGCGCGTGTGGTCCACGCGCGGACGCTTTAATATCCCACGCGCGCGTAAGATCCACGCGTTCTGACTCCTCGACTGCGGAGCTCTACGTGGCAAGATCTGAAGCCGTCTAACGGCCAAGAACGCGTCTTGGCCGCTGGCAGAACACCCATACCGCCACCATGCCGATATTCAACCCCCGTGTTCAGAACATGCCCAATACAACAAGCAACAAGTTGTCAGTTCAGATCTGAAAAAGCAAGATGCAACTTGCACCAAAACAAAGACAATGATATATATGAAACGGGGACTTTTGTAACGGGAGAGTTGTAACGGAGGGGGTAACAAAAAAAAACAGAGTGGTAACAGAGATCTTGTAATACAAAAACTGAAAGTTGTAAACATTCAAGTGATAATCGAAAGAAAAGTTCAGTGGTAAATACTCGTTTCTCTTTTTTTATTTTTGCATGCATATACAAAAGAGGTAAACAGAAAAAAAAGAGTCGTCTTACCGTCGCCGTTTGTGGGTCTTTCCTTCCTCAGTGATAAGCCTTTCGGCTTCTCCAAGCCTGATATGGTGAACTAAAGGGAGGGGAAGACCCCTTGTAGTTTTGGTTTAAAAAAATATTTTTTTTCGTTTCGTATTTTCTAGATCTAGGGCAAATAAGGTTGTATCGTCTGAATCCAACCACGGATTCATGTTGAGGATAAAAGGGGGTTATTTTGGTGTGTTTTGGAGGCTCGCCGGCGCCGGTTGGCGGCGGCCGGCGGCGGAGAACATGGCGGCCGGCCGCCGGATTCTAGGTTTCATAAGAACAGTTGAGAGAAAATAAAAATGGGGCTGGGTTATGAAAACCGAAAAATGAAATGAAATGGTGAAAATTTGGTTTCGGTCTAAAAATAGCCTTTATATAGGTATTATTATTTTGCTAAATGGGCAAATTACACACTTAATCCCACCGCGTTTTCAATATTTTCGTTTTTATCTTGCCGCATGGTATAATTACAATCCCAGTCCCCCTGATATTTCAAAATCTTGTAATCCAGTCCCTAAATTACACCGAATCAGTTTTCAAATGGTAAAATTACGCCTTTAGCCATCCCACGTTTTTGAACTTTTCATTTTGGGTCTGCCCCTTGGTCTAATTACAGTGTTGATCCTTTTAGGTTTTGTTTGTTTCGCACTTTAGTCCCTAAATTACATATTATTGTTCTTTAATTTCTGCCACTGACTTTTATTTTTCTTTCATTTCAGTCATGTATTCTTTGTAAATATTCATGTTCGTATTATAATCGTATATGTTGATATTCTATTATTTTATTTTATGTCCCTCGTATATGCCTCGTATTTTATGTTTATATGTATATGTGTGTTAAGCTTATAATAGTCATGTATTTTTTATCCGGTTATTCGTATTAAAGCATGTTATGTTCTATTTGACTCGTAAAACGGCATGTTCTTGTATTTTTGTACGTATTGTATGTTTTCTTGGCTTTTAGGTTACGTGTTAGTGTGTCTTCTTTTATGTATAATATATTGTTCCATATATGTTGAAATATGTTTTATTACTAGCATGTATGTCTTTTTGAAATATTTGTTCGCCTATATACGTAATTATTCCTGCATTGTTATTCTGACTTGTTAAAGTTGTTTTTATCTATTATTTAGAATAATATGTATATATGCATGTTTTAGTCTAGTATATCATTTATGTTAGATTAGTATTCTGTTATGTCAATATTTATTGCATTTAAATATTTTGCCATGTTTTATATTTTTGCCACTAAGATTGCATATCGAGATATAAATTGTTAATGTGGTGCCCTTTTATCCGAGCGTAAACGGGGCCAGTATCAGGCGTAGTGATAGTGGTTGGGCGTTTACTCTCGGATAACGGGGCCCTTAAAATTAATTCGCAATTATGACCGAATTTTAAAATAATCGTCACTTTAATCCGGAAAATCCAATATTAATAAAGCGGTAATTATTAAAGTACCAATTTTGGGCGGTGTGGGGGTGCTAATCCTTCCCCATCCGTAACCGACTCCCGAACCCAATCTTTTTGAATCTCTGGTTTTATGGTGTCCGGCCTACCTAAGTGGTCGGTGGCGACTCCATTTTTTTAAAATGCGGTTTTTTAAAAACCCCACGGAATAAATATTTTATATCCAAAAGAATCACAAACACCTTTCAAAAATCCTCGTTTTTATTTAGCGATAAAAAAAGGACATCGCTACAGATGGCGACTCCGCTGGGGACAATTTTTTGTTTTTCAAAAACAAATGAGAGTCAAGCTTTTAAAATAATTACCGCTTTACTAATATTGGAAGTTCCGGATTAAAATGACTATTAAATTAACATTCGGTCATAATTGCGCGTTTATTTTAACGCATTTAAAATATGGCATATAAACCCGTCTTTCTAAGTGGGGGGAAAACGCTAATACTTTCGTGGAGATATCGTTCTCCCGTATGGGCCTAGCAAGTACCTTCGGGGCTCGAGTACCTTATGCTTTCGTAAGGATATCGTTCCTTCGTACGGGCATAAGCGAATGGGTCCCATGAATTGAACCCGGTTGAAAGGAGCCTATAATGGGTGATGATCGGGGGCCTTGCTACTCTTAGTAGATGACAGCAAGGACAATTCGGGTACCTCCTAGCACCAACACTGCATGTAGAGAACATAGAAACCCACCCTGTTAGAGCCATGCGAATAACCATAGGTGTTTTAGACGGGATAAATAGGGTTGTTTTGTGTGTTTATTCTGTTTAATTTTGTCCTTTTATTTTTATATTTATCAATTTTATCTGGTACTGACTTGTTTTCTTTTCGCTTTTGTTTTTTCTCATACATCATTGCGTTTGCATCACATAAAGGTACTGGATCAAGTGGTTTGCCTGATCAGAAAGTCTTTCACCATGGAAAAAAGGTGTCTTAGGAAATAAGAGCTTAATTTGTCAGTCAGACATTGGTCAGAGGTCAACCAGAAAATCCAAGGGGACAGTTTGCCGAACGAACGCGTAATAGCATGATACACCTATGTGAGTCTCCAACAGAACGACTTATGGGATCTTCAAAGCATTTGGGAAAGATGGGACCGAAGACTACAAGACTTGTTCTGCGATAGTTATGGCGACATCGCACAGCTGTTATATGTTCGGATTAACCAGCCTCTAATACGAGCTATAGTCCAGTTCTAGAATCCGGCTTTTTGCTGCTTCACCTTCAATGGGCAGGACATGATGCCTACGGTGGAAGAATATACTGCTTTACTTAACCAGAAAAATATTCAGGAAGATTGGATCTACGCGAAGCCTCCGAGGAATCAGAATTACACTGCGAAACTCAAAACCTTTGCGGGAATGAGTGATGATTGGGTTAGTGGCCTCCTTCAAATCCGAGGAGACAATACAGTCTTTGCATGGGAAAGTATTCGGGACATCATACCGACACATCCAGACGAGGCAAAGAAAATGGACTTGTTCGCTTTAGGAATATATGGCTTGGTGATCTTTCCCAGAGTACTCGGGAACATTGACATAGCCATTCTGGATTTGTTTGAGCGGGTGAAATGGGAAAGCAAACCCGGTACCAGCAATCTTGGTCGAGACTTTCATTTCCTTAAATGCTAGCCGAAAACATGAAGAAGGACGTTTTCGAGGATGCGCACGGCTGTTACAAGTATGGATTCAGAGTCATATGTGGAAGTCACCGACGAGGGTCCTGCCGGGGATATCCTTCCAAGGTTTTTCACCTTTACGAGAGTACTTAGCAAAGGAATGGCGAGAGGATTTGAAAACAAAATTGTGGACCAGTTTCTTCAGGAACATTCAAGATGAAGACATAGCATGGAGGGTCTCATGGCTCGGTAAAGTTAATTATTTTCTATACAGTTGTGGTGACTTCAACTGGCTGATGATGTTAGGATTGCATAGAGGGATCGCCTGTGCTCCGCTTTTAGTGTCTCGGCAGTTCGGATCACGACAGTTCATTCCCAATACTGCCGGATTAAGCCAAACTGAATTTCTTTTCAAAGGGGAGTTCAAAGGAAAAATTCAGACCATCATGAGGGCCTGGGATCATTGTTACCGGATCAGGGTGGAAGGAGATACCGAGCACATGACTACCCCAGATTACGATCTTTGGAGACGTTTGAGGGTTAATAATGTGATTCCCGAATCTGATCAAGGACCAGCAGTGTCACTCGAAGAGCTTACAAGGGTGGTACCGTCTGAAGCCGACATCTTAAGGAGTGAACTCGAAGAAGTTAAAAGGAAAATGGACATCCAACAGACCCAACATGCGAGCGAACTCTATAAGACAAGCTTAGAGGTTGACGAGCGGGACGAGATCATTAGGCAATTAAAGAAATTAAATGCAGATTTGAGTGACAAGAACACTCTTTATCAAAAAGATGCCCTTCTATTACAAGCAAAAATATAGAAGGCCGGCCGGAGTCAGTTCATAGTTGTGGAAAGAGAAAGAATGAACGGCATCCGTTTGGTGGAAGAAGAACGAGAAATCAACAAAAGAGCTATCGAGAAAGAGATAGAAAGCTGCCGTTTGGCTATGGAGGAAGAAAAACGGTCCGCCAAGAAGGTCATTGATCAAGAGAAAGAAAGATCCAGGCAAGAAATCAGCAAGGGAAAACAAGCTGTCCATCATGAGAGGGAAAGCGTCGTCGTATGGAAAAGAAAGTCCATGAGTAGCCGAAATAGACTGTTAGAGATGCAAAAACTGCACGATAACACTATTCAAAGACTGGAGCAAAGCCAAAGTCAAAATGGCGAATTAAAAGGAAATGTGGCGGAAGTCGAACACTCACTTCGAATGTACTGCCGCAGGAATAACTTCGCTGAGCTGCAAGAAAGAGAACGAGAAGTGGGTGTCTTACGAACACGAATTGAGTCCCTCGAAGCAACTGTTGAGGATTACAAGGAAAGAATTAATGTGTTCGAGGAGGCTGCAGCCGGAGGGGACACCTATTGGCAGAAGAGACTACGCGACGCTGCTCGAATGATACAGGACAGAGACCAGTATTACGCAAACCTAATGGTGGACATACAGCGAGTCGCCAGGCATGTAAATGATTTAGCTGTCGAGGCTGAGACACTCCAACCTTTTATAGTCCCGGGAATGGAAGAAGCTCCTAGGTTCCTCAAGCAGCTCAAGGCAATTCAAAAATTAGGAGATAGAGCTAGAGCCTATTTTATAGGACTCTGTGTTGTAATTAGATCTTTTGTACTAGGGATATTTACTTTGTAACACGAATTTTGTTGTAATCAAGACCCTTTAATTCCCGTGGAAGTAGTTCAAAAGGGTGATTACCAGCCGAATCAGTACCTTATCTGCATACATTCTTGCATTTGCATTATAACATTCGCATCATTGTACATGCATTTATTTTTTGCAACCATATTAACAATATGAATATTGTGGCGTTGTGTGTAGTTAACCCGCAATCATTCATCACCCATACTTTACCCGGCTACAAAGAAAGTTCATTGAAGAAATGATAATTAGTCTAAAAAGAGGGCAAAGAGAGCTCGAGACAAGGCTTGAAGAGGCCCAGAGAAGCCTTAGTGATCAGATTGCGCAGTCACAAACATCTATAGTATCTGACATAACCGTATTGCTGGCAAAGAGTCTTGGAAAAAGAGTGGAAGGAGAAAATGTTCAAGAGCCAGAAGGTACCCCGGCTCACTACAAGGTTCAACCAACTGCACCAAACCAGGCTAGGAAGGTGTATATTGACCCTGCATGAATGTCTTCTGGCTTTCAAGTAGGGGCACCTGAGACTCAACCCCTCGATACTGAAGCACTCTATGAAGAAGAAGTGTCGGACCTGAACATGGT
Organism: Hibiscus mutabilis; assembly: GCA_019671005.1. Lineage (NCBI taxonomy): Eukaryota > Viridiplantae > Streptophyta > Magnoliopsida > Malvales > Malvaceae > Hibiscus > Hibiscus mutabilis. Next base: position 37,858,863 of record CM033754.1, read on the forward strand.
CGAAAGGATCAGGAATGAGGTAGAAAAAAAGTGGGAAGAAAGATTTCGCCTCATGGAGGAAAAATTTAAAGCGTTACAATCAAATGAAGAATCAAGAAATGACGCTAGTGACTTAAGTCTGGTGTCTGATCTTGTCATACCGCCAAAATTTAAAACGCCAGAGTTCGATAAATACGATGGAACCACATGTCCTTCTACACACATAACAATGTACTGTAGAAAAATGGCGGCCTACCATAAGGACGAAAAGCTACTGATCCATTGTTTCCAGGATAGTCTAACTGGAGCGGCGTTACGTTGGTACACTCAGTTGAGCAAGGCAAATGTCAAGACATGGAAAGATCTGTCTAAAGCATTTACTGAGCAATACAAACATGTAACAGACATGACCCCTAGCAGAATTATGTTAGAAAATATGGGGCAGAAGTCCAACGAAAGCCTGCGACAATACGCCCAAAGGTGGAGAGAAGTGGCCGCCCAAATCCAGCCACCTATCCCGGAGCATGAAATCACGCCATTATTTGTCAATACTCTGAAAGGGGCACTCTTTGATCGCCTCATTAATAACACAACGCAGTGCTTTGCCGACTTAATTAGGACTGGGAGTCCTCGAATCGCAATTAAGAGCGGCGGAATTGATGGTGGGGAAGGGTCTCGAAAGTATAACAAGAGAAATGAAGTAAACACCACCAGCACCTATACCGCCCGAAGAACTTCACAGTCTCACAGCCACAAGCACTGTGGGAAAAACACAAAACTCGAATCAAAGAGATGAGAGAGTCACGAGAAAGAGAAAGAGAGGAGAACTTTCACTCCCTACCATTTCGTGACTCGAACTTTATTCCCAGTTGTATGAAGCAGACCTGGTCCGACCATACATTGTTACTCCTGTCAATCCGCCCTTTCCGCCTTGGTATAATCCAAGCGCGCATTGCGACTATCACGGCGGTACCCCTGGACATCCCACCGAGAAGCGCCTTTGCCTCTTCAAAAAAGCATGCAGAACTTAATCGATTTTGGGATATTGAAGTTTGAAGAACCGAGTGTAGCCAACAACCCGCTGCCTAATTATGGGAGCAGAGGGGTAAATGTCATAGAAGAATGCTTTACGGGAGGATAAAGGATGACGTGTCGTAAATCAAGTCTCCTTTACGGTGGGTATTTCAATGATTATGCATGGCTCGTGTGATCGACAAAGGCATGATAATAAGGCGAAGGAATGTGGAAAGTATTGCGAATTCCACGCATCAAAGGCGTGATATCCAAGAATGTGACGAGTTCAAGAAATTGGTGCAGAAATTGATGAATGAAAAACAAATAGAATTTTCGAGAGCCCATGGGGAAGAAGGGGTCGGACGTACACATGACGGATAGCCCCAAGTCTAAATCTGGGAAGGATAGACCTTTTATCATCTCTCCCGGGCCGGGAATGCAGTGTGTCCCGAGAGAGAAACCAGCAAAATAAGTCCCAAGATTATCATTTCAGCACCATCTCCATTCCCATTCAAAGATATGCGACAAACTCCCCGGAATTATCTTTGTAAATGTGACCATGCCGAAAAAACCGAACACGATCAGGTAAAAGAGCCTACACCGAAAGACCAACAAAGCGTAACGATGTGAGCGTTGGTGAGGCAGGCCATTTCACAAGGAGCGGTCGTGTTATTCCTCCGAGGCTTTGAAAGCGGCTGAAAAAGATAAGGGAAGTACACAATGATTAGCCCTACGCAGATATTTGGAGAAGAACCTTCCCCAAAGATAAATGAGCCGGTAACTGAGGCCCAGGCCAAAGAATTTCTAAAGTTCTTGAGACATAGCGAGTACAGCGTAGTGGAACAACTACGAAAGCAACCGGCCAGGATCACAGTACTGGAATTACTCTTGAGTTCAGAGAAGCATTGGGAGACGCTATTGAAAGTGCTGAATCAAACTTTTGTGCCCCAGGATATTTCTGTATCAAACCTGGACATGATAGTGGGGCATATTACTACCTATAATCATATCACGTTCAGTGATGATGAGATCTCGGAGGGAGGAATGGGGTCTACCAAAGCTCTTAACATCACTACCCACTGCAAAGGGTATGTATTACCAGGCGTACTGATCGACAACGGGTCAGCATTGAATGTCTTACCTATGGTAACCCTGCAAAAATTACCAATAGATGGTTCGCACCTAAAGCCCTGCCATAACTCGGTAAGAGCCTTTGATGGTATGCAAAAAGGAACAATGGGGAAAATTGAAGTGCCCCTATTGATCAGACCAACTGAATATGTGATCGATTTTGTGGTGATGGACATAAAACCATCTTACAGCTGCTTGTTGGGAAGACCGTGGATCCACTCCGCAGGAGTTGTCCCATCATCATTGCACCAAAAATTAAAATTTGTAGTCGAAGGCAAATTGGTCACAGTAGAGGCAGAGCAAGAATTTGTTGCTTCAGTGACATCAGACGCCCCCTACATTCAAAATGATGAAGATACTGCGGAATGCTCGTTCCGAGCATTGGAACTAGTAAATGCCACATTCGTTTCAGAGGGAAGTCGGATCCCCTACCCCAGGTTATCTAATTGTACCAAGATGACCGTCGCAGAAACTCTGGGCCGAGGAGCCAAAATAGAAAAAGGGCTGGGGAAGAAATTACAAGGAAACCTGAGACCCAAGAATATGATAACCAAGAAGGATCGTTTCGGGCTGGGTTACCAACCAAGTGTCCAACAGAAGAAAGAGGAATATAAGAGGAAGGAGGAGCAAAGAAAAGCCAGATCTAAAGGAGAAGACATTCCGTGGAGGTCGATGTCATTTCCTAGTTTGAAAACCACTTTTGTCTCCGGGGGGTTCTACCAGGCAAGTCAAGATATTGGAGAGGCAATGAAGAAAAATGAAGAACTTAACCAGGAGGAAGTACTCAGTGAATCATTTGAAGGGATGTACATCAACATGGTAGCTGAAAAGGACCGAGGCAGCAAAATGTTGACCAACATCCGCCCTTGTCGTCCCGGGGAAACACTCGATAACTGGAGCTGCATTGATCTACCTGTAGTTTTTAGGAATAGATCAGAGTAATGCTTCGAATCAACCTTTTGTTTTTGCCCATAAACAATGGGGATCTCTTGTACAGGGCACCTATGTTAACTTTTTGATTGAAATGAAAATATCCCCACTTTCCTAAAATGACCAAAGATTCATTTATTTCATTCATGCATTCTTCATATTCATTCCTTTCATATAAAGCCGTCTCTTTCCCAATACAATTCATTCTCATTTAATGCAGGTCGCCCATGATTGACGATATGAATGATACCGGATCCAATCCTGGAGTGAATTTCGAATGCCCTGAGGTCTCAGAGGGAATTGAGGAAGGATATGATGAAATAGAAATTGAGGTCCCGGAAGAGTTAAAGAGAATGATGGACAACGAAGAAAGGCAGATCATGCCCCACCAAGAAAAAACAGAAATTGTTAACTTAGGGACTGAAGAAGAGAGAAAAGAAATAAAAGTAGGAACGACGATTTCCTCAAAAACCAAGCATGAATGATAGCCCTACTTCAGGAATTCAAGGATGTCTTCGCCTGGACTTATCAAGATATGCCAGGATTGAATACCGACATAGTGGTGCACAAATTGCCAACAAAATCGGAGTGCAAACCAGTACAGCAAAAACTTCGGAGAATGAGACCAGATATGTTGTTAAAGATCCGAGAAAAAGTAAAAAAGCAATTTGATGCTGGATTCTTGGAGGTAGCCAAATACCCCGAATGGGTTGCAAACATTGTACCAGTACCAAAGAAAGACGGGAAAGTTCGTATGTGTGTAGATTATAGGGATCTGAACCAAGCCAGCAAGAAATGGGTTACACACGATACAACGGCCACGATACAACCAAGAAGTCAAAAATATATGCCAGCCACGTGTTCCACACGTATGGACCGTTCGAGTGCCACGCGCGCGTGTGGTCCACGCGCGGACGCTTTAATATCCCACGCGCGCGTAAGATCCACGCGTTCTGACTCCTCGACTGCGGAGCTCCACGTGGCAAGATCTGAAGCCGTCTCATCAAATCGAGGCTTCATCCAGGCCGTTCGTCCTTCAAGCTATCTCGACCGTTAGATCAGATCTGATCTAACGGCCGAGAACGCGTCTGGCCGCTGGCAGAACACCCATACCGCCACCATGCCGATATTCAACCCCCGTGTTCAGAACATGCCCAATACAACAAGCAACAAGTTGTCAGTTCAGATCTGAAAAAGCAAGATGCAACTTGCACCAAAACAAAGACAATGATATATATGAAACGGGGACTTTTGTAACGGGAGAGTTGTAACAGAGGGGGTAACAAAAAAAAACAGAGTGGTAACAGAGATCTTGTAATACAAAAACTGAAAGTTGTAAACATTCAAGTGATAATCGAAAGAAAAGTCCAGTGGTAAATACTCGTTTCTCTTTTTTTATTTTTGCATGCATATACAAAAGAGGTAAACAGAAGAAAAAAAAGTCGTCTTACCGTCGCCGTTTGTGGGTCTTCCCTTCCTCAGTGATAAGCCTTTCGGCTTCTCCAAGCCTGATATGGTGAACTAAAGGGAGGGGAGGACCCCTTGTAGTTTCGTTTTGGTTTAAAAAAATATTTTTTTCGTTTCGTATTTTCTAGATCTAGGGCAAATAAGGGTGTATCCTCTGAATCCAACCACATATTCATGTTGAGGATAAAAAGGGGGTTATTTTGGTGTGTTTTGGAGGCTCGCCGGCGCCGGTTAGCGGCGGCCGCCCGCCGGATTCTGGGTTTCATAAGAACAGTTGAGAGAAAATAAAAACGGGGCTGGGTTATGAAAACCGAAAAATGAAATGAAATGGTGAAAATTTGGTTTCGGTCTAAAAATAGCCTTTATATAGGTATTATTATTTTGCTAAATGGGCAAATTACACACTTAATCCCACCGCGTTTTCAATATTTTCGTTTTTGTCTTGCCTCATGGTATAATTACAATCCCAGTCCCCTGATATTTCAAAATCTTGTAATCCAGTCCTTAAATTACACCGAATCAGTTTTCAAATGGTAAAATTACGCCTTTAGCCATCCCGCGTTTTTGAACTTTTCATTTTGGGTCTGCCTCTTGGTCTAATTACAGTGTTGATCATTTTAGGTTTTGTTTGTTTCGCATTTTAGTCCCTAATTACATATTATTGTTCTTTAATTTCTGCCACTGACTTTTATTTTTCTTTCATTTCAGTCCTGTATTCTTTGTAAATATTCATGTTCGTATTATAATCGTATATGTTGATATTCTATTATTTTATTTTATGTCCCTCGTATATGCCTCATATTTTATGTTTATATGTATATGTGTGTTAAGCTTATAATAGTCATGTATTTTTTATCTGGTTATTCGTATTAAAGCATGTTATGTTCTATTTGACTCGTAAAACGGCATGTTCTTGTATTTTTGTACGTATTGTATGTTTTCTTGGCTTTTAGGTTACGTGTTAGTGTGTCTTCTTTTATGTATAATATATTGTTCCATATATGTTGAAATATGTTTTATTACTAGCATGTATGTCTTTTTGAAATATTTGTTCGTCTATATACGTAATTATTCCTGCATTGTTATTCTGACTTGTTAAAGTTGTTTTTATCTATTATTTAGAATAATATGTATATATGTATGTTTTAGTCTAGTATATCATTTATGTTAGATTAGTATTGATACATTATGTCAATATTTATTGCATTTAAATATTTTGCCATGTTTTATATTTTTGCCACTAAGATTGCATATCGAGATATAAATTGTTAATGCGGTGCCCTTTTATCCGAGCGTAAACGGGCCGATGATCGCGCGTAGTGATAGTGGTTGGGCGTTTATTCTCGGATAACGGGGCCCTTAAAATTAATTCGCAATTATGACCGAATTTTAAAATAATCGTCACTTTAATCCGGAAAATCCAATATTAATAAAGCGGTAATTACTAAAGTACCAATTTTGGGCGGTGTGGGGGTGCTAATCCTTCCCCATCCGTAACCGACTCCCGAACCCAATCTTTTTGAATCTCTGGTTTTATGGTGTCCGGCCTACCTAAGTGGTCGGTGGCGACTCCATTTTTTTAAAATGCGGTTTTTTAAAAACCCCACGGAATAAATATTTTATATCCAAAAGAATCACAAACACCTTTCAAAAATCCTCGTTTTTATTTAGCGATAAAAAAAGGACATCGCTACACAGTTTTTTCCTTTAAAAATATAGGAAAAAGATGCAATTCTGAATTTATTTAGGTAAATTGTGTAAAGTATTTGAACAGGTACATACATATGAATCAAAAAAAATAGGAAATGATGCAATTTTGAATTTATTTAGGGAAAATCACATTTTAAAAAAACATATATATTTCATTAAAATTCAACCCGTACAAATGAATCAAAATCAATTTGTTGAGTGATCTCAATAGTAAAAGACGATATTATTCATTTTAAATCAATTTGTTGAGTGATCTCAATAGTAAAAGACGATATTATTCATTTTAAATGATCCGAGTTCGAGCAGATTAATTTGTAGGTGTACATAAATTTGTTTAAATTTGAATCGAACAAAGATATCACCTTGTATTTGAATTACTATATGCATGTATATATATTTGAACCAAAAGAATCTTGTTCAAATACTCAATTAGGAGAAAAAATGAAGTACCAAATTAAAACTTAAGCCAAATTCAAGTATTAAAATATGTATTTACTCATTAAAACTCAACCCGTACAAATAAGTCCCTAAACCCATAGAACTACCACAACACAACCATTCTTTTTGTTTTGTTTCTATGGACAAAACACAACAAACACAGCCAAACCAAAACAGATCCAATCAAGGCTGCCCGAACCTGAAAGTTCAGTTCTGATATTAGATTTTTTAGTTTGATTTCTTTTTCCCATGATGAACAGATATTTCAATGGCTCCTTTAAATTATAAAGTCCATGAATTTGATCTTCTCAAGTGTGGCTTCCTTTGTTTGTCTTCCTCAATTGCTATCATTCCTAAGTGAGATGGGTCTTCCAACATCATCTTTGCCACCAAGTAACCGGCAACGGACCAGGTTTGAGCTTTACGTGATTGCTTCCCGATGTATCGACCCGCCTTTCCGTCGTAATACTCTGGCCAGTTGTCTTTCAGCAACCTGGCTTCAGCTATTTCGATGGCACGCCTAGCGATTTGGGGGCGTCCGGTCTTCACGCATGCGGCTGCGAGAAGCCATAGTAGCACTGGACACAATGCAGCAAGCAAAATGAATTTCAATCCATACTATATTTCAACTTATAGGAAATAAAGCATGAAAATTGGTCCCACCATGTCTATTTGGCCAAGAACTAGGATGTTACGTACCTGGCCATGATCCCCCATTGTGGTAACTCCATCGGGTGTTTTTGGGGTCGCATCCTGTTATAATCCGCCATTCATGAGTTTCCATTGCCGGATAACAAACCTTTAATGGCATTTCCCCGACCAACTCTTCCCAGCGTGATTCTATAAGATCCATAATTGCAGTCGATTGCTCGGGAGTAGCCAATGATGATAGAATAGCAATGCAATTACCCAAACAGAACCAACGGAAATCCATTTTTGCAGGGCTAACATTACCGATAAAGTAGCCACCACGAAGCGGCATAAAATCGAAAACCCACTCCGGAAGAGAGTCAGGCATTACATTAAACTTGTTGACTGCAGTGTGGGAATACTCTTCTGTCTTGTACCGATATATGTCATTTAGCTGCTTCAAGTCGAGCCAGAAATAACTTCTCATGTGATAGCTTAATGCATGCAGGCGTTTAACTATACGTTCTATGAACTCCTTTCCTTCGTCATCATGCTTGAGTAGAAGCAAAGCACATCTTAAAGCCATAAAGAAAAGAGCTTGGATTTCAATAGGATAGCCATATACACCCTGTAGATGGTGACATGTATTAAAGCTCAGCCCAATTGAGAGGTAAAATATTAACATAGTTTTGAAACTAATTTACCCATGATAAACTGATGACCTAATCTCAACTAGTTTAAGGCACCACTAGTTCAAGGCAATGCCAGTAATCTCAACTAGTTTTCTTTAATGTCCATTACACCGATGCAAGAATATATAAGAAAGGAATGTCAAGCAAGTAATATTATACTTTTAGACTTTTAGTAATAGAGCTAGACAAACCCTGTTTAATGGTATTGCTATATGTAACATAATATATGCTGTGAACAACTCACCATTCGACGATCAATCATGCAGCAGCCATCAGCACAGAGAAGGGTTGGAAATGTGTCAAATCCCTCTGACAGGCATAAGCTCAGAATTAGGCGCATACCCTTCTGACATTCGGGCAACTCAGCCAATGATGTGTCGCCGGTAGACTTTGTGTATGCTCGAAGCAAAACAATCCACCAAAATCCAGAATCAATAGGAGCAACTCTTCCTATTGCACTCTCCCCAAAATCTGCAATTAATGTCTCATTGTTCCTAACCGGGTCATGGAGCACTTTAAAACTAGCTGGCATTACTCCTTCTCCTAACTGAAACCTATCGATCTTTTTCTCCCATGATTGAAGGCGAAGGGTCTTCAAAATGAAATTCTTTACTATTTCTGGTTTCCCATTCATCAAGAAAGCCAATGCACTGGGGACAAAGTCTCTCACAAAGACCTTTGCAGATAAAAAAAAGCAACCAAGTTTATGAACTTGTTATAAACCAAAGCATTCATTGGAAATTCACTAAGTTAGTCTCCTACGAGGTTCAAGAAATAGAAGGTCGAATAAAGAAACAAAATCATCACATAAATCTAGAAAGAAAACATAATATATTAATATAGCTGATATAAAGGGATAAAAGGAACTGGATAAATTCAACTATTAATACAATATTACAATAACAAAAGAAGTTTATTCTAAATCATACAAACAGGAAAAACTAAAATACCTCCACAGCTTGACTGGCTAGAAGTCAATAATAAAGCTCACCAAGAGGCCCATTTTAACTCTAGTATCAGGAAAAGAAACATAGAGTCTGGCAGCGAAAAATATGCTATCTTTTACTTTCTAATTAGGAACTACTTATTTGCTCTTTGCTCAAAAAAGAGCCACAGATGACAGAACTGCAAAAGATGAACAAATATGCAATAAACTAGATCAAGGACTGAAGATTTTCATAATTCATCACCATTGCAGATACCATTATCATTTATCAAGCCTGATGACAGAGAGAACATATGGGGTATAGGCTAATCGAATTGATATGACTCTTAATTGAGATGGAGTTACCAGAGAACAGACTTCTCACCTGATCATAGTTTAGGTTTTCCTCAGTATTATCCAATGCTGCAATAGTCCCGACCGGTTGACCACGAAAATACACCAATGACCTTCTCAAGGCTTCCCAAGCTTCAGCAACCATTGGATGCGGGTCAAAATCAGTTTGTGACCTTGGTGTGCTAAAACCTGACCTTCTACCCGCCGGCGAACATATAGAATCCAGTTGCTCAAAAAAGCGGGATGAATTAAGATCAATACCTCTAGTAGACATCCCAATTGATGATTTGCTGAGCGACCTTTCATCAAGTGATATCTGCCTGTCTATATTCAAAAGCCTAGGCTTCTCCAACAACTTTGAAAAATCACATTCTTCATATTCAGCCAAAGGGCAGAGTGTATCCTCAGTTTTTATGTTTTTATTATGATTCACATCCACATCTGGTGTCAACATTTCCGAGAATATATATTTTAAATGATAAAGACAAACTGAAGTAACTGAATTCTGATTCAAATCTTGTACGATCTACAATTTAAAGTAAAACATGATTCAAATCATTGAGCACTAAATTGCAGCTCAAAATTAACAGAAGCAGCTTGTTAACTTACAATTCAATTAAGAAATCAAAACTAACAAGGCCAGAAAATTCCTTGACCGAACAGAACATTCACGTATATATCATTTCCCACTAGGCCACAACAATAGGCAAAACATCTCAATACACATTTAGGATTAAAAAGCAGAGAATAATGAGCATAAGATCATAAAACTGTTCTGCAATACGTTAATATTTCCGATAATATATATCCTAAATGCTAAGGACAAACTGAAGTAACCAAATTCTGATTCGAATCTTTTAAACAACTTACAATTCGAAGCAAACAGGTTTCGAGTCGTTACACGCTTAATTGCATGTTAACCTTGCAGCTCAAAACTAAGAGAAGCAGCTCATCAACTAACAATTCGATTAACCAATCAAAAACTACAAAGTCAGAAAATTCCTTGATCGAGCAGAGAATTCACAAACATATCAAAATATATAATCTCGCAAAATAACAAACAAACAAACAAAAAAATCTCAAATTTCAAATCTTAATACACATTTAGGATTAACGAAAACCAAGAATAAAGAGCTTAAAGATCGTAAAACAGTTTTGCATGACTCAGATATGTTAATTTCCCGATAATATGTTCTAAATTCTAAAGACAAACTGAAGTAACCGAATACTGATTCAAATCTTCTAAACAACCAGCAATTCGACGTAGCACAGGATTCAAATATTAAACACTTTATTGCATGTCAAAATTGCAGCTCAAATCTAAGAGAAGTAGCTCATTACTTAACAATTCAATTAAGAGATAAAAACTAACAAGGCCATAGAATTCCTCGATCAAACAGCAAATTCGCGTATATATCAGCATGCATCATTTTGCGCAACAGCAAACCAAAATAATAATTTTCTAAAAATTAAAATCTCACTACACATTTAGGATTAACGAAAGCCGAGAATAATGAGCTTAAAGATCATAAAACAGTTTCGCATGACTCAGATATATCAATATTTTCATCGTAAAATCATATAAAAATGGAAGAAAAAAAAACACTAACCTTTTAGCGGAAGTTGCTCAGAGCAAAAGCTTTCTACTCTTTCAATAATCCAGAAAATGGAAGGGAAATATTTTTGGAACAAATAAGCTCAGCTTGGAGAGTAACGACGGAATATATACTACTAAAAAGTATAAAGTATTTTAATAGTATATATTAATTGAGCTAATTACATCATACATCCCTAAACTATTACCTTCATTTTAAATTGGTTCATAAGCTTATGAACATTTTAATTTCATCCTCAAACTATGAGACTCATTCTAAATTAATTTCTAAACTTTTGAACGTTTCAATTTCATCATCAATTTATCATTTATAATATTTATTTAGTTTTTAAATAATTTAAATTTTATATTCTATCGTAAATAAATATTATAACTTAATTTTTAAAATGATTTTATATTAATTTTATAAAATATACAAATAGTTATTTAAGTATTTTGATAGAATATCAAAAAAAAAATCTTAGCTTAGCAGTTATATTAAATACTAACTTTGTTAAATTATTATGGTGATAACTATGGATGTCAGTGGAGCGGATTTTGCAGGGATTCGCCTCACTTCGCATTTAAATTGGACAGGGGTGGATACTGTCGACGAACTAATGTTTGGCAAAAGGTTGATGAATCAGTGTAATAATGCAAGTAAATAATGCCAAAAATATGTTTTTTCATGCAAGTATACACGGTCAGCAGGTGATATATTAGTGAGTTGAGTATCGTATCCATGGGGATTTTCCAAGAATTAAAAGCCACAATAAATACTTGTGAATTGAAACAAATAAGATGGCAGTTGTTTTCGGATTTAATTAAGAAAAAGGATTAAAGGAAAATGAAGCAAAGATTCAAGCAGATTGGCAAACACGTGTGTCAAGATGATTGATGGGCTTAGCAAGGGATGTTTGGATTTCACACTAGCTCTGACAACAATTAATAAAATTAAACCTTGATTTTATTGTAAATTAGTATTGCCTCTGTCGATGATAATATTGTAAGTTAATTACTTTTAACACATATATGTCTATAGTGAGTTTTCAAACAATTAACTTGTCGAAGATTTAATTTTTACTCCTAAGGGGTAGATTCACTTCAGTTGTAAGTTCATCTACTTGAATCTCCTCTGTCGAAGTTTCTCTCCTTAGTACTTGGCAATTAACCCATATCTCATAAGTCTGCTAAGATATTAGGGGATAACAAGCATGTAACACCAACTGTCGTTGGCATAAAATATGATATCGTTAAGCGAAAGCAAAATAGATAATAAAGCCAAGGTATTCAATTATTAAAACCCTAAAAAAACTAAGCGTTCATCACAAACACTCCTAGCCACTTAAAAGATTAGTTCATGGCTGGGAAAACTAACAACACATCATCATTTTTAAACATCATCTCAAAATCAGAAATACATTTAAGAGAAATTAACTAAAGAAGGAGATTCGTCGATGTTGCCCTTCAATAGATTAAGAGCTCTCGGCAGGACTGATTGGTTGAACCTTGATTCGCCTCTACCCTTGCTTTCCTCCTCACGGCGCAACACTCTTTTGCTCATTCATTGGACTCCTTTATATAGGCGTTTATGGAACCCCTAATTAGGGTTAGGGTTTTGAGAGTTTGTTACCACCATTCTCGGCGCGTTTCCTCCTCGTAGAATTAAGGTTGATCTGACTCTGACTCAACTTGTTTAATCGGGCATCAAACTTCCTTTTTTTGCCAATCGAGTTTGACATTCTTCTCCTGCATTTTGCCAACTGCTCTCAGCTTTCTTTCTCATGCATTTTGCCAATTGTGCTCCAAAACTGTCAAACTTGCTCACCACGACAAGAAAATACCACTTCACTCTAGTAATAAAATATATGCATTCCTTAACTCCTAAACGCAAATGCATGAAACTATTGACAAAGTATACTAATATGCACCAAAAGTCAATCAATAACATGGCAATATGAGCATGAAAAGTACATCTTTTGAAGAGTTAACAGTTACAAAATTTACTGATTGTGGGGCGGGAAGATAAAAATTAGATTCATCATAGGTGATGGGAAGGCATGAATATACCTTTGTACCCGTCACATCCCCACCCGCCCCAACAGATCTTATAACATGTTATATATTATAAATATAATATCAGTTTGTATCATAGTCAAATGTAAGATCATTAATATTGATTAACGTCAAATGTAAGATCTTATAACGGTTTTTATAACATGTTATATATTATAAATATTATTAAAAGTTTTAGAATTTTAAGATTTTTTCGTAAAACTTTAAATTATTAAAAAAATTAATTTTAAAAAATTAAAAATAACACTGTTGAATTGTATTGGTTAACAGTTTTTTAACGGTAGTTAACTACTAGGCACCTAACATTATAACTTTTAAAACTTTAGGCACTTGTTTTTACAAAAAAAAATATTTTTAACACCTAAAGTTCAAAAAATACATACTTTAAACACTTATTTTTTTATTTAAGCTACTATAAAAATTGGTAATATTATCATAAACAAGTTGTTTGGCTTAGCGGTTAATTGCTTGACCTCTATCCAAGATGGTATAGTTTTTTCAAGTCCTCCTAGCAGCTAGGTTAAGCATCATTGTTAATTTTTTTAAATGATGGTGATGTTACATATATTTGTGTCAAAAAAATAATAATAATTAGGTGACCAAAATAGAAATACAAAAATAAGTAGATACTCAATAGATATTTTATCCCATTTTTTAAATCAAAGGCTATGCATTTGGCGGGAATGGTCAGATGTACAGAGCAGAAAAAGTCGAGTGGGGTCCATGAAGAAGGGTGCTAATTGGAGCTTTACGTTGACGTTGGTTACGTAATTGAATGGGTGAACGGCAACGAGCATTGGGACTTGAGGAGGTAACACAGAGGCCGGGAGAACCTTAAGTTTCTTTTTGCAGAGAAAATTTGTTTTATTTTTCCGATTCCACGTGTACGGCCAGCATATCCAACGGAACCTGTGTGGCCATATCACCCCGATATATCTTTTATATTAATTATTTATCGAAATATTCCTTTTCTAAAAATTATTTAATAAAATATTTTTATTTTAAACACGTATGACGTAAACATTTATCGTCTGACACGCTTTTATTTTTTAAAAAAATAATATTAATAACTGAATTTTATTAATAAAAAATAAAGAAAATAATTATAATTACAATGCACCTAAATATAAAGAGAAAATTAAGGACAATAGTCATAAAAAAAACTCATACATAAAATAACAATATTAAACCTAAATATACGAAAAAAAATTAAAATTTTCTTTGAGAGTGACGTCCAATATCAAAAAAGCCCAATAACCTTTATAAAAATTCATTGTCTCTGTCGAACGAGACGCTTTTACAAATAGATAAACGAGTGGCGAGCGAATGAAACTATCTGACAGGCTGATTCGCTATACAATTCTAATTATATTGGCAAACAACCTCTTACAAAAGAGGGGATCTGGCTATACGTGACCACCGACAAACCAATCAGAAAATAAATGTCGTGATAGTCTTTGTGCGACTAACAAAATGACCGCAAAAGTATGTGAAAAGCGTACCAAACGTCATAAGGATTGTGCCACAATAACAGATAGAAAGCGTGCCACAAGAGCAGAGAAAAGCGTGTCACAAAGACAGAATTTTTTATTTAAAATTAAAAAAATCAATAAAAAACAAAGGACATAATATTAAAAAATAAAAATAATAATAATAATAAATACCGACGATCGGCAATCAACACTAAGATTGGTGCCATCGCCGGTTAAACAAAAATAAAAGGGAAAGAGAAATGAGACAAAAATATTGAAAGAAAACTTAGATTAAGAAAAGAGAAAGGCGGCTAGGGTTTAAAAAAACTATCACTTTTCGTCTAACGTACTTTTAAAAAACATTGTTAACTGGACACGACTTACATGTATATTTAATTACATATGTATAAAATAAAAATATAATATTAATATAAGTTACATTCAGCTAATAGTACTTTTTAAAATTATTTTTTTAATAGTTAATATTGTTTAATTATATATATATAATAAAAATACAATTTTTAATTACATGTATATTTAATTAGATATTTATAAAAAATATCACTTTTCGTCTGACGTGTTTTTAGAAAATATTTTTTTTTATCTTATGCTTGAAATGGGATATTTTGCTAAATACTTTTTGGAGGGATGATTTCAATAAATAATTAATATAAAAGGTATGTAAGTCTGGTGGTCATGGTAAATTTTTTTATTATTAAATTGAGTTTCGGAGCGGGTTTTTGTTAATAATTTTTTAGGTCGGGTCGGGTTTAGAGTACAAAATCTCTTATCCGACTCGAGATATTTACATTTATTTGCAAAAATACCCTTATGTATATATACATCATTCAGGTTAAATACCACCGGATCATTTCATTTTTCAATCTCTGTCGCCCCTCAATCTCTCCATATTTCAATTCTTTTTCTTTCTCGTTCTTCATCTCTCACGTTTTCATTTTTTTTTTCTTTCCCTTTCATCAATTGTTGCCTCCATCACTTTCTCCTCAATTTTCAATTTTCCCTTTTATATTATTTAGGTTAAATATTACAAAACTATTTTTTCTTCTTTCGCTTTATCGTCTCTACTCTTCATTTTTCTTTTTCTTTTTAAAAAATGATAATCAGACATGCATGTAATCTAGTCTAGATCTAAAATATTGAAAGTTGTGTTTTTTTGTTCTTAAATCTATGCTTTTAGTTTGTGGTTCTGAGATTTGATCTACAATATGTATATATTTTAGATCTGATATTTTTCCTCTGATTTTGAAGTTTCAAGTGTTGTTTTTTTGAGCTCTTATGGTTTGAAAGTCTGTTTTTATAATTTTATGGTGTTTAATCTGTTCATAGATTTTATTTATAAACTGTTTTGTTTGCTTCCGGGTAGGGTCGAATCAGGGACGGGTTTATGCTTTAAGTCTCGGGTCGAGTTAAGTCGGGTGAAATAAAATTATTTTTAGAGTTGAGTCGGGATCGGATTGAATATAATATATATCAGATCAGAGTGAATTTGACAAAAACTCACACCGTTTCGTCCCGTTGCCATCCCTAGGCCCTTTCTTGGTATGAAAGCAATGCAAAGACTAAATCATGCTCGTCTTCTAAATCTAAATCAATTTTTTAGGTTGACCTTCTCTTGTTTTAGTTGTGTCATGAACAAGAGCGGATGCATGCAGCTTTAGTGAGAGCATTGTATCTCCATTTTTAAAAAAATTTAATTTGTTATTATTTTGTTTTAAAAAAATAATATAGTTTAGTATATAAAGAGAAAACATTGCGTATTCGTTTGAGAAAAATATTTTAAATCCCGCTCCTCAATTTCTAAATCCATCATTGGCCATGAACACGTATATTGTTAGGACAAAAATCTTCGGACTATTTTTGTGCCCCTTTCTATGTTTAAAATTAAAAAATTAAATTTTAAGTTTTAATCATAAATTTTAAACCTTAAAAAATACACCACACCCTTAATTCTCTAAACTCTAATCTTAAACTTCAGTCTTAAACTCTAAATCTATTTTTTTTAGAGTGGGAGTATACATAGAGACACTAAAAATGACCTATGATTTTTATTCATTTTGCTACTAATGGTTGTTGATGAATCAAGTAAATAAGTTTCGGCTTCAATCGTGGATCAAGTTCGAGTGGCCTAAGAGCCTGTTCAACAATGTTTCTCTAACGGCCGTCAGAGTGCCCACCGAAAAAATAATGTTGAACAAATACAAACAACGCGCGTTCTGAGAATTTTTCTGTCGAATTTAGCACCCAAACAGATGTTTTTCTGCAGCTAAAAAATTTATTTTTTTAGTTAAACGACCGTTCAGGCCGACGGGGGTTGAAAAAAAAATTTGGTGAACGCAACCTAAAAGTAATATTAGGATAATGATATAAAGTTTATCGTTTGAGTCCCATATCAGTTAGATATTGAATTTTTTAAATGTTTAAATATTTTTTTAAATACACGTTCATCAAACCCATTAAAAGAATATTTTCTTCCCATTTTTTTTCAGAAATAATCTTAAATTAGTGTGGATTTCTTTCTTAAAGCACCCGTTTAAAAAATTATTTTAGACAGTACAATTAGAAATAAAAATGAGTATAAAGTTCAAATAAAATAAAATAAAGGTTTCTAATAAATAAATATCCCAATCAATATTATTAATATTTAGCTTAATATTAAAAAAACTCAAACTATATATTTTTCATTTAGGCACCTAAACTATTTGAAACCCTAAGGTTTTTATTTGAAACCCTAGGGTTTTTATTTTTCAATTCGAAATATATTGATTCCGTTTTATTAATCGCGCGTTCTATATTTTCCTTTTCAGATTCTCGAGACTGCATTTAAGAAGGAAACTGTTGGTTTGGTTACCAGAGAGCAATATGTGGAGAAGGTAATTTATCTTCCTATTATTCTATATATTTTGCCAAGCAAGTCCTTAGTCTCTTGTTTGTTCATTCCATTATATAATGTATGGTTGTTAAAATAAGGTGCCTAACTGGAACTGTTATTGATATCTTTGATAGAGAGTTAATATCCGAAACAAAATCGAAGAGGAAGAGAAGGAGAAACTCCAGAAGCTTCAACAAGAGTAAGTTGTATTTATAATCTTTTACTATATTTTTGGCGGAATTTATTATTTTTACTATTTAGGTAAAAGTAACGTTATCATTGTAATCTTACAGGGAGGAAGAACTTCAATTGCAAAAGCGTAAAAAGAGGAAAGTTAAGGGGAATTCTTGCCTATCTTTTGCGGATGATTTGGAAAATGGAAGTGAAGAGGAAGATGAAGAAAACAGTGAGATTTCATCTGTTTCTTTTAAATCTTAAAAATGTTGTAGTGATAGATTATGGAAATTGCTATATAATTTGTATGTGTCAAATATACAACTTTTGTAGCTTGGGTATGGAATTAACAAAAAGATGCATCAAACTTATTTATAGTATACAGAGATTTGGAGTTGTTTTGTCTTTAACATTTCTTTAATCTTGTGGTCATGGATAGTGTTCAAACTTATTTATATGTGAAATTGTCAACAGCAGTTTTTGCTTGTTATCTTCATGGATTATCTCCCTCCCTAGACTGGTGATTAATTTCTTTCATATTCCAGGATTGCAACCATTTTCTTTTTTCTAGGCCATATACTGGATTCCATCTTAAAAGATTTAGTCTTTATGTATAGTTTGGTCTATTGGACATGGAGGATTAGCATAGGAGCTCAAAATTTTGTTTCCAAATGTCTTTGTAAACATTTAATACCTATTGAGTCCTTTGATTGCTGTTGCGGGGCTGTTTGCCTGGTGTCTTAAATGTTGTGCCATTGGCTTGTTGGTGTTATTCTTTCTAAGAATGCCGTCTTAGGTGGCATTATGGTTCTCTACCTGTTGTTAATTGAATTTCTAGTAATTATAGATGATACAATTCTTTTAATAGCATGCAGGGTTCTCCAGATTTTTCAAAAAAAAAAGTATAGACTTCTCAATATTGCTTTGCTTGACATTTTATCCCTGCTGTGAATACAGTTTATTTTAAAATCCCGCTCTTTGTTATATATGGTTTTACTTGAGATGGTATTGTGACGTTTTATGTTTGATGTATTGTTTTTTATATTGATTTATTTTCTAGAGACTTAAGATTCATTATAGATTCTTTAGTATGTTGACTGATAATGGCAGCTTCCATGATGCATCATGCAGAAAGTTCAGAACCAAAGAGGTTTAATCGTGGAAAATTTGGCAAAGATCTCACAGTGGAAACTAGCTTTCTTCCTGACAGGTTACATTCTCTCTTGTGTCTAATGGTTTGCCATGCTTGCATGTGCATATACTTGTATTATAGTTATGTTTGTTTGTAGCATAATTGGACCTAACATTTGAGCTTAGGGACGAGGATAATCTTTCAGTGAGAGGGAGGCAGAGGAGCAAGCTGAGCGTGAAAGGTTGCGGAAACAGTGGATTCTTGAACAGGAGCAAATTAAGAGTAAATTTACCTCTGATTTTCCTTTTTGATATTGATGCAAGAAAAAAAGTCTGGTGTCTTGAAAGAGTGTTTTTGTCTTTCAGATGAACCCCTTCAAATTACTTACAGCTACTGGGATGGAGCAGGCCATAGACGAGTGATCCAGGAAAGTGAAACTACCTAAATAAAATATACCTATTTGAATGCTTTTATGTTCTGCTTTAATTTACTTCCTTCCATTGAGGCATCATTTTAGTGGTTTCTGTTTTTGTTGTTCAGGTCCGCAAGGGTGATACTATAGGAGAATTCCTTCGAGCAGTTCAACAGCAACTTGCTCCGGAATTTAGGGAGATTCGAACAACTTCTGTGGAAAATCTGCTTTATGTGAAAGAAGATTTAATCATTCCTCATGTGAGTTGAGCATGAAACCAGGCTCTTAATAGCAACTGCAATTTTTACAATGTTTAATGAGTGTTGGCTAACTTGATTTAATTTCTTTTCGTGCTTGTTTGTGAATGTTCAGCAACATAGCTTCTATGAGCTGATAGTTAATAAGGCGAGGGGGAAAAGTGGACCGGTAACAATTCTTGCTCTATGATTTCCTCTCCATATTAGTTGCCAAGATATTGCTTGTCACAAATGGTTCTGTCTTTTGCTAATCAATATCAAAACATTTTGAAATCATCCTAAATCTTAATGTCAGTAGGGTTTATTTATCACCCTGTTCTTATGAACTTTGTTTGCCTTTTTTTTCTCAAACAGCTTTTCCATTTTGACGTGCATGAAGATGTGCGAACGATAGCTGATGCTACAATCGAGAAGGATGAGGTATTCTTCATCGCTCTTATTCTTTGCTTCAAGAGCTTTGAAGTTAGTAATATGACATTGTATTGGCTATTCCTTTTTTAACAGTCTCATGCTGGTAAAGTAGTTGAGAGGCACTGGTACGAAAAGAACAAGCACATCTTCCCTGCTTCAAGATGGGAGGTACCTACTCATTCTATCTCTATATATTTCCCTATGTGTTCGCTTCCGTGTATCCTCCTTGCCCTCGGCTTGCTTATGATGCAAAGAACACAACCTATTTAGCCAAAGTATTTTTTTTGTGAAAGAGTGAAGATTAAGTTTTGTTGGTTCTTATTCATCTGTGTGTATGACAGATATATGATCCGACTAATAAATGGGAACGATACACCATCCATGGAGATTGATCGACCGTCGAAGCCCCATGGAACAAGAGGAAACTGCCTCTAGCCCTCACATTAAAAAAAGTTGATTGTGCTAGAGATTGTCTACAAACAAATGTATTTTTGTTAATCTATTTCCATAGGGGCATCATCTCTTTTGCTGAAAACTTTTGTAATTGTAAAATAGATTTAGATCATAGAGATCTAAAACTTGATAATGCGTTAAAGGTTAAATAAACAAAGACATTAAATCTAGAGTAATATGGTTTTTTATTCTGAATTTGGGACTGGTTTGTAAGATTCTCAAGGAAAGCATTTTTTTATTTACCTTATTTTCACACTTGTTTAAACTGACCGTAAAAGTGAAGTTTCCTTTTTCCCTCTTAAAAATTGCCGCAAAACTTGGTTGTAAAATCAGTCTTGGTAATAGAAAATTTTGCATGGGTCGGCTGTTATTTTTTTTTTACCAGTTATGTGTCTTGATTGGATAGCGTCTTATTTGGATAGAGACAAAGAGATTTAGAAAAGGTTTTGAAGATTCAAAAAAAAAGAGATTTAGAAAAGGTTTTGAAGATTCAAAAAAAAATTGAATTTCGATAGTATGCTTATTTTTATGAAAATATTTATTTTTTTATTTTTAGGTTGTAAGAAATTTTAATAGATTAGTTTTATCATTTTTGTTCTTAAATGCGTTATAATAGTGATACTTTTTATAATTTTAATAAAAATTTAGCCTCTATTATCAAAAAAAAATCCACAAAACTGAAAGTCATCAAATTACCAATTAGAGTTTAATTAGTAAACCAAAGAGTAGAGATATGAACTTTTAAATATGTGAAGAGTATAAGGACCGGGAGCAAAATTAGACCATTTTTCTTTAAATCCTGTATAGCAAGCTTCCTTAGATTCAGTTGATCCACTTCCAATCAACGATGAAGGTAAGTTAGTAAACCAACGCGTGAAGCAGGGGATCCGTTAACCGTTAACCTATCTATTATGTGGACCGTACAAAAATTGATAAACGGGAAGTTTCCAACAACACGACGGATCAAAAGAAATTTTTTGGGATGTTCAATTGAAATCTTCTTCTATGGAGGGAAAGAGGGTTTTAGATTCTTTTTCTCTCTTTTTTTTCTTCATTTTTAAATTAATTCATTAATCTTTTAATTCACTTTTCCAACTGAAAAATCTTTAATTAAATCGTTGAGTTCGTAAGTCGTTCGGTCAAATTACAGCTCTTTCTTTTGTCGAGAATTCGATTCTCTGTTTTTTTTTAATTTAAATCATAAATGCGTTGATTGATTCTTGATGTGATCGAACAGCAATGGGGGGATTATCTGACAATTTGAAGGGAGTGATTTTAGCAGTGGCGTCGAGCGCTTTCATCGGCTCTAGTTTTATCTTGAAGAAGAAAGGGCTCAAGCGTGGTGGTATTTCGGGTATTCGCGCAGGTCTGTTTTCTTTTTTTTTTTTCTTTCGTAAATGATTTTCATCCATGATTTTACGCGTTCGGTTTGTTTTACGTTGCTTAATCTTGATTCTTATTTGGGTGGAGTTATAGAATTCTGTCTATTGAAATTCATTTTCAGATGTAAAACGTTTGGATTCATTAAAATTCAAGAAACAAGTTTTATATGTAAATTTTGAATTTTTTAATTAGTGAAAATTCTTTTATAAAGTTCAACATTTCTTGTCGACTAGTGCTTTTGGACAGCCAAAATCAATGCTAAATGTGTCGATAAACAAATGGTATTGAGATAATGCAATATAAAAATGCACAATGTGATCCATGTAATTGACTTTCTTCTTTTATTTCATACGGTATATCATAGGAGTTGGAGGTTATACTTACTTACTAGAGCCACTATGGTGGGCAGGCATGATAACGAGTAAGTTTATTTACTTGCTACAATCTTTCGTTTCTCCAAACATAATTGCATGATGAATTCGTGTTCCATGTTAAATTGATTATCAAGTTTCGTTCTGATTTCCTTATGAATAGTGATCATTGGAGAAATTGCAAATTTTGTGGCATATATCTATGCTCCTGCAGTTCTAGTTACCCCGCTTGGTGCTCTAAGTATAATTGTTAGGTAAGCTTCTTCTGTTGGGTGTAACTTCTTTAAATTTTATTGAAGTCCATCTATTTATATGTTCTCAATAGCTTACGAGCTTTATGAATTTCAACAGTGCTTGCCTGGCACATTTTCTGTTGAAGGAACGGATCCAGAAAATGGGAATTGTAGGTTGTGTGTCCTGCATTGTTGGTTCGGTGGTGATTGTAATTCATGCACCCCAAGAGGAAACCCCAAGTTCTGTACAAGACATTTGGACTCTAGCAACACAACCGGGTTTGGCCCTTCTCTTTATATTTTTTTCTTCTTTGTTGTTAAACTCATTGCGAGTCATTGATTATTGTTCCTTCTCACATGTTTATGTTGGCAGCTTTTCTGGTTTATGTAGTAGCTTCACTTTCAACAGTTCTAGCTTTGGTTTTGCATTTTGAGCCTCGTTATGGGCAGACAAATATACTGGTTTATTTGGGAATATGTTCGTTAATGGGCTCTCTTACGGTATGTAGATTTCGTTATGAACTTTTCTTGGCAAATCTGAATAGCACCATGGTAGTTACTATGCTGTAAGCACAATGTAAAGGCATTTCTTTCTTGGTTGGTGTCAAAGGTTGTTAGTATCAAAGCCATTGGAATTGCTATAAAGCTTACATTGGATGGGATAAGTCAGATTGCGTATCCTCAAACTTGGTTTTTTGTTACAATTGCTGCCATCTGTGTCATTACACAATTAATTTACCTCAATAAGGTTAGTGTTATTGATTCTGTAATCTTCTTTCTCAACTTCATTTGAGTGAATGGCTTGAAAGCATATGCTCTGCTTACGCAGCTAGAATAGTGTGGTTTACAATTTTAAGAATTGTGCTATGAAAATTGTAAAGTGTAGCTTCTTCAAGAATATCATCTGTCGAACTAATTCTGCATTTAATCCTTTCAATTTACCCATTGAATTAAAGGTACAGTTGATATTTTGAACATCAAGAGTACCCTTGTTGTATGCAATCTGCCCTGAGTAATATGTATAACTATGAGCCTTCTCTTTTCTTTGTAATGCCTGACTTTCAAGATATACTTCTATCATATAGAAGGGCTGGTTTGCTCATGCTCGAATGATGTATATGTATTTTTGTTGTAGGCCTTGGATACATTCAATGCTGCACTTGTTTCTCCTGTATACTACGTGATGTTCACAACTTTGACCATTATTGCTAGTGTAATCATGTTTAAGGTAAATTATTTGATTCATCAGAACTATACTCTTGTAAATCTTCCACAACTACCGGATTGACATGCACGAGTGAGTGCTTTTATCCTGTTCTTTTTACAGGACTGGTCAGGCCAAAACGTGGGCAGCATTGCTTCTGAGATATGTGGATTCATCACCGTACTGTCGGGAGCAATCATACTTCATGTGACAAGAGAAAAGGAACCCGAACCACCTCCTCCAGTAGGTATGTGTAGTACTAATCCTTTCCCTTCTTTCTTGGGCACTGGAAAGGTTGAAAATCGTGTATAAACTTCATGAGTTGCCTCTTTCTGCTCCTTTTACTTCGTTTGGTTTACAATGACTTTGATGCCAATGATTCTGTGCGGATATTATCATCATTGGCGATTTAATTTTGTTCCAACTTGCAACTCTGTTAAAAGCTTGCCATGAAACGGAAAAAGACTGTTCATGGGCCATGCAAAGTTTTTCCTGGAAATACATCTTTCTTAATGTTGGACCGCCCTGTCTGTTTAATATATGCGCCTGCGACCCCATGTCGAAACTTTATGCGATATTATAACTACAACGGTAGTCATTATTTAATTGTCCGAATGTAAAGCAAGACTGCAAACTAGGGGAATTTCCATATCAACCTGTTCGAAAATGCTTCACATTGCATTAGGCATGCTAGCTTTTTTCAGTTGAGCTTATATCAAAGCCTATATTTACGTTGCAGGAACCGTGACGTGGTTTATTAGTGGCGATTCGATAAAGAATCCCGAGGACGAACCTTTAATCACTCACTGCCGTGTGGACGACTATTACGTGCCATGAGGTTTCATTCTAAACCTTGGACCAACGTTAAACCTCGGTTGTGTATATATACATGTGGAAAGCAAAGCAAAGAGAGTTCTGTCTGAGGATATAATTTGTGCTGTTGAGAAAGGTGGTTTCGGTGATACCTTTCTTTTCCCTGAATACTTGCAAATGAGACCCCAATCGGTATCTGCTAATACACCTTGAATTGGAATCAATTGGTTTTCAAAAGGAGAGACTGACAGTCGAATGTAAATTTAGGTCAAATTGTAGTTTTAGTCCTTGTAATTATACTCGATTTCAAATTTAATCCATGTACTTTGATTTGGTATAATTTGATTCTTATTATTATTATTAGGGTTAGGATCCATTTACACACAATGTAAAACTTGAGTTTTACACGTTTTTTGGATCATTGGATGGGTGAAATAGATGACTGTGACTAATTTATTTTTTTTCAAGTGATAATCTTCAATATCTTACCGTTAATCTCAACTATTTATTTCACTCATTCAACGATCCAAAAAAAACGTACAAAACTTAAAATCTCTTACATCGTGTGAACGGATCATATCTCTTATTAATATCATTAATAACATTTTTAGTGTAATAAATGAAAAAAAAAGTTATTTTTAGGGGACTTGAGTTCAAGTAGCGATGAACACTTCGAGTGGTCCTAGTAGAAAAACAAATATTACTTTTAAAAAATTTGAGTTCGAATAATTTGTTTATAAAATGCATGTTTTATCAAATAACTAAAAAATAATAGATATTAACATGAAATCATACCATGTGTACACTTTTTTATTTATTGATTGATTTCGGTCTACTTTCAACAAAGTAAATGGAGACAGGAAAATCGGTTAAAAAAGTCCCTGATTTTATGCATTGCCAACCATACTGTTGAAATGTTGGCTCTGTTTTGTTAAAAAAATGTTGGGGCAATTGACTTCATTCATTTTAAGGCATGGATGTCAAATATAATTAACAAAGAATTAGGTACCAAACCCTTGTTTGACTTGTGATCCTTTCACGTTTGAAAAATCAGACAACTTTCCTCAACTGCTCAAATCTCATTGCTCATTTGGTTGAGCTAACAAAAACAAAGCACCCGTAAGGGGACATGTTAAGGTGCGGCACCCGCAGGTAAAATACGACTAATATAAATTCTTATTATTTTAGTAGAAATTCGAGTAGGATTGGGTAGTAATTTAGGTAGAACTGAAATTCTTACTAACTTGGTAAGAATTTATGTTATAAGTTAAATTTTTACTAACTGGGTAATAATTTAGGTAGAACCGAAAGTCTTACCAACTAAGTAAAAAATTATATTATAACCTAAATCCTTACCAATTAAATAAGAATTTGTATAGAAATACGCCTTAATTTAACCGCATCGTAATTTTCGCACGGTGGAATTCCCAAAAGAGGCAAGTCCAATGGTCAACGATTCATTTAAGTCATTGCTCGACAAAACGAAATAGGGATGACAATTCGGATTAGGATTCGATCTGTTTATTTTTTTTTCATTATTATTCAGTGGTACTGAATATTACATTTTAGTAGTAGGGGTGAACGTTCGATCGAGTTGAGTCGGGTCAAAAAATTTGAGTTATTCGAGTTGACGCGTCATATTTTCAACTCAAATTTAATTTGAATTTTTTTCGATTCGAGTCGAGTTTATAAAATTCGAGTCGAGTCTAGTTTTTTAGTTCCTATACAAATTTTATTGTAATTATTTATCATGATATAGTACGGTTTGATTTCAATTTAAACGACTTTCTCTAACCATATAAGATATGCATATATTTATATATATATATATATATATTTCTTCATAGTATTATTTTTTACATGTATAAATAAGATTTGTAATGTTATTTAATAAAAAAATATCATCTAAACTTTTAAAATATATTTATAATTTTATTTTTAAATAAAGAATTTTTGGGGATAAAGTATTGATGATAGATAAATGAGTCAATAATTTGATGTGAAGAAAAATTTTACCAAAAATTTCAGTTGAATGATCAAATAGAATAAAAAGTAAAGCTAAAGGACTAATTTGCAAAAAGAATATATTTTGTTAAAAATATGAATTAAAATTACATACATATTATATAGTGTTAGTGAATCATGTGGTTTAATTTTGGTCGAAAATAGACTTAAAACGAAAAATGAATTGAAGAAATTTATTTTAAAAATATAAATTGAGGGATTCTAAAAATATAAATTGAGGGGCTAAATTGAAAAAAAAATAAGAAATTTATTTTAAAAATATAAATTGAAGCTAAATAGGTATTCTAAAGTGATTTAGGAGCATGTGGTTCAAATTTAATCAAAAATGGACTTAAAACGAATGAGGGATTGAAGAAATGAGGAAATCATACAAAGTTGAGGGGCTAAATAAAAAAAGATAAAATATATTTTCACAAATATGAAATGAAGCTAAATAGGTTTTCTAAATTGATTAAGAAACAGTTGGTTCAAATTTAGTAAAAAATAAACTTAAAATGAAGGAGAAATCGAAGAAAAATGAAATTAGAGACTAAATCGTAAAACTGTATAATTTGATTTTTTAGTTTTTCGATTTTTCGAGTTGAACAAATTTCAATCCGACTCAGACTCGAAATTTTTTCAAATTACTCGATTAACTCAACTCAAGTAGCTCAAAATAATAAAAATATTTTTTTCGAGTCGAGTCTTGTTCACCCTAATAAGTAGGATGATTATTATTATTGAATTGTATATGGCCCATATGTTAAATGTAGAGATCTACTCGGGACAATAGTGGACAAAAAAATAATTGAGAGAAACTAAATTCGACAAGATTATACAGTGTTTTTTAATCGTCTTAGACCTTGATCCGGTTTTCTTACATTTTGATATGGTTTTGAGTCTAGTTTAATGTTGAATTGTTACTGTATGTATGATATTAATTCCTCCTGAAACTTTAAATGAGATTTTATAATATATTATTTTATATAAAATTATATTAAATATGTGTAATAAAATGTTATAAAATTTAATAAAATATAAAATTACTAATTAATTGAATTGTTAAAGATATTTATATTATTTTATTTAACTCTAAAACTTAAAATTCTAAATCATAAATTTTAAAATATAAACTAAAATTCTAAAGTTTACCCTAATTTTAAAAAATAGATGAAAAGCCGACCCGTCCAACACCCGATTTCAAGGAAATAAAATCCCTAGGAAATCGTACAGATCAAAACCTGTCGGTTGCAGGACATTTTGCCGGGCAAGGAAACAGGTGGAGCCTTTATAAGAAGGGATTATTATCATTTTCTTCTCTTGTAGTTTAACTGCCTTTGAATCCTTACCTTTCTGCGCAGTTATAAATCCGATTGTTTAATGCAAAGTTTTATGTTTATGCATCTTCTTCTTCTTCTTTGAAAATGGGAAAGCTAGGCTTCGTTCTATCGGTCATCTTCCTCGTCGCCGCCATGCCATGGGCGGCTCAAAGCCTCCGTATATCGAGTTGGGCATCCACGAAGCTTGAGGCCAAGCAAGAGACGGTAAGCAATCTCCAGTTCTACTTCCACGACACGATCAGCGGCAAAAATCCCACCGCCATCAAGGTGGCTCAACCCGCCCACACCGAAAACTCTCCCACGCTTTTCGGGGCCCTGTTAATGGCGGATGATCCCCTGACGGAGACGCCGGACCCTAAGTCGAAGCTGCTCGGTCGAGCGCAAGGGGTTTACGGGTCGGCAGGGAAGGATGAGCTGGCCCTGGTAATGGCCATGAGCTTTTGCTTCACTGACGGGATATACAATGGTAGCTCCATAAGCGTCCTGGGCAAGAACTCGGCTATGAGTCCGGTTCGGGAGATGCCGGTCGTCGGCGGAACTGGCCTTTTCCGGCTGGCTCGAGGATATGCGCTGGCGAAAACTCATTGGTTCAATGAACTCGGTGATGCTATAGTTGGCTACAATGTTACCATGGTTCACTCGCAGTAACATATGATATGCATGAGCTTTATTTGCCATTTTCTTGGGTTATATTAGACTAAAATTTGCAATTCAGTCCTTATATTTCAATTTAACATAATTTACTTTCTTGTTATTTTTATAATATCATTATTTAATCGAAATAGATAATATTGTTATCTGATTAAAATGTTATGTTATATAAAATTTTCTTTAAAACGCCATTTTATGTGTTGAAATTGTGAGTGTTTTATAATGGTATTATTGGTAACAGTATTAATTATTTGGACTATTTAATTATATTTATAAATGTAGAATGTCAACTTATATAATATTAAAATATAGGGACTAAATCTCAAAATCAAACATAGTAGAGATACCAAACTACCATTTGACCTTCACTAGCATTAACATTATTTTACATTATTTTTGTTTTGAACGTAGGATTACTTTGTTCTTATCTCGACCTCTTGTTTTACTAAATAATATATGATATTATAGACTTATATTTTATATATTACTCAATATTAATTAACTAATTTAAATTAAAATAGTAAAAAAAATCTAAATTTACTAAAAGACATTTACTTGACCTAATTTATATGTAGATTTTAGTAATGAACGTACGAAATGCACGTGTTGCAATTTCGACCACATTATTACTGATTTTTTTAAATATTCAATGTGATTTTATAATAATGTTTATTTTTTTAAAAAAAATTATAACAAACAAACACTTTATAAATAATTTACTTAATCCAAATTTTCTGAAAATAAAGGCATTTTCTTTTACTAAAATCACTTAATAAAGCCAAGGTTAATTACTGGTAATGACTAATGATTCATGACTAGACATCTTTAAATTGGGGGGTCTGTTCGTTTGTCGGATTTCATAATTAATGCAATCATACATGGATGCCAGATTAGAGTCAACATAATTACTCAATTCCCTTGAAAAGACTAAAAACTATGATTATTATTCTTTTATACAATAAGATAACTCATAGAAATTTTATCAAAGATAAAAAAAAAATTGAGATATTTAAATATTTTAAATTTATATTTATATATTTTTATATATTATATTGATAATAATGTTAATTGAATTAAACTTAGATTACAATTATTATTGAAACAACTCTCCTGGTCAATTACATAGAATTCTTCATGTGAACCTCTAGTTGTTTCCTTATCTCAATAGCAAAAAGCCTTCAACATTTGTCGGTTTTTATCTTCTTCTTTTCTACAATTTAAACTTAAAGTTTCAAGTTTATCAAATCTATATATATTTTTGACAATCAACTAGCAGTAAACATTTAATGTTGAGTAATCTTTTTAATATACAATTTTACTTTTAATTTATAATTTTATTTTTTAGATAAATGGCACTTTATTCATCCAAAAACTATTAAAACAAACCACCAGAGACAGTAGGACCACCCTGGCCTACTCTATACAATAAAAAATAAAACAAAAAATTAACTAAGATCCCACTCATGAGCTATACAATTTCCAGAAAAATTAAATTTCCTACAACCATTAAGCCTCCATTTCACATCATGCTTTATAAGGGCAAAAACACTAGCTTTCAGATTTGTCCATTTACCATGCAATCTTCTATTTCTCTCCATCCATAGATAATAGTTGAAATATGATTGTAGCGCGCAAAGTATTATCCTTCCCAGCAGTTTGAACCCAACCAAGCATCGCATTCCAATTATCATGAACCAATTGTACTCTACAGGCCTGCAAGATCAACCCCTGGACTTGTCTCGAGTAACTACACTCCCTAAATGAATGGTCTCTCGACTTCAGCTCAACATTCTGTCTTTAGTTGGTAGTCTATCAAGCACAACAAGTCATGAGATGAATGATTGCCTGGGAATGAAGAAACTACCCCAGACAGCTCGATGCCACAAGACCTTGGATTGTTTGTGTCTAATAATCTCCCAAATCATCTTGGCCTTGTAATCTCCTAATCTGCTTCCGACAGAAGTAAACTCATCCATAAGCTTCAAAAGTTTCTTCCATGCCCAGCTGTGGTGTATTTTAGTCTGAGCATTCTAAATCAAAACTCCTTTTAATAAGTACCTGTTCACCCAGGCAACCCACAGGAAACCTGCTTATGTAAGCAGTAATCACATGCATGTAATCATGCATGTTCTGTTTTAAGCGACAATGTCCTTTACCCCTAAATCTTCCTCACATTTAGGGTGACAGAGAGTATCTCAACTCACTCGAGCCCCTCTAGCATTTGATTCTAGTTCCTTCCACAAAAAAGCATTGCACACTTGAGAAATTTTCCTCAAAACAGTTAAAGGATCAGGAAAATCCTACATCAATAATTTTGCAAACTAAAAATTACAGCTTGCAAAAGCTGCAATCTCCCTGTAAATGATAAGCATTTAGAGGGTCAATTGTAAATCTTACTCACAATTTTGCTCACCGAACCTTCACAGTCATTGGCCGAGAAACTTTTGGTAACTAATGGCACATCAATATCGAACTGACAATTCTTCCACCTGAAAACCAGTATGATGCTGCAACAACTGTAAATCAATCTCACTTACCCCTACCACAAACATCTCACATTTAGATTCATTCATTTGTAGCCCAGACATTTTATAAAATTCTCTCAACATTTTCTTAACACTCAAGACAGACTCAAGAGTCTCTTTAGTGAACCCTAATAAGTCATCAACGAAGTATACATGGGTAAGATGAATCCCTTTACACTTTGGATGATATTCAAAGACCTTAAACCTTTCTGTCCAATTTATAAGACAAGACAACACATTCAAATCAATGATGAAAAAGTAAGGAGACAATGGATATCCCTGCCTTATATCTCTAGCCCAACTAAAATAACCAACTAAGCTACCATGCAAGTTTATACAAAATCTAGGGTGCATGACACAAACTTTAACCCATTTTTTAAATAATTCAGGGAAACCAAGAACTCTAAGAATTTGGGACACAAACCTCCAGTTCACAGAGTCAAAGGCCTTCTTTAGGTCAATTTTTAAGGCACACTTTAGTGACATGTGCTTCCTTCCATAATCACTAACTCTTGTGCCAACAAGGCATTGTCAACAATATCACATCCAGTCAAAAAAGCACTCTAGTTCAGCGACACAAGAGTAGATAGTAGCTGTTTCATCTTGTTTGTGAGAACTTTTATAATATACTTATATATGATATTACACAAA
The DNA here is from genome assembly GCA_019671005.1 of Hibiscus mutabilis. Lineage (NCBI taxonomy): Eukaryota > Viridiplantae > Streptophyta > Magnoliopsida > Malvales > Malvaceae > Hibiscus > Hibiscus mutabilis. The sequence goes on from CM033754.1 coordinate 37,890,179, forward strand.
AAGATCGGTCTAAAATTAGTTACTTTCATGGGGGCCAGCACCTTTGGGACAAGAGCAATGATCATAGAATTTAAAGCTGTAGACAATGTGCAACTTGCAAAAAAAAAAAAAAAAACTGAACTCCCTTGACAACATCTTCATCAACTACTTTCCACGCAGCCTAAAAAAATTTAGCTGTGTAACCATCTGACCCAAGAGCTTTATTACCATTCATGGCAAAAAAAATATTCTTTATCTACTTCCCAAGAACAAAAGCAGTTAGGTCTGCACACATATCCACTGACAGTTTTACCCCAAGATATCTTTCAATAATTCATCAAGTATTTTCTCCACATTGAAATCTACCTTTCCCAAATGGATCAATTCTTCAGCAATATCCTCAAAATTCTCAAGCCTGCGGTCTTGATCATCAAGTAAGACCCTTATGGTATTTGCCTTATTTCTCGTAGTAATTTGCTTAAAAAACAGAGTTTTGATCCCCTTTCTTAACATATTGAACTCTTGACTTCCGCCTAAAAAATAGTTCCTCAGCTCTAAATATATTTCTTAACTCAACAGTAGCAACCTTAACATTTCCAATGCTCTTAGTTGAAGGATTTTTCATCAAACAAGTTTGCAATTGTTCAAGCTCAATCTGCTTGTCATGGACCTTATTTGAAATGTCCTCATAAGTCTCTCTATTTAATTTTTTAAGGGCTTTTTCAATCATTTCAACTTGGAAAACAAAGTTTGCAGGGGATTTCCACCACCAACAGGCAAGCACCAAAATTCTTTAACAATATGTAAAAAATTAGAATGCTATACCCAAAAATTGAAGAACTTAAAAGGCTTAGGAGGCTTGAACAAATGGGACTTAGAACCATGTGACTGAGGATGTGATCAGAATATCTAGGAGTAAGAAATTCCACAACAGAGCTGGAAAAGGTAGATAACTAGACTTGATTGACCAAAAATCTATCCAACTTTCTTGATAAAGGATTCTCATCTCGAAGGTTACACCAAGTGAAAAGTGGGCCAGAAAAGTGATGATCAAGCACATCAATATCCTCCAAACAATCTCTAAAATCCTGCATTTCCCCTGTGATACCCTGGCTACAACTGAAATCCGAGCTATCTTGTGAACAAGCTATGATATTAAAATCTCCAGCAATAGCCCAAGGTCCATCCCCTACTCTACCTCGAAACTCAACCAAATCTTTCCATAATTCAGATCTATCTTCTTTACCATTACTAACATAGACAATTGCGAAGAAAAAGTATTCCCCAGCTCATTGTGCAATTTATTACCTGAGCAGACTTATAGATCTCTTCCACCTTCCAACAACCCCTGCTAAAAATTCAAATTCTACCATTTGATGCATGACTGTAATTATGAACAACTGTTCAACCCTAAAATTTACCATGAAGAATTAAACTAACATTAGACTCTCTAACTCGAGTCTCTAGCAAACAAAGGACAACAACATCATACTTTCTAGCAACTTTAAGAACACTACTTTGTTTTAAAGAGTCATTTAGACCCCTAACATTCCAAACCAAAACATTCATTATTCAGATGGAGAACCACCTCTTTCCCTTTACCTTTCTTCTTAGGTTCCTTAACTTTAGGCTTTAACTGCTGCATCAAGTCAGCGACCCCACCAGCAGCAGCCCTTTTCTTCTTAAGACTCTCGATCACAGATTCAATAGCCTCAACATCATTCTCCCCTTCACTTCCTTCACCAAGAGCCTCAAACTTATTTGGGCTCACCACACTAGCAGACAAACTGGCAGAAGCATTATGCTCCCCATCTTGTACATTCTCAGAACAGGATCCAGGACTAATCTCATCACAAACTTGAGCAACAAGAAAAGCAATAGAGTCATCCTGCCCAATGTCACCCTCAACTTGCACTGTGGCCACATCAACTTGGGTTTCTACTTTTAATTACTCTTCTGAAGAATCTTTCTCTACTACAACAACAACTCGAACCACTCTTCCATATTTCTCACCAAAAGGACCAAAGACAATACAGTGTTTGCATCTGGAGAGAGACCAGACAGTCTTCACAGTAATGTTCACCAAGTTCTCATCTCCAAGATTGACCAAAACTGAATCAGGTATTTCATCCTTCGCATTTACTTCAATACTGACTTTAGCAAATTCCAGCAGTTGCTTCAAGGTAGTGGCTCAATCAGAATATAATGACTTTCTCACAACACTTGCAACATAACTAAGTCCCTGTTGTGAATAGATATCCAACGAAACGTGCCAGAGCTTAATTCAAATAGGCGCCGAATCCAGTTTCAACTCATCTAGTAATAACCCAGGTTTCTACTTCCTTAACACAATAGCTTTCTGCTGAACATGCCAAAGACCTATCTCTAGTACCCAATCACGCACCCTCTGAGATGAGAAATTTACCATGTAAATACTGGGCACAAGGAACCAAATCATAACAGATCTCCCCATAATTTGTCTGTTGTTTTTTGAAAGAATCCTAGAGGGGACGACTTTCCCAAAAAAAATTCCACCAATGCATTTAACCACTACTTTGTACTATCGTTCAAAACCACATGGGGTTAAACTAAAGCACGAACATCCTTTTTCTCAACAGGGCAAAAATCTAAGGATTGATTCAAAAGATTCCATTCAGTCTTATCGGGTCAGGTTGGGCAGCAACCCCCGTATCCACAGCTAGAACCACGACAACAACTTCACCGGCAATCGTGTCAGTCATAGTAATCCCAGAATCAGTGCCTTCAGTAGATTGAGCAACCACCAAATGAGGAAAATTCGTTAGATCTAAACCATCAAGAAGAGATTTTGATGAAGTTCTGGGTACAATGTCCACCATAAAATGCAATAGCAAGAAGAAAACAGTAAAATCTAAGCTCAAAGAATAAGAAATCAAGCGAACCGAGAGTAAAGTTTGGGAAAAAACAAGGAAAATCAAAACGCTCTACAAGCGCACGATAGGCATACTAACGTGCACCGCATCCTTTTACTGTTTGATATGAATAGTAAAAAAATAAAATCCTCTCTGTACTGTAACCTTTGCTTTTTTCCCCAAACAACCCTCAACCTTTGTTCGCAGAATTAGAGAGAAATTTGCTCGTCAGTTTGTTTAGTTGTGTGGATTCCCCGTCCAAGAATGGCGTCGATCTTTTTCCAGAAGGTCTATCCAGAGATAGAAGATACCTGACTTTTTTAGTGGCCTCAATTTATGTCGGAGCATCGGGAGGGAGACATGCTTTTCTGGTAAGGGCCCTCTTTGATCCTTCGTTAGAATGAGAATCTGTTACGTTAGCAACCTTAAGTTGTTCAGGTTTGGTGGTAGGCTCAACGAAAACCATTGGAAAATGACCACGCCTTAAAAGTAGATGGAGAGCGAGAAGGAAAACAAAGGGAAAAGAACAGTCAAGTTCAAGCTTTCCAGTTATTTTTTCCTGTGGCTTTCTTCCCTCAAGACTTTAGATGAAGTTGAAAGTAAGACAGCCTGAAAATTCCAAAATTAGCTACGCCTTCTATGGAAGCTATCGTCGTCGTAGAGGAGATACTATTCCAATAGCTTCATAGATAAGGGTGCGGGTGCAAGGGCGTTATGGTTTTTGGCTGGTATAATTAGATCATGCCTAGGGTTCATGCATGCAAAGCTAGCTGGACAAGCTTTCCTTGTTACGTTTAAATTAGATCTTCAAGAGATTTTGTCCTTATTTGTTTTGGACTATGCCACTTTCCCACGCTTTTTGGGAGAGATTTTGAGGGATTTCTAGCTGGTGTCCTATGTAAAGATTTTTTATTGATCAAGTCTTGGTTGACTTTTTTTTGTGGGGTAGCGTGCATTTTGTTCTGTCGGGCAGGTTCTCTTATCCCCATGTACGATTTGGAATGGTGTTATGGTGTTTTTCTCGAAGAGGGACAACTTGCGATTTTTGGCTGGTATCTCGATCCTAATTATTTTGTAGATAATCTCTTAGGGGATCATCTGCAATACGAATGAGTCCTTTTGTCACAGCCATCATCGTGTGTTGGAAGGTTCGATGGATGGCTAAGGGTTTTGCACCTTCCCTTGAGATCTTCATGTTTTTCGAGCCTTTAGTCGTAAACTGTTTGATCTTTGGTTTTGTTTGCTTCTTATTTTTTGATATTATTGTTTCTTATTGCCTCGTGGAAGCTTTCGGCTTGGAAGATTTTAAACTCTAGTCTTTTGGTTTTGATGACAAGATTCTTATTTCTTATGAAAAAGGAAGTCTGCCTCTAAATAGATCGACTCTGCTTGAGTGTTTTTACTGGTTAGCCTAGAGTTTTGCCCCTTTAGGTTGTAGGATTTTATTTCTGCTTTTTACGGTTTTTTCGGATCCCTTTCATGCCTCTGTTGACTTTGTTTGTTTTCTTTCGTTTAAGGTTTGTCTCATTGTCCGTTTGGAGCTGTTTCGGCGGGATCTTTGTAGGTCGTTTGTTTTTCTTGTAATCTCAACTTTTGTTGAATGAATTTATTTCTTTGTTGGCAAAAAAAAAAAACCATTCTACTTGTGATCACCCATGAGCAGCCACTTTCCCGTGGCAAAGCTGGGCTTCTATTTTTGGATCTTTCTTAAAGGTGCTAGGTCACTGGCAGGTCCGTTTGGCTTTCGGGCTATAAAATTAAGTGTTTTTTTTTTTACATTTTAATTTAAGGGTAATTATTATATGCACATAAGATAAAAATATTTTTTAAAAAATATTTTAATTTAGAGTTTAAAAATTTTATTTAGGGATTAATGTCTAGGGGTTTAAGTATAAGAGTTTTGAATTTAGAGAGTATGATTAGAATTTAAGATTTATAGATTAAAAACCAAATTCCTAACAATATTACCTTAAACCTTAAACTCTATCCTTTAACCCTAAATTCTAACCTTAAATTTTAAATTTTAAACTCCTAAACCCTAAACTAAAGCACTTGTAAAAAATTATGTGTGTTTTTGGTTTTCGGATTTAAATTATAAACTTTTTAACATTATAATTAAACTGTGATTTAAATTATTTAATTTTGTGCTTTTTTACATTATAATTATGTGTGTTAGAAATTATTGGAGGATCGGATTTAAATTATAAACTTTTTAACTTCGTCATCTTTTGCTCACTAAGAAACAGGGATCTCGAAATGGACCCAGGTCCCTCAGATTTGCCCCGTCATACCAGCAGCCAACGCTATCCACCGCAGCGGGCACGGCAATGTCTCGTCGGAGCTAAGCTGACATGAAGAACAAAAGACCCACTTTTTCCCATCTCAATTCTCACATGGTTTCTCTCTCCAATGCGCCCACTTTCTCCCCCGCTTCGTTCTAATCGCCGGCGCAACTTCTCCAAAAAAAACCATTGTCTTGTCAAACCCTTTCTCAATATCACTTCAAAACCCCACCTTTCTCGAGCAATCTTTTCTCTCGAGCTCCTAACAAGAAAGGGCATTCGCTTACCCTTTCAAACTCTTGCTTCTCTTTTACAACAATGCGCAGAAACCAAGTCTCTCAAAGAAGGCAAATTCCTACACCTTCATTTGAAACTAACCGGATTGATAAAGCATGGCACTTTTTTACCCAATCATTTGATCCATATGTATTCTGTTTGCGGCGATTATATCAGTGCTCGCAAAGTGTTCGATGAAATGGGTGCTAGAAATTTATATTCTTTTAATAATATGTTATCTGGGTATGCGAAATCGGGCATGATAAAGCCTGCTAGGCAATTGTTCGATCAAATGCCCGAAAGGGATGTCATTTCGTGGAACACGATGGTTATTGCTTATGCAAAAAGCGGGGCTTTTGAGGAGGCGCTGAGATTTTATAAGGAGTTGAGGAATTTGTGTATTGGATACAATGAGTTTAGTTTTGCTGGTGTTTTGACTGTTTGTGTGAAGTCCAGGGAATTGCAACTTACTAGGCAGGTTCATGGCCAGGTTTTCGTATCTGGGTTTTTGTCAAATTTGGTGATTTCGAGTTCCCTTGTTGATGGTTATGTGAAATGTGGGATGTTAGGGGAGGCTAGGAGGCTGTTTGATGAGATGAAAGTGACGGATGTTCTTGTTTGGACCAGTTTGGTTTCGGGGTATGCTCAATGGGGAGACATGGAGTCGGCTAATGATCTGTTTGATAAGATGCCTGAGAAAAATCCAATTTCTTGGACAGCTTTGATTTCGGGTTATGTTAGAAACAGTATGGGGGATAAGGCACTTGAATTGTTTACAAGGATGATGGTGTCTCGAGTTAGACCTGATCAGTTTACCTTTAGTAGTTGCCTTTGCGCTTGTGCTAGTGTAGCTTCACTTACACACGGTAAACAACTACATGCCTGTTTGATACGAACTAATTTCAGGCCAAACATAATAGTCATCAGTTCTCTCATTGATATGTATTCAAAATGTGGCAATCTTAAAGTAGGCAAACAGATTTTTGATCTTACGAGTGACAAGCAGGATGCTGTACTGTGGAACACAATGATTTCTGCATTGGCACAGCATGGGCACGGTGAAGAGGCAATAAGAATGTTTGATGACATGGTAAAACAAGGGGTGAAGCCAGATAGGACCACTTTTGTTGTTATTGTCTATGCATGTAGCCACTCTGGTCTTGTTGAGGAAGGGATTAGGTATTTCAAATCCATGTTTTCTGATCATGGCATAAATCCTGATCAACAACATTATGCGTGCTTAATTGATCTCTTGGGTCGAGCTGGTCGTTTTGGCTTATTGATGAACCATCTTGAGAAGATGCCATGCAAGCCTGATATCCAGGTTTGGAATGCATTGCTTGGTGTTTCTAGAATCCATGGAAATTTAGAATTGGGGAGAAAAGCAGCCGAACAACTTATTGAGTTACAGCCTCAGTCTTCTGCAGCATATGTATTGCTTTCAAGCATATATGGCGTACTCGGGAAGTGGGAATCGGTTGAGAATGTGAGACATCTTATGAATAAGAGACAAGTTCGGAAAGAGGTAGCTCTTAGTTGGATAGAACATGAAAATAAAGTGCATGCTTTCACTGTATCAGATAGCTTGCACCCTTTGAAAGGAGCAATATACTCGACCTTAGATCAGTTAGGCGGTCAGATGGATGAAGACGTTTCATTGCTCGAGTTTGACTATTTTCATCTTTGCTGAGTTATTTTGTTGGAAACCTGCATCTTGGATCTGTTTTTTTTTTGTGTTGTATCATCCCCCCCCCCCCCCCACATGACCCTTGTCGTATAGGAGGCAAGTCTAGCATCAGAGATTTAACTGTGTTTAGATTATATAGAGTTGAATCTTTCAAAACTCATATTTAATCTTTGTGGTTTTGCCCCAAATGTTTAGATTTTTCACTACCAGCAAGTTATTATGCTTCCTGGTAGGCAATTGTTTCATCCAAGTGTTTATTGAATAAAAATTGGTGAACTTTGATGTGTTACCTTTCTTCATGCTTCATTATCTTATGCACACAACTTTGATTTGTTATCTCATCATGCTCGATCTCTTTTAAGTGAGATCTCGAGTTTGAGTCTTGTGGATAGAAAAAAAACAGTATCAGAATAACAGTTTGATCTCAAATGGGAATCCGACACAACTCGACTCTAGATTTAGTCGATATCCTTGTAACTACTGGACGAGATCTTAGATCGATATCTTCCTAGCTGTTTAATTTTCTCATTATTCTTTGTAGTAATCACCAAATTGAAAACACTGACAACTCTATAATCAATTGAAGCTTAGCATATAGATCGTCTCTGCACAAGGTAGTCCCTCTGGATATTTATCAATTATGTGTTCTCCAATTTATTCAATTAGGCTATATAATCACCCATTGGGTCCCTCTTTCTTGGAGCTCCAATGGCTATCCATTTCTTTTCATTTGTTGCTTTTTTCAGTCCCTTCACTCATTTGGATGTTGGTAAATTCTGTCTTATTGCAGCTACTCATTGATCATTGAACAGTGAATTGCGTTAATTCTTAAGCTTAGCAAACTTTGTGTTCAATGGGAAAGCATTGACAAGGTCTAATTATGGTTTCAGCCCCTAGCATAATTTGATCAGATTAATATGGATTAAAATAACATTTTTAAGAGAAAAACGACATCAATATTTTAATTGAAATAGTTAATGGTGTTAGCTGTTTGAACCAAAATAATGGCAGTAAAGGATCAAATTGTATCAAATCACAGTAGATGGATTAAATCATTGAATTTTAGCATAGTAGAGGGACCGGAATAGTAATTTGACACATCAAGAGTGGTTGAACCAGAAACTTAAGAATGAATATTTTATTGCCAAGTGCCTCTCCATTGGTTCAACAGAACCCACATTTAACTCAAGGATTTAGCAGAAAAGTCCTAAATAAATAAAAATCCAAACCAGAGCTGTACACAATGTTGGAGAGCCACACATTTGTAAGAATCCTAGAGATATAATCGATTAAAAAAATCAATAATTCAATCAAAACCAAACCCCACCAGACTAAGACAGGTTGTGTGAAACCAGATTAATTCCTGTCATTTACGGCGTTACTGAGGCGTTAGAATGCTATATATTCAACCCCATAAAGGAGCCATTTCAACTCACAGGTTGAAACGGAAGAAGAGAAAAGGGTTCTTTGAAATCTTTTTCCTCTTCTTCTTCGTGTTCTTCTTTGTTTGGTTGATTAAAAAAAATGGGGTCTATGCTCTCTAAGCAGGTACAAAGGCGAAAGGCAATCAAGACGGAGAAGAAGACCCTTTGCGAGCTTCATGATAGTTGCGGCGAGACGTACCCCGGAAGCGATTATCGCCCTGCCGATAGGAAGAACTGGATGGCCGGTCTCGGTCCGGAGAAAGTTCATATAAACAAGATTGTATGGCCCGGAACACACGATTCAGCGACGAACAAGATCGGGATTCCGTTGATCACGCGGCCTTTCGCGCAATGTCAATCGTTGTCTATTTACCAACAGCTTGTCAAAGGTACCAGGTTGTTGGATATTCGAGTTAACGAGAACCGTCTCGTCTGCCATGGGATCCTCACGACATACAGTGTAGATGTTGTCGTCAATGATATCAAGAAGTTCTTGTCCGAGACAGAGTCCGAGATTATAATCCTCGAGATCCGAACCGAATTCGGGCACGAAGATCCAGCGGATTTCGAGAAGTACTTAGAGGATAACCTCGGAGAGTTCTTGATTCACCAGGATGATCGTGTGTTCGACAAAACAATTGCCAAACTCTTGCCGAAGAGGATCATATGTGTGTGGAAACCGAACAAGGCCCCCCGTCCGAAACCAGGGTCCCCGTTCTGGAACGCTACTCATCTGAAGGACAGTTGGATCGACACGGACTTGCCGTCGACCAAATTCGACAGCAATTTGAAACATTTGAGCGAGCAACAACCGGTCACGTCCAGGAAATTCTTCTACAGGGTGGAGAACACGGTCACGCCGCAACCGGATAACCCCATAGTATGTGTTAAACCGGTGACTAGACGGATCCATGGATATGCTAGGCTGTTCATCACACAATGCTTCACAAAGGGTTGCGCCGACCGGCTGCAGGTATTCTCCACTGATTTCATCGACGACGATTTCGTCGATGCCTGCGTCGGCCTCACACAAGCCAGGGTTGAAGGGAAATGTTGATGAATTTGGTGATGTTTTTTTTTTTAATTCTCTTTTACTTTTGGTGAAATATTTTTGTGTGATATGTGCTTCTCTTGTAAACTACGTTCACCAACCATGGAAATTCAGCTGTCCGGTTAATTTGTTTTGTGATGTGTATAGTATTGTGCACTGTTCATATTTTATCCTGCATTGATGTGCATATAATAGGAACTCTTGTTTGGTCATTCCATTATAAAATATGAGATTAATAATATGCAATTTGAATATCGATATTTACAATATATATAAAGAATGAGTTGACAAGTTGGCCCATTCCAGGAAGTTTCAGTGAGTACAACATGCCGACAATATTGTATTGGTTGGTAGATATTCTCTTTAATGATGTGGCCATTTTGATTAAGAAAATACACGATAAAAGACAAAAGAAGATAAGATAGAATTAACATGGAGTAAAATTTCATTATTTTTACGTTTTTTTTAACAGTTTGACGAGGTAAATAAATAGTTAAAATTATTTCTTTAATTTTTTATTATAATTTTTTCATTTTCTACGATCTTATCTCAAGAAGATATATATTATATTTTGATACACAAGCAGTGTAAAAAAATTATTCAATATCTTTATAAAATTTAAAACTTAAATCCCAAATCCTATCTTATGTCAACACCGAAGTGTCTAAATAACACCGTAGTGTCTGCAACGCCGTAGCGTCTGATGTCAACACCGAAGTGTCTAAACAACACCGTAGTGAATACCCCAAAATTTGCTATGTTAATTTAGGGTCATTTAGTACTAAGATAAGGACTTAAAAGCTTACTTAGTGACTAAAATGACAAAAATGCAAAAGTTGGGATTTTCTCAATTATGGACTGTAGAAAAAAAGTTTCTGAGGTTTCAATGTGTCATGTGATAGAGAACGAGTAAAATAGAATACTCGCAAAATTTGGTTAAAATCCAAGGAAAATTTGAAATGGGAATTCAAGGTTAAAGTTTAGTGACCAAAATGATAAGTTTTAAAACTTGGGTGATAGAAGTGGAAATATGAAAAGTTGAAAGACCAAAGTTGTAATTTCTCAAAAGTTAGGTGTTTTATTTTATAAATAGATAGAGCACCTATAGGTGTGGATCAAATGAGGAATTACTGGTTTGGTCCGATATTTTGATTATTGAGAAAATCGTAGTCAAAGTTTAAGTAGAATTTAGATACCCAGCGGATCGACTCGAGCGGTGACATATGACAAAGGGATCCATAGGCATGCCTGGTGGACGAGCATCAAAATGACGGCCATATCGAACTTTATTTGAGTTATTCAAGTTGACGAGTCATATTTTACAACTCAAACTTTATTTGAAATTTTTTCGATTCGAGTCGAGTTTAAGAAATTCGAGTCGAGTCGAGTTTTCGAGTTCCTATAAAATTTAATTGTAATTATTTATCATGTTATAGTACGGTTTGATTCCAATTTAAATCACTTTCTCTAATCATCTAAGATATACATATATATATATTTCTTCATATTTTTTCATATGTTGCAATATTTTTATATATAGGCATATATATAATAAAAAAATTGAGGGACTCGTCTCGAACTTAAAAATAAATCCATTAATTACTAAAAAGTTTGAGTTATTCGAGTTTCTATTTTACAACTCAAACTTTATTTGAAATTTTTTCGAGTCAAGTTTATGAAATTTTGAGTTGAGTCAAGACGAGTCGAGTATTTTCGCCTCGAGTCTAGTCGAGTTATTCAGTTTTTTCGAGTCGAGTTTTGCTCACCCCAAGAGTGACTCCACCTATGCCGTCCCCTATATGTAGAAATTGTTCAAAAGAAATCAAATGTGGAAGGCACATAGGAGGAGTGAAAGGGGAATATAATAACAAAGTAGACCGCATGATTGCAGCCAAAGCCCAAAGGGGCGTGGTCTGTCAGCTGTGCAACAACAAGAAGAATAATGAATAATGAATAATGAATAACGAACCTTTTTACACCACTGCAATCACTCATTTTACAGTAATTTAATTGTTGCTTCTGGTTTTCTGATTCAAACAACTTACCCGGAGGGCTTTGATTATCTTTCAACCCATGATGGTAAAAAAAAACATATTGAGTTTGTCTTTCTACAAATCAGTAAAAAAAAAAACACCATAGTTGTGTTTGATATGATTAAGTTAAAGCATGGGTTTCCCAGGCCCTTGGAAACAGGGTTTTTTAAATGTTTTTGGTGCAGTGCAACATATTCATGGGGACCAGGAACATTTCTTCTGGAAACATGTCTCTTTGACCACCATCTTTAGTGCATGCACTGGTGGTTACCACCACATTGCTGCCCGCTTGTTCTTTAGGGACGAATAGGGCCAAATATGAACTGATAGATTTTTTATAGTCAAAAGTGTAATTTTTTTCTTTAGGGTAATTTATAATTATATATGTTTTGAGGGACTATAGGATAATTTTTCCATTTTAGGAGAGCCAAGGCCACCGCCTGCCTTTAGTTCCGTCCTTATTCACGATCAAATCATCGGGGAGATGGTAGAAGCTGTATTTAGGGAGGGCCGGATTGAATTACTAATTTCGGGGGGGGGGGGGCAACAGTGTAAAATTTATCATTATACAATTAAATTTCATAATTTTTGAAGGGACTAAAGAGAAATTACACCATTTCCGGGGGACTATAATGAATCCTCCACAAACAAATCTCGTTCTAAATTAGAGAATTCTATTTCTATTAGGTTTTATCGTACAAATTATATTATTCATTGTAGAGAAAACCCAGGTGGTTTTAGTCAATCCTGAACAAGCGTAGACGTAGGCCCAAACCCGCGAAGCTATTTCTGGTGAGGCAGTATCCACAAATAAGTAAAAGGGTAAACTACACAAATAGTTCCGACTATAGAATGTTGTTTTGTTGAGTCCCTTAGACTATGAAAGTTATAAAATCGTGCATTGACTTAAAAGAAACAAGTTGGACTGAGTTAACAGCCGATTATACGAGAGTTAAAAAAATTGGTACAATAACACATTTAATTCTATATATTTACAGTTTAATAATTTAATCTTAATTCAAAAAATATAATAAATTTAATTCTCTTTATTTGCTCATTCTATCGGAGGGCATGTGGGCATCTGGCAAGGTGTTTGTGCACAGAATCAGGATGTTGGAAAGAAAGGGCCAAATTGGAATGAAGGCAAAAGATTTAAGGTTACATGGCTATTTCACCATAAAGATTTTCTTGCTAACATGAAACCAAGCTCTAAAAAATTTTGTATCTAGGTTTAGCCGATTGAGATAATCGAATGGTCTAATAGGAGAAAGGTTTTCAATGAGTTGAAGAATCGAATGGACTAGGATCAAAATTCTAGCTCTTGGTACTTGAATTACCAATTTTGAATCTTAAGTGGAGAAGCTTGAGACTTAAATGAATGGTTAGAAGATATTAAGATGAGTAGTGAATATACTTTCAAGCATAAAACGAAATTCATATGGGATTAAAGAATGAAATTCAACTTTGGTAGATTTGGTGTTGATTTAGTGAAATCTGCCCGGAAATGGGTACATTGGCAGTGAATTTAAAATTCATTAAAATTTATGTAGGTCAAACTAGAGAATGATCTTTATATGTTCATAATCGTGTGTGAATCTAGTTTCATTTTCGACAGACGGCAATCGATTTCGATTTGTAAATCAAAAGCTATGAATTTTTTAGTAAGTGGAGGTCAGAAAATCTGGATAGTAGTTTACTCCCAGGACAACAATAGCATAGACTTTAAAAAGTTGCCATAGATCATATAAAATGATTCAAAAGTTATAATTTATATGGTTAAAAAGTTTATTCAGTCTAGTGGAATTGAATCCAAGTTATAGAACATTTTATAAAAATATTTCTTTAAGGACAGTGCAAGCTGCCTAGTATGCTATATGATATGTTCCTTTGACACTTGATTAACTTGACTAAGAGATGATCTTGGATGGCCTTGTTTCTTTAAGGACAGTGCAAACTGTCTAATATGCTAAATGATATGTATTAATGTAGTTTAAGATACTTTATAAATGAATTATTTGAATGAATTTTAATGAATGATTTATTTTTGGACTTCTCGTAGTATTAGGAATCTTCGATGAAGCAAGGTTTAGAATGAATAAAGCAAGCTAAAATTTATGGATCGGATATCCTATAACTTCGAGATATCAAGTGAGTATAGTTTATGCATTCGGGATGACATTGTGTCATCCTGATCTTGTTATTTGAATTGTTATGTTTAAATCGTACTCATTTTGCATAAGGCTCAAATAGAGCACATTGGGAAAGGGCATTCAAGGCATATCATTTTTTGTAAGTTTCTTGACTATGATGTCATTACATATGCATATTTTACATTGCTATGCTATGATATCTTTTGTTAAATTGAAAAGATGGATTGAAACCTTGTAATAAGCTTAAATCAACAATGAACTCCTAATTGGAGCTAAAGATTACTTGCCATAAGACACCAAATAATGTTCCTCAAGCTTTAATGCTTAAGTAATGAACTCTTAAGTTTTTTGGAGCTAAAAGTTCACTTATGACATAAGATTGCTCTCCTAATGTTAAAGCATAAAATGTATAAATTACCTATACAATGAAAGTCCTTGGACACTTTGGCATGGTACTTGGTATATTGGGATTACGGTCTACGAACTATGACTCGGGGGTGACGACCCCATATTGGGATATATTGGCAACAGTAGGAGGTAACAAGGGAAGTTATGGGAGGGAAGAGAAGATTGATTGATATGCTTTAATACTAGCCATTGCTTTGTGCTTTGAGTTATGTGTAACACGGGCCAATACGGTCAAACACAGACTAATATTACCTATGTCCAAATGTGATCCAAGGCAAATGCTCTAAATGATATGAAGCGTGAGGACTAGCGTCGAAGGGTGTGAACTGGTAGAACGAGCGATGAGATTAAGATGAAAGGGTTGTCAGACAGAATAGATACCAAACAGAGGGTCGTCGGAGCCGGGAGGCTGTGTTGGGGTAAAGGGTTAGTTTGGGGACTAGCATCTATGCGTACCGAAACGATCATTTTCATATCGATACGCCTACTGTTTTTGGCTACTGGAAAATTACTGTAGCTGAAACCCTTAGACCGTATCGGTACGCCTGTGTTGAAAATAACATTTTGGCTACTTAGAAACGTTTCAAAACATTTCCAAAGCCTCTCAAAAACTTTGTAAACTTATTTTCAAGTTGTTTGGACATAAGAAACATTTTGAAACCTTTTCAATTTAGTCCAAAACTATTTTTCAATTATTATATCAAAACAAATATCCTAACAGTTTAGTTGAATTTTATAATTTGAATAAATAATTTTGTAAAAGTATGTAAATATTAGTACTTCGGTTTCTGATAGTTTAAAAATATGTAAATTGGTCCCTTTAGATAAATTTTTACAACACACAATCTGAATGGCTTAATACTAAACTATCTCGTTTTATTAGATGTCTAATTTTTTTGTCTTTTTTAAGTGCCCAAACTATCGTTTTTTGGTCAAAGAAGGTACCCAAACTATCATTCTTTGGTTAAAATATGTGCCTTAATTTGACCTTAAAATGAGCAAAAAATAATAGTTAGGGTACCTAAAAAAGATAAAAAAAAAAGTTTAAACACTTAAAAAAGAGAGAATTTAAACACCGAAAAAAGTAAAAAATAGTTCATACACTTAAAAAAATATGATAATTTAAAATTTATTTTGATATTAAATACAATCTGAATTAATAAAAGAAACAGACAAGGATAGTTATAAAAAAAATCTTACGCGCAAAGAGAGATAATGAGAGGAGACAAAAGTAAAAGGGAGCTGTCTCAAAAGGCATAAAGTGGAATCTTATCTACACTAAACTTTTGATTTCACTGCATAAGTTTATTAGTAGCCATTTTCGACCTCAACCGCCATTGATTTCCTTCTTTTCTTAGATATTGAAGTTTGTTTAATATAATACACACAAAACAAATGCCATATATCATCAATTTACTCGCATATGGAACATAGCAGCAATTGACTAAAAAGAAAAAATAAAAGTGTAGAAAAGAAGCTGAACAATGGACTGGTCTCCAGAACTCCTCTTTCACTCTTGTTTCCTGGTTTTCTAGCTCTTTTTTACATCATAAGATTTTTGATGCATTATGGTGAAGATATATTCAAATTTTGGGATGTTTTATTCTCTTTTAATTTTATTTTTATAATATTTTATCATAAAATATTAACAATAAGTTATCATAAATTATTTTTTACATTTTATTATAAGTTTAGTTGAGTTATTTCATATATCATAAATACTAATAAATTTAAACATAATTTAAACTAAAATATTTTAAATTTTACAATTTAATGTCTAAAGCGGTCATTGTATCTTTTTAAAAGTACTTTTTAACAGTAATGCCAAACACTAAAATCTTACAACTAATTTTTTAAAATCTTTTTAAAATCTCTTTCTTAAAGCACTTTCAAAATCACTTTTCAAAAGTAATGCTGAACTAGCCCTTAGTGTTTTTATTTATATGTCTTGACTGGTGGTTGGTGCCAGGACTAGGAAATTATGGCTATTGATAGATTGACAGAGTCATTGATCTGTCAAGTAGCAGAGTCGGTCGGTAGATCAAGAGGACTTAACAACGATCACGTGAAATTGTAGTTAGACGGAGGATGTGACGGGACTTCCTCCAGATAAGTCATAAAACATATCAGGAAAATTCCAAAGGTTTTTGGTCTTGTGTGCGAAAGAATGTCAGCGAAGTATTTTAATTTTTTTAACAAATTATAAATCTAATCATAATCCTACCTAGAGGTGAGGCAAAGATGACTATAGGAAAAAGAAATGGTGCTTTTAATAGGTTTAGAACTTAAAACTTAAAATAATATTAGGGAACAAAGACGAGTAGTTTAGTTAACTGACCAAATACAATAAAATATTTTGATTTCGGTTGTCCACTTAAACATAAGTACAATATATTGAGATTCAAATATCATCAATATGGCAAATTAATCCAATTGATTAAATACTCGTCGTCACCTTAAAAATGTAACAATAATTTTGCATCGGATTTTCAACCAAGTGTAACACTCACCAACTTTTTTAGTTGAAATTCTCCTGACATCAACGTCCATCCAATCAATTCAAGAATAAGTTTTTAATCTGTATAATCACATGGGTGTAGGGCAAATCGACCCCATCTGTCCATAGGAACCGAATGAATAAGAACGATCCGTGCAAAATTTACTTGCCTTGTCATATATTCTTTCAAAAGTTCACTTTATACATAAGTTCCTTCTAGTTTTTTCAAAAAAAAAAAAATCTTTGTAGCTGTTCTTGTATCAATGTGAGGATTTCAAGTAGCGGATTGCGATCATTATAACAATTTTAATATTGTCTAAAATTTTGACCCTCACAATATAACGACTTAATTTTCGAGTTAGCGAATCGGGTCTTAGATTCAAGTTATGGGTCCTTATTTTAGAAGCACAAGTTAAGAATATTAAGTTGTGCTCATTATATTGGATGATAAAGATTTTGAAATTTAAAAAGGTTGGTGGGTGGTTGGAAAAGGGAGAAAATTTTATGAAGAAAGAGCAAAAGGAAAAAGACGAAGTTATGTTGGAGAGAGAAAAAATGAGAGGAAATAAAGGGGTGAGCTTTCAACCCCGATCCGTCGTCGTCCAAGCTGTCGTGACTTTTACTGTCGGCATCATTACCTTCGCTTCATCGAGACGAGTTGACTGGTGATCGCCTCATTGCCTTCGTTGTCGTCACTAGCCGAAGTGAGAAGAGAAAAGAATCGAAAAAACTCAAAAGGGGTGTTTCGTCGCTCTCACCATTGGTCTCAACAGGATCAAAAATGGTGGTCTGGAGCTTGCCGCCCGTTTTCCGCCGCCGCACGCGCCACATGTGTCGTCGTCTGCACGTTGGCGTACTCCAGCAACGGTTGGGGCTTTATAATTAGCTGGACCAAACCGGTTGGGCCAGCTGCCAAGCCGGGTCCATCGAGCTGAGCCATCGTTGACCAAGAGTCGAGTTGCCATTGATCGTTGACCGGCGCTGACTTTTTTATGGGACCCTATCGAGAATTTCTCGACGTTCTGAGTTCGTTGGTGCAGTCTGTTTCATCAAATTTGAACCCGATAAGCTATTTTTATGTGTTTTATCTCCTTAAAGTAGTCTGGTAATGTAAAGTGGCTTATGTAATCGTACTTGTTTTATTCGAGGAATTTGTGGACTCAAATATTGGAATTAAAGGAATAATTGGAGGAGTTTGGATGATGATTTATCGATTATGCTTGAGTTTAGTACACCTCGAACTCTTATTGCTTTATACGCATCATAAATGTAATTGTTTGCATGTTAGTATCTGCAAAATAGGTAGACGATGAATAAGCATGAGTAGAGACTGATATTATGAGACTCGATATTTATAAGATGCATGATGACGTTGCAAATATGATGAGACTTGTGGAAACTTTAGAGACCGTGTAGGATCGTTTGAGATGCTCGTATGATTATTGATGATTGTTTGATTGATTGAAATAATCGTGATGCTTTGTATGCTTGTTCGAATAAATTAATGAAATTTGATGAGAATTATGCTTAAGGGTTAAAATACTCGATTAAATGATTATGGAACCGATAATTAATATTAATTGGATGAATGCATTAGTAAACAAACTCTAATGACTTTCATAAGCTTTAGGGATCGAATAAAGCATGGTAATATCAAAATTCGAGGAATGTGTAAGCCGTACTGGTACGCGATTGAAGGTCGTATCGGTACGGGCTGACCTGTACCGTTATTTGTGGAAATATAAGATTTCCAGTAAAGTAATATTTATATCGGTATACGTGTGAGTACCGATACTCAGGGATACCGTACCGATACTCGTGTTCGAGTATCGATACCCTTTGAACGTTGTAATTTGCAATGATAGTTAAAAATGGGAATCAAGGTGAAAAATTAATGGTTTGATTGATGTATTAATTAATGTGAAATTGTGGATTAATGATGACAATAAATGAGAATAATTATATACTTTTTCATAATGTATTAACAACTCGGTAATATAAAATAAATAATATGTTGACGATTAACAACAATAGGGGATACTTGGGATCGCGTTGCTTTTATGCCGGGTAGGCATTTGATTGGTTGAGTCGATAATTGATGGGATGCAGATACCCAGAGAAAGAGTGTTGCAACATCATAGTTAGGTATGTACGTTCCCGACGCTGTGTGACACCAGGCCTCATCCGATGATACTCGAGGAGAGATGCTGAGTATGAGTGTACGTTCCCGAGGCTGTGTGACACCAGGCCTCACCTAGAGAGAGTGTATGTTCCCGAGACTGTGTGACACCGGGCCTCACTCCAGGTTTGTGGTATAACTTTTTGTGCTTTTGCTCGGATGGTCTAGTGAGTTCCGAGTATAGTTGGGATTTGTGTGCCATGTATGATGTGTTGTTATGATGAGAGCATGTGTTTGTGCGACTAGTGACAACGTCACGTGTTTATTTATTTTTCCTTATTGCTCGAACTAGCTTGCATACTTATATTTATGATTAACGTAAAGTAAAGTGGAGTAAATGTGTAACGAGCATTGTAAAAAAAGCAAATAGACAAAATAAAGATAAGATATGGAGGTAGGAAGTAGTATTATATTTACAGTAGCAGATACTGATCACTCCCCTGCTCAGTGAGATCTCACCTATCTTCATCGTCGTTCCCATTAACACTTTTGTCGAGTTTTGGGCGATTCAGCTCACTCTCTTCACTTGAAGTTCACCACTACAAGGGGAAAGAAGCAGCACCGGAACCCTCATGGATCTTCACTTCATTAGCTCATTAGCTCTCATTGTCTTGCTTGTGACCCCAAAAGGTTAAAACCAAGCTCCCTCTGTTCTGGGTTCCTCTCACATTTGCAATTTTAAGCGAAGATTTGTTCTTTTAACATGTCAAAGTTTTAATATTTACACTTAAAAAACCAGTCTTTCTTTGTTTTTTGTCAGGTGTGTATGGTGCTTCGTTCACATTTGTCAACCGATGTGAGTATACTGTCTGGCCTGGGATTTTAGCAAATGCAGGAAGTCCTAGACTGGACAGCACCGGATTCGAGCTACCAAAAGACTCAACTCGTTCGTTTCAAGCCCCGACGGGTTGGTCGGGTCGTTTCTGGGGCCGAACGGGCTGCAAATTCGACGGATCCGGCTCCGGAACCTGTGTGACAGGCGACTGCGGGTCGGGTCAGGTGGAATGCAACGGACTCGGCGCTGCTCCACCCGTAACTCTGGCTGAGTTCACTCTTGGAACAGGCGGGCAAGATTTTTACGACGTCAGCCTCGTGGACGGCTATAACATGCCGATGATCGTCGAAGGCAGTGGGGGGTCGGGTCTTTGCGCTTCCACGGGGTGTACGACCGACTTGAACCGAAAGTGCCCGTCGGAACTCCGGGTCGGCGATGGCGACGCTTGCAGGAGCGCGTGCGAGGCGTTCGGAAGCCCTAAATATTGTTGCAGCGGCGCGTACAGCACACCCGCCACCTGCAAGCCGTCCGTTTATTCCGAGATGTTCAAGGCCGCGTGTCCCAGATCTTACAGCTATGCGTACGATGATGCTACGAGTACTTTCACCTGTACCGGCGCAGACTATATGGTGACGTTTTGCCCCTCCTCTCCAAGGTAATAATATTACACTAACCATTTCATTGCATATTTACAGTAATAGTAAATTAACAATTTGTTCCTGACATCATGTTGCAGTCAAAAATCAACCCCAGCAGTAACAAAAGCTCCCCCAACCATCCCAATGACAGGCTCAACACCACAAGGATCAGGGTCAGAATCCGGGTTAACTTATTCCGGTTACGGATATTCGGGTTCCGGGTATACGAGTTCGGGTTATGGCTACTCCGGGAGCGGATACTCTGATTCGGGTTCGAGCACTGACCCAGGAGGTTCTGGACAAACAATGTTGACAGATGGGTCATGGTTAGCTGGTTTAGCAATGGGAGATTCAGCACCAACAGCTCCTTGTATTCTAGTATATGTACTCATCTCATTATCCCTTGTGTTTTCATGGCATCAGTTCTACTTGTAGCCCGTCTTCTCTGTATTTTAGAGATTTTTCAGATTTGGTAATCTTTGCTTAAAAGCTTGTTTTGTAATGTGAAGGATAATACCGAGCTTTGAGCTCGGCTTTTGCCTTTTGTCTGCCATGGCATGGGAGCCTATTGTTATTGTGCACTTTGTTCAATGGAAAAGGAATCAATAGTGGTAAAATTATATATTAAAGGTTGGTTGAAATACTAAAGAGAATATGACTAAATAACCAAATGGGACCTTTAAAAAGTTTGGAGTGTGGGGTGAAATGCCCCTGAAAATTCAGTGTAGTGAAAGACCCTTTTGCTCCACTTCGAGTACCCTTTTTTGACCACCTTATCTCCGATGAAATTACGATCCAAATATTAAAATAAATCATTCAATAATGGCAAATTGTGTAAAATATTACACCGTTTATATATATATATATAGATGCTATCAGCTAAATAATTCAACAACAAATGAGATGCCTTTGGCTAGGAGAATTGGAAAAACATCCGAATAATTTACATCAAACAATTCATCCAATGGTCTTCCGGAATCACTGATGCCCGTATAACATGACTAGCTACAACCGTGAAACGTCGTTAGTTGCCGTCGGAACTTCTTCCGATTTCGATGGTGAATTATCCTGGTTTTAATTGCCAGTAATATATATCCAAAGCATATCCTATAACCGAGTACTATTTTCTGATAAGATAAAAAGTTCAGCAATCGTACAACTTACATTTTACTGCATTGTTTACCTTTGGACATTAGATGCCGTCGATGATTTCTTCGATCTCCGGCTAGAGAATATCTTGGTATAGATGCGTTTGATTCTGATTGTCAGCAAAACATCCAAACCAAATCCTAGAGGCTATAGCCATTACGATAAACACGAGCCTATAACAATGGGCTCCCATACGTATTCCCACCTCCTGGGGTTGGAGTGGCCTGTGCATCGTATAGGTAACCGGCCAGTAGACCGGAGAAGAAGAAAGAACCAATGGGAAGGTTGAGGATAAGAATGTTGCAAACCATAGTATTTGAGAATGAACTCCGTAACAGATGCCGACAACAATTGAACCGATGTAAAGGCAACCGGGCATTGCCAGTGCCATGAGAATGAACCCGACAGCCATCAGGATCTGAGATGCTGCATTCCAAACAGGCCTTGGTGTTCCAGCTGTCCTGCAGGTAGACAAACGAATGTATACCCATTGCCGTTATAGCTAGAACAATTAATTTTATTCGATTCAAAGTTAATCCATTTGCTCTCTTTAGTGTGCCATGAAGTGAAAACTCAATCCTATGAAGCTAATCCATTGATATTTTCAGTAAAAATTGTCAGCATCTTTTTTTTAAAAAAAGAAAATCAAAGCATTGATATTTTTGGTCATCAAACTTCTAGTCAAAATAAATTGACAGATAAACTAATTCTACCAATTAAACCAAGTCGTATCGAATTTAGTTTTTAATTCGTCTTTTTAAACCTTAGATTTGTATGTGCACCTAAGCAAAAACATGAAGCTTAGCGGTTACGGACATGTCATGGCGCGCAGGCACGGCTCTGTAATGTGACCATTGAATTAAGCAACAAAAGCTTATGCGAGCGAGACCTGACTCAACAACAATATCTTCTTGATTTTCTAAAGCTCGAAGAAATCTTTATGTATAAAGTACAAGATGGAAATACATTTCGTGTAAACTTTATGTTGAAAACAACCAACACAACCGATTTTGACACATCATTCGTGTGAAAACAGGATGGACTAAAGAGTATCGGAGTACAATCAAATTCTAGAGTTTTTTAAATTCTCGTGTAATTTAGATATTGTCTTTGTAACGAACTAATTTTGTATCTCTTAAAATTTTACAATTTGACACACTTAAAATTCTAATGTAACTTTCTAAATTTGACACCCTTGTACAAAATCATGTGTTCATCCCTGTATAAAAGATTCTACATAATATCTTTATACAAAAATACATACTACTCCACTTGTTTTAATATTTTATGGTATGTTCCAGTTCAGAAAAAAAATATTTTATGATATGTTTTTTTACTTTTTAGGCTTAAGGTCATAAAAGGCCCTTGAAATTTAAAAAGGAATCAATTAAGTTATTGTGTTTTTTTTTCATCTAATTAAATTTTTGAATTAAAATTGAACTAATTAAATTCTTTGATATTATTAACGGTTGAATCTAATTAATAACTTTTATATTATTTGGGGTTGTACGTCTTGTCACAATGTTATATATTTTTAGTATAAATATTTTAAAAGGATTGTTTGGAAAAATGAATAAAATATTAATATGAAACCAAGTAGAAGATTCTAAACTATAAAAATGTGATGAAGATAAAGATTTTGGATTATGCAGTGAAGGTAGGCAATGGAACTTACTTAAGAAAATACTCTGAAACCGAACCGGAAATGATCCGACCGAAGAAACCCCAAATACTGACGAGGGACACGAAAATGGAAACATCGGCGTGGCCAAGGGCCAAGCCGATCTGCGCCATGTTGTTAATCACCGCCAGACCGGTTCCCACTCCGCACAGAAACGACACGAAGAGAAGCCAAAAGTCCCATGTTTGCAACGTCTCGGATATCGTGTGCTCCTCTCCGATGACCGGACTAACCTTTTCCAGCACCGCCACCGCTTCCTCAACTGCAACAACCGGCGGTTCCTCGTTTATAACCTCTTTTTCTCAGCCGCAGTCGCGTTGGTTTCTTGTTTCAGCAACGGTTCCTGTCGCTCCATGTCGGGTTCGAACTCGAGCAAGCGGCAACTCTTTAGAAAATAATACACGGGAACAGCCAACGGACTAGCTAGTAAAATAAGGAGGACGATAGCGAAAACGAGTGAAAAGGCTTGATTGGTCGAACCGATGAGGTCGTAAGTTAAAAGATAAACAGCGACGACGACGGCAACTACGTTGAATATCATAAAATACCGAGCTTCTTCCTTTTCCGAAGCGACGGAGGCGGATTGGGGGATTTCACGGAGGAAGAAGACGGCGGCGAGGCAAACGGCAAAAGGGATGACTGCGAGCATGATGAGGAATTTGGCGGGATCATCCGAGAACAGGGCGGTGCAGAGGTCCGTGAAAATGGCGGTGCTGAGACCGACGTAGCCTTTCAAAATCCCGGAAACTGGGCCACGGTTGCGGCGGAAATTGCGCATGCAAGTCACTAGCACCGCCGTGTTCATCCACGTTGTGCTGTTGCCACCCATGCACAGGAATATACACATCTGCAACGCCAAATTCGAAAAAAAAAATAGGGTAAGTGAGAATCATGGAGAATTTTAACAATGAAAAGGGCCCATTTTTGTTGGGAATCGGATTCAAATCAAACATACTGTATATATTAGCAACATTAGTGTTCGATAAAATGCTTAAAAGAACAGTCGTTCCACCTGCCAATAAGGAAGTGGTTGAACTTTCCGACTGACGACTAGCCATTGAGCGCCGTAACCCAACAACCCTTCAATTGCACCGATAAGGAGAATAACGGAGGTGGGCAAACTATCGGAGGCGAGGCCGGCAAGGAGACCAAAAGCTTTACCAACATCTTTAGCCACAGACAAGTTGTTGAGCTGGAGCTGGGTAAGGTTCATAAGCGTCTTGATGGCATCGGAGTAGTTGGAAAATGTATAGCTATTGCCGGAGATGGCTTGGACCCATACGGCAGAAACAAAGCCCAGCCATTTCCAGGCACTGAAAGTGTAAGCTTCACGAATCCCCATTAACACTTAGCTTGAAGCTTTGATCTAGAAAGAAACAAAAGAAGATGTTGAGAAGATTTTAAACGGTGGGTATTGGATTTAAGACTGTGGGTGGATATTTAAAGTGCTAAGATATCTTACTTTCTGGTTTAAGACTCTCCACACTGACCCAGATAGAATTACACGTGGAACTGCAACGTAAGTTAAATAATTCTTTTAAGCTATTGATCAACGGTTGATATGATTAAGAGATAAAACATTAGTATTCTATTTGAATTAATTAATTATATATAAATAATTATATTAAATAATTATTTTTTTCAGGGAATTATACTAAGTTTGAAATCTTACGTAATAAAACCAACCCATTATCGTTTGATTAGGATGTTTTTATCTTTTTTGTGAGAAATAAGGTTCCGACTTTGCTTTGTTGCAAATTGCCAAGATGCAATACTAATCATGGTATAGTATACATACTAAGACAAGGCATGAATAAGAGCATAAATATTAACATCAAACAATAATATATTATGAGAAATAAACACATATGCATCCATACGTACACCGTCCCACCAAACCTTACAACAACAAAAAACTACATATATATTACGAGGCATGCATTAAATCATAAATATAGACTATAAAGAAAAAGCATAACACATGCCAAGAAAGCACATGAACTAAAAACATGTTCAAACTACGAACTATATGGCATTTAAAAGACTACAAGCATATGCACGAACAAAACATATCGAATATTTAGAAACAAATCTAAATATAATAATAATATTTTAAAAAGACTTAAGGGTTTAATAAGCCATTAAACTTTTGCAAAAAAATTAATTAAGCCCCTAAACTTTTTTGCACCCAATTAAGCCCTTAAACTCAAGAAAAAAATCAATTAAGCCCTTTAACCAACGTTGACCGTTAAATTTAATGGGTTTTTTTTAATCTTCTCGGCATGTGTCACAACAGGATAATGCCACTTGACATTTCTAAGAATTTTTTAACTTTAATTTTTAAAAAATATATAAACTCCGAAAAAAATCTAAAAAATCTAAAAATTTTAAATATATAAAAATCCAAAAAATCTAAAAAAATATTTTTTTTTTCAGATTTTTATATATTTTTTTAATTTTTTTATAATTGTATAATAATATTTAATATTTTTAATTTTTTTAAAATATTTTAATCTTTTGAAAAATTATTATTATTTATTTTTAAATAAATTTCAGAATTAATTTTTTTGATATTTTAAAAATAAATTTCCAAAATTTTTAGATTTTTTTCCAGATTTTTATATATTTTTTAAAAATTAAAGTTTAAAAATTCCTAGAAATGACGAGTGACATTATCCTGTTGCGACACATGCCAAGAAGATTTAAAAAAACATTAAATTTAACAGTCAAAGTGCCAAATTGATTTTTTTCTTAAGTTTTAGGGCTTAATTGGGTGCAAAAAAGTTTAGGGGCTTAATTGATTTTTTGCAAAAGTTTAAGGGCTTATTTAACAGTCAACGTTGGTCAAAGGGCCAAATTGATTTTTTTTCTTGATTTTGAGGGCTTAATTGGGTGCAAAAAAAAGTTTAGGGGCTTAATTGATTTTTTTGCAAAAGTTTAAGGGCTTATTAAACCCTTAAGCCTTTAAAAAAACACAATACGAAGCTGGAATTAAATATGGTGTTGGGGACTAAAATAAAAACCAAACGAAAATAACATGGGCTAAAAGGGGTTTTGCCACTGAAACAAGACCAAAAAAGGCTTTTAAAAAAATAGAGACCAAATAGGGTATTAACCCTTTTGAAATCGAATTAGTTCAAATAAAGGACAAGATTGAAAATATTTCAAAAATACCAGGGATCGGGGAGGGGATTTAAAAACACGAAATGGCTTTAAAAAGGTTTTGAAAACATGGAAGAACTGAGAAAAAGAATAAAACCCTTTTAAATTTCTAATTCGGCCTTGAAATGGGGAGAAATTACAATTTAGGAAAAAATTCAAGGGCCATGGGCGTTATTTAAGAAACGAAAACCTTTCCGCATATAATAACGACGGTGCATAAGGGCTTATTTTTTCCATAATACCATTTTTTAAAATGGGGTTACTATAAAGGGGATATTTTGGGCAAAAAACCGAGCCTATTAGTTTTTTAAAAAAAAATTGCCCCCCCCATTTTTTTAGCAAAATTCTCTGAACTCTGGATTAACAACGTCGTGGTATTCATTTTCAAAACTCATACACCGCTGGGTTTTCCAGATTCTGGTGGAAGATCGCCGCACTGACCGCTGTCGGTCGTCGTATATCGATGTCGGAAACTCACAAACCGACTCCTAAAACGCTCTCCTTTCTTTTCTAACACCACAAATAACCTCCGTTTAACAAAAAAAAAACTCTTTCTTTTTTCTAGATCTGAGAAAAAAACCTAAACTTCGAAACCATTTTCCTAAAAACACTCGATTTTAAAAAAACCTTCAACTCCTTGCCGGCTCACCACTTTTGGTTCAAAGGTTGTGGGTTTATCACCGGCAGACGACTTCATACAACAAATAAAAACGGCTCAGATCCCAAGGTAAAAAACTAAACCCTAAGATGTATGTGAATGTAAACTGGAGAAAGAATACCTCGAAAGCTTTATGCGGTTTTTTTGTATTTCTTTTGAATTTCTGAATGAATCTTGCATGCCTTTAGGGCTTCCATTTTATAACTCTCTTGATTTTACAATATTTGTATATAAAAAATGAAAATTAGTTGTCCTTGTACATTTTGGTTGGATTCACGTCCGCCCCTGGCTTTGTCGGCTCTATCACTTTGGTGCATATCATGCCTTTTTTTGTCGTTTATCTTTACATGCCTACTGTAATCTTGTTCTGACACTTTGTTATTTTTGGCCATGCATGTGACCTGGCCGGAGGGTGGGGAAACAGAGGTGCACTGTCATTTGAAAAGTCAGATGCGTGGGCGCGTGGAAAAAACGAAAAGTCTGATGGTGTTGTGCACTCGCGCGTGGAGGGAGACGAAGAGCCTCGTGGGAAGCTGAAGAGTTTGGCGTGTGGGATTCTAGAAGGCTCTTCGGCTTCATTTGAGTCGTTCGATGGGTTCCCAATCCAACGGCTGTGGTGTAAGGCGACGCTGTGATAGATGACGCAACCCTAACTAAGGTTTCCTTCCAATGCATCTGGACGGTCATATTAGATTCGATCCAATAGTCCATCTGCGGTTGCGCAAGAAAAGGAAAAATTAGGGTTTTGGTTACCTGATAGCCTTTAGGGCTTAATGTATTGGGCTTATCAGGCCATATATAATATATTTAGTATTTTTGAGTTTTAGAAGTTGTAAGCGGACTTTTAAAATTAAAATAGACTTTGGGCTTTTATAATTTAATATTATCTGTTAGTTTTTGGGTTTTTGTTTAATACTAATATTAGTAATAATAATTATAATCTAAAACAATAAAACTGATAGTAATATATAATACTAATAATAGTTAATAATTTTCACTAAATAACAAAGATGGTATTATAATAATAATGATAATAAGAGATAATAACTAGGAACAACAAGCAATAATAATGTTTTTCTTTTTCAAATCATACCAACATATAATATTGTAATAATACTAATAGTAATATTTTGTGGCTTTAAATCATAAATAAACAATGGTAAAATAATAGTAACAAAGTAGCATATAATAATAGTAATACTTACTAAAAGAAAGTCTATTATTATAAAATTTGACAAAATATAAAAAGTGAATTAATACCCCGGCTAAAATTAATGTTTACATTGTTATTTCCAATCTTTCGGTAATGAATAAGGCTAGTGAATGTATTTTTATTAAGGAACATTTATGTAAATTATGTATATTGAAATTTGATATTATATAATATTACACGATACATATTTGGTTGGTTGGCTAAATTACTTATATTTCGTATTCTTTTATGCCATGAGTTATATCCTCACTAAGAATATTCTCCTTCCTTTCTGTCTCCTTCAGGTAGGATTAGAATTAGATTTAAAACTTGTCAAAAAATAATAATACTTATAGTATTTTATTTTAAATAATATTAATAAATGCAAAATGTGTTAATAATGAATAGTTTTTCTACTTTTTAAGAAACAAGCTGTATGGGCTTAAAGCTGAATTTTTATCTCGACAGAAAGGGCAGGTTAATGCAATTGTCATTCGTATGGGACGAGAATCGTAAAAGACATACCATTCTTCTTTGTTTTTTTGCGCTAATTGAACAGCTTCCAAACTGTCAACCTCCGCAATAACACGTCTCTTGTCCGAATTTCATGTCTGTCGAAGGAACCATTGCTCCATCAGTATTTAACTTCAAAGAAAGAAACTTAAAAAATGAAAAATAATATTTAAAAAAAAGAGTGTAAGTGTAAACATGGTATATGAATGAGATAAGATAAGATAAGATCAAAAGTTTTTTTCTTCGTTAGGATAAGTAATCGAATTTGTGACGGAAATGATAATAATAATGTGATATGATATGTGCTTTATATAGGTGGGGTCACTCATGACTTATAAGCCAATCTACTTTTCTATTAATTTAACCTTATTGTCAAAACCATGATATTGATATGATCCGTGCATATGATTCTTCGTTATCTCAATTAAAAAATTATAAAATCTTAAAGTTATAAAAATCTTGTTTTCCAGAACGATATATTCGACTGATCAGATGAATTAGTTGTTAATTTTAGGAGGGGCAGACTTAATTACAATAGTTTTAAAATTATCAATAACTTAAAACACAATTAAACCATTAAAGTTAGGAGGGGAAATTACTACTCCCATACCCAATGTGTATCTGTCTCTGCATACAAGAACCATACAATGAAAAGATTAAAAATTCAACTTAAAAACTCGAACAAAAACTAAAATCAATGTAAATTTATGTTTCAAGAATCATAATAGAGATGTTCATGGGTAAGTTATGCATAACATTAAGTGATTAACATACTCAAACGTATTTTCAGTCCACTATTATTATTATTATTATTATTATTAAAATTTTGATTTTAAATTTTATCGAATTTAATTTTTTCTTTTAATTTAAATTTTTTTAAATTCAATTTTTTTCTGATTGAATTATTTTTACACTCTTACACGTTTAGGTTCAAACTTTTCCAGATTTAAACCATTATAATTTCAAATCTAATTTTACCTCATTTGATCACCTCTAATTAGACGTTGAGAGGTGGTTTAACAATCAAAGGCATTGCCATTGAAATTCCTCCAAAAATAACGATTTGGGTGAACGGTGCGTATGAATACCAGGTCCCGATTATATCTTCACGTGATTTGATTTGCATCAAATTTGGGTATTTTTAAGTTTATTTATAGAAATGAAAAATAAAAAATAATTATTTATTTAATTCGATTCCATTTCGAATATAAGATATCCACCGTATAAATGAAGAAAGATGGGTCTCATTCCCGTGATAGACGTATCTCCTCTCGTTTTTATTTTAATTTATTTTTAATTATATGCATGTTTGTCTTACCGTCCATGTTTAGGTACGAGACTATTCTTCCAAACAATGTCGTCTCATAAGATTCGAACTAGTATCCTCTCATTGAGAATGCAATGTGTCTTACCAATGCACTCAATACTTGTTGATTTATTTAATTCGATTTTGTTTTATTTGATTTTGATAAATTACAATTTTAATCCGATTTTTCCGTGATTTAATTTCAAAGGGGATATATGTATATATATTGAGAATATTTGATACGTGGAAAATTTATTTCACGTAAAATTATCTATTTTTGGATTTAGTTTAAATATTGATGTTTTAAGATTTATAATTTAAGGTTTATATTTAAAATTTAGTGATCAGAATTTGACATTCGAAATATTAAAAATTTAGGACAGAGAGATTTAGACTTTAGATCTAAAAATACGTATAAAAAAAGATTATATAAAATGCATGTATATAAAAAGTGATTATTATCTCATACACAAGCGGTGGAAACTTTTTGTTTTCACAATCGCCTTAATTTTAGGGTTTAAAGTTTTAATTTAGGGTTTAGAGTTAGTGTTTGGGTTAGAATTTAGGGTGTATGGTTAGAATTTATAGTTTAGGGTAATATAGTTATGAATTTAGGTTTTAAGCAATAAACCCTAAATTATAACCCTAAACCCAAAATTCTATCAACAACCAAAACTACTACACTTAAAACCCTAAACTCTAATCTCTAAATAAAGTCATTAAACACTAAAACTAAGACGCTTGTGTAAACAAAGTTTTCACGAGTGCTTGTGCATGGAATAATTTTTATATAAAAAAAATAACGCATATATATATATATATATTATAAGTAAAGTTTGGGCCTTTTCGGCAATGTGTCTATATTAATGGGCCTTGGTTGACATAATTCGTCATATCTTTCGATCATGGGTCGTGTTGGATTGTGCCAACATAACCCATATTTTGTTCATTTTTGGACTGACATTGTTTGATATTGAATTTCACAATCACTATCATCAAAAGAAAATTCGAATTTTAAATGAACCTTTGCATTAGGTCTACTTTAAACGCCCATCAAATCAATCTTTATCTTTAAGCATTATTATTTGATAGTAAAACCAAGTGGTCCTTTAAATTTAAGAGGCCTCTGGTAGCAAACTTTAGTCGCATAGTTTCTTTCTTTGGGTTTTATTGTTGTTTGCTTATCAACAGTGACGCCAATTTTAATATTAATTGAGGATTATGAAATTTATTATTTTATTATGTTTTTATTTTTTATTGTTTCTTTTTTATTCTTTTTTATTTTAAATAAATATTTTTATTTTGTGGTACGTTTACTATACTTTTTTTGTACTCTTTCTTTTGGTTATCTTGCTGATTTTCTTGTGTTGGACCATCGAATTAGATTTGAATATGTGCTCACAATCATTGTTTATTGTTTGCAAGTGAGTTGTGATAATGACCGTCAACGTGTTTTATTGTAATATGGATTTTTATGTTGTTTGTTGATGATTTTACTTTTCATCGTCAATATCTATAATTGTTTTAGGTCTTTGGGTTGAATTTTTGTTTTTTTTATTGTATGGTACAGTTATAATCTCGAGACACTAGTTTCTCATTTCAATGGTTGTAAAAATATGTTCAAATTAAGTGTTTTTATTTACTCGGATATAGACTTTCATTATGATTTCGTATATATCCTCGCTCAATAAAACTAATGGATATTAATTTAAAAAATTACCTTGGGCCCTTTGTTCTTGCTACGATAGGAATGTATTGTTCAATATTTTCTTTTATATAATTATAATTAATTCGATATTTAATTTATTGGTTAATTAATCTGGATCAAGTGTTACAAAGGCTTTTGATGGTAACTTGCTCAATGCGATTTACTTTATCTACAATGTTCAAATTCGAATTCTTGACATTTGTCGAAAAGATTAAAATCATTATTTTAAAGGCTTAGATTAGAAATGTTTAGTTATAGTTTTAGTACCCTTTTAGACTCGCACGTTAATAATGTGAAAATTTTAATATTTTATTGTCATTTATTTTAAAATAACAATAAATAAGGGCTAAGTAGGGATTAAATTGATAATGTTGATACTCGGTATAAATTTGTTTTGAAAGGTTAAAGGCTAAATTCAACTAAAAATAAGGATTAAATTAATAAAGAATATAAACATGGAGGGCTAAATTATCGTTATACCTTGTAGATTCCCACGTGCCATTCCTATCTTCCCGTCCAATTTCATCCACCCCGACCAAAACTCACTCATCATCTTCTCCGATTGTCATATTAGTGTTGCTGAGTCGAACAGAAGAAAAAACCTTTCGAGTCTGCAATGGGCAGCAAAGAAGAAGAAACCACCAAACCCACATCTCTCTACGACGCCGCTTCACCAACCGAGCCTCTCCTCTTCAAACCCACCACCAGCTCCGCCTACCCGCCACAGGAACCAGCTCAATCTGGCCAGTCCGACCCAGATCCCGACCCAGTTCCACCACCAGCTCCGCCTACCCGCCACAGGAACCAGCTTAATCCGGCCAGTCCGACCCAGACCCCGACCCAAACCAGTTCCTCTTCACCAACCGAGCCTCTCCTCTTCAAACCCACCACCAGCTCCGCCTACCCGCCACAGGAACCAGCTCAACCCGGCCAGTCCGGCCTAGATCCCGACCCAAACCAGTTCCTCCACATTTCCTTCAATTACGGACCCAGATCTTTCAAAGACCTCCCTTTCCTCATCCTATTCCTCCTTTTCTTCCTCTGCACTTTCGCTTTCGGTATTTTCTCAATCTTCCATCGAAATGACAACTACAGCATCGTTTCGAGCTTCACCTACGACTCAAATTCCACTTCCTGCACTAAGCCCAGTTCATCTTCATCAAATTCAAATTGGGTTTTCGAAAGTTCCCCCTTTTCATCTTCAAGTTCGAGTCTTTGGACAATTTCAATATGGACCCTTGTTGTAACTTTGATTTTAAGTGTACCCATTTGTTTTCTTTTGCTTTTATTACTCAAACACTACACGAAGCAACTCGTTTATGCGTTGCTTCCTTTCTTTGTAATCATGCCGGTTTTCATTGATGTTTATTGGTTCGTTGCTTGTACTTTGAGTTCAGCTTGTAACGATGCCTTCCCTTTGGTTTATAGAATTCTGGTGCTTGTGTTTGTTTTGTTAATAGTTGGGATTGTTGTTTGGATCATTGTGGCTAATTGGCATCGAATCGAGTTGACCGTCAGGATAATCAGTGTTGCTTCATATGCACTGTCGAGGAATTTAGGATTGTTTTTGGTGATATCGTTGTTGACCCTCGGATTGGTGGCTTGTTATGCGCCAATCGTCGTGTTCTTGGTGTTTGCTCGGTTTAATGGGAGGATTGTGGCTAAGGAATCCAATGGGGAGTATACTTGTGTTTGGAAACAAGATAGCTGGGTGCCTGCTTATTATGCATTGGCAATTTTGACAATGTTGTGGTCTTTGACTACAATAGTGGAAGCTCAGGTTTATGTGATCAGTGCCACCATCGCGCAGTGGTACTTCTCGAAGGATGATACGAAACCTAAGAGGAGTATAAGAAGTTCATTGAGGTAAATTTCAGTTTTCTTAATGTATTAATATAAACAGTTTCTACATTAATGTGATGGTAGCTGAAACCAAGTTTAAATCGGAATTGTTCTTTTGTGTGTTAAAGTGCGAATACCGGGATTGTAGTGATTAATTTCCGAAGATTTGTCATTGCTGATTAGTTGAGGTACATAGCTGACAGCATGATTTATATTTGTGTTTTAGCATTCTATTTAGGCATTTGTAATAGAGTTCTTTTAAGATCACTATCTTCGGTTCTTCGCAATTCACTGTGGGTTGGATTCACGGAATGACGGAATCAAAATCGTTTTTTATATTTACTAGTATGGACTGAAGAATGCAATAAAGTTATGATGTCTGATAATATCTTAGAGAGCAAAATCGTCCACTAGTTATGTTTTCTGTTTGACTATCTTTTACCTGTTTGTCTAATAAAATTCATTTTGTTCCTTTGTGCACCTCTGTAATGGATTAGATTGGTATGGAAATGTAACTTATCTAGTTTCGATGCCGACATTGTCATGCCAGAAGACTGCATGTTAATTTTTCTTTATTGAATGATTCAATCACTGTATATTAGGTCATTTTCGGTTGAGATTAAAAGCATGTTAACTTCTTGAATTATATTGCCTGATTTAATGAGTATTATATGTTGATAAGATGATTTATGAAGGATATCTTAATGAAATATCTGCAATAGTGAAACTCAAATCGAACCAGATATTCTTTGAGGGCTGCTATCACCATAGTCTGATGAACAGTTAGCTTTCTGATTTGCAAATTGTCAGCGGTTCTATAGCATGTTAATCTTCTTAACCTTCTGGTTCTAAACCTCCGCAGAAATGCATTTGGCCCTTCTTCCGGCACCGTCTGCTTATCTGGACTCCTTATTTGTGTTGTCCATTTGGTGCGAGCTGCAGTTGACAGTGCAAGACAAGAAGATGTTCCCGGGATAGTGAATCTTGTCCTCCGTTGTTGCGTTAATGCCCTACTGTCCGCGATAGACTTTCTTAACAAGTTCACCATCAACTTCGCAGCTATAACTGGTGAGGCATACTGCACATCTGCAAGGATGACATACGAGCTTCTAAGGCGTAACCTACTCTCTGCCGTCTTCGTGGAGACTATCTCAACTCGTTTGCTAGCCGGAGTTATTTTTGTCGTTTCAGCAGTATATGCAATCGTGGTGAGTCTCTCGTCACACATTCTTAGAAGAAAAAATATATATTCCGGGCTTGTTACTTAATCGAAAACATACATGCAGGTATGTGCAATCGTACAGGGCGTTAGCGATCTAGGGGTCAACACGTACATCGTAGCTGTTCTCGCATGGATGTTGCTAATCATAGTGCTGGGTTACTTTGTCCATGTATTGGACAACGTGATCGACACCGTTGACATTTGCTACGCGATCGATCAAGATAGGGGAGAAGTATACAAGCAGGAGGTTCATGAGGTTTATGTTCATTTACCCATCAATCGGAACAGCCGAAGTAGTTCATCTTTCCCTTGAAGAACTCATGGTGTGTAGACTATATGACTCCCTGTAAATTTGTAACTTCAGATATTGTGTATTCGTTCGTTGTTAACTGCCCCCTTTAGGCATCGGATGCAATTCAGGTTATTGGTTGTCTATGATTTTCTTTTCTTTTCAATTTTCTCTCGTTTTAAGTTCATGTTACTTAATGTGAACCACATGTTTTAAACCTTTAGAATATTTGTGTAAGTTCAATACCACTTTGTGCAATTTAATCTTTAACTTTGTATTTTATTCAATTTGATCTTTCTATTATATTTCTTTACAAATTCTTTCTTTGATCAATTTATTGTCTCTTTTATACTCTTTTTTTTTCAATACTTTATCCTCAAAATTCATTCCTTAAAAAACTATAAATGCAATATATAATTTTAGGGATAATTCTACAATAAATGCTATGTACTGTAATGTACCACTTTTTATATATACAACAATATACCATTAATTGATCCTAAGGACCAAATGTGTTATTATTTTCTTTTAAAATAAAATTTTAAAAAATAATTTTTATATCAGTTTTTCAGATTTTTTTAATTTTCTTAATTCAAAAAATAATTAAACTTTTATTACTATAATAATTCCTACATTCACTTTAATTTAAGGGTAAAATTCACAAATGGTCACTAAACTTTGATCAATTATTCAATTTGGTAACCAAACTTTCAATTGCTTTAATGTTACCATTAAACTTTTAGTTTTATTTCAATTTGGTCACTGACTCATTCTTTTTCTCGCTAAAAAAAGATGTTTTTTATTGTTTGGAAAATATTTTCTTCCGCGTGGGATTTTTATAAAATCTGTGTTTTGTTTTGAAAATGGAGTCGCCACCGACCACTCAAGGTGGACCGAACACCATAGAAAACCAGATATTTAAAATTGATGGGTTCAGGAGTAGGTTACGGATGGGGAAGGATTAGCACCCCACACCGCCCAAAATTGGTACTTTAATAATTACCGCTTTATTAATATTAGACTTTCTGGATTAAAGTGACGAATAAATTAAAATTTGGTTATATGTGCGAGTAGATTTTAAAGGCCCCGTTATTCGAGAGTAAACGCCCAACCACTATCACTACGCCTGATACTGGCCCCGTTTACGCTCGAATAAAAGGGCACCGCATTGACAAAATATATGGTCGTTACGCAAACTTAAAAAACATGGCAAATATAAATAAATACATTGCGATAAAATATAAATAAATACTAATATAACATAAATAAAATACTAATCTAAAACATACATACATAATTATTAATTTAACACATAAATAAAAACAAATCTAACATAAATAAAATACTAATCTAAAACATACATACATAAATATTAATCTAACTCATAAATAAAAACAAATCTAACATAAATAAAATATTAATATAAAACATAAATTTAAAACATAATAAATACTAATCTAAAACATAAATAAACATACAAACTAAAAACACAATTTTAAATTAACTACTACTTCATTAAATCATAAAAATTACAACATAAGTAAAAAGGAAAGAAAATATACCTAACTAGGAGTTCGAATGACGAACCCCGACTGAAACCCAACGAGATCTACCACGACCTCTCCAAAAAATTAACTAGATCGGATCCAAAAATAGGACCCCGATCGGACCGGTTAGAACCGAGGACACTGTCCCGGTCCTAGGCTGGCCGGGAGCCTAAGCTCCCTTATTTGGCCAGCCCTTGCCGATTCAACTCTCCATTTCAATTGCCCTCCCTCTGCCTCTATTTATAGGAAATTGGGGAGGCAAATGGGTGACGTGGACCACCCAAAACCACTCTTTTTTTTGCTTTTTTTTATTAATTTTATTATTATTATTATTTATATATTAATAATAATATTATTACAACAATACTAAAAATATTAAAAAATCCGGACAAAAATGAGTGATTACAGTTGCCCCTCTTTACTTGTTCTTGTGAAACGAGAACAAAGCAAAGATCAAAAGCACTCATTTTTGTCTTATCTGGCTGAACTTCTCTCCTTTTGACGCGTCTTCATTCTTCTGTAAATCTTCTTCCTTTTTGATGTAGGTCTTCTTTCTTGTCTTGACGGATCTACTTTATCATTCTTGGGGAAGCAAAACCTTCAAAATTTGGGGTTGTTTGTTGGGGAAGCCAACCGAGTTTCACTTGCTACATTATTGATAATAAGCTAATACCTAAAGAGAGTTCGACCCAACTGCAACACCGACGAAGAGATAGGGTCTACAAAATTCGATCCAACTGCAAAACTGACGTAGAGGCAAGACCGATAGGTGAAAGTTCTGATGTCTGATCCAGCTACATTTCTGACGAAGAGGCAAGATCAGAAAACTGACAATTGTTCTCTTTTTTTCTCTTTTTCTCTGCTTTTGTTTCTTTTTTCATTTTTTATCTTTTTTTCTTTTTTTCCTCTTTTTTTTCTTACAACATTGCTAAAACTTGAAAGTTGGTGAATTTTGACCAAGCTAGAACACCGACGAAGAGGCATGGTCTAAAGTTAGTAATGTTGATCCAGCTACAACACCGGCGAAGAGGCAGGATCAAGAGTTAGTGAATTTGGTCTAGCTACAACACCGACAAAGAGGCAAGACCGAAAGTTTGTGAATTAGGTTCAGCTATAACACCGACGAAGAGGCAGAATCGAAAGTTAGATTTGACCAAGCTACAACACCGACGAAGAGGCAAGGTCTGAAGATTTGATCCAGCTACGACACCGACGAAGAGGCAGGATCGGATAGTTGTTCTTTTTTGTGAGCAAGCTACGACTCTGACGAAGAGGCATGATCAGAATTTGGTTGAAAGCTCATTTTTTTTTCATTTTTTCATTTTTTTTCTTTTTCTTTTTTTCTATTTTTCTTTGATTTTTTCTTCTTTTTTTCTTTTTTTCTATTTTTCTTTGATTTTTTTCTTCTTTTTTTGATTTGTTTTCTAGCTACAACATTAATAAATAAAACTTGAAAATTAGTAAAGTTGGATCTATCAACGAAGAAATAGAAATATTAATTGGAACCCTACTACACCATCAGCGGATAAATAGGACAGCAGCAACTAGGACCTAGCCACTCCATCAGCGGATGACTGGATCGGATAATGACGACCTAGAACCGGCTACACCATCAGCGGAGAGCAGGATCTGAGGGTGACATGAGCTTGGACCCGGCCACTCCATCAGCGGAGGACTGGATTGGACAATGACGACCTGGAACCGGCTACACCATCAACGGAGAGCAAGATCTAAGGACGACGACAGCTTGGACCCGACCACTCCATCAGCGGAGGATTGGATTGGACAATGACGACCTGAAACCGGCTACACCATCAGTGGAGAGCAAGATTTGAGGGCGACAGAAGCTTGGACCCGACCACTCCATCAGCGGAGGATTGGATCGGATAATGACGACTTGGAACCGGCTACACCATCAGCGGAGAGCAGGATCTGAGGACGACGGGAGCTTGGATCCGACCACTCCATCAGTGGAGGATTGGATAAGATAATGACGACCTAGAACCGGCTACACCATCAGCGGAGAGCAGGATCTGAGGACGACGGGAGCTTGGACCCGACCACTCCATCAGCGGAGGATTGGATTGGACAATGACGACACGAACCGGCTACACCATCGAGAGGAGAGAGGATCGAGGGCGGCGGGAGCTTGGACCCGGCCACTCCATCAGCGGAGGACTGGATCGGGCGATGAAAGTTGATACATTTTCTTTTGATTTTTCATTTCATTTTTCGATTTCTGATTTTTTTTACTTTTGATTTTTTTCTGATTTTTTTCTGATTTTTTCTAATTTTTTCCTTCTTTCTTTTTTCAAAATTTTTCAATTCTCTTTTTTGATAATTTTTTCAATTTTCAATTTTTTGATAATTTTTTCAATTCTTCTATTTTTTTTGATGATTTTTCTTTTTTCTTGAATTGTACAAAGAAGTAAACTCGAGAAAATTAGGTCTGGCTGCACCGTCAGCGGAGAAACAAGACCTGGATAGAAATCTGATCTGCTTGGAGAAAGGTTTGGATCTGTTGCACCATCAACGGAGAAACAAGATCTTCATGATATCTATACTGTTGTACCATCAGCGGTAAAGCAAAATCTGGAAATGTTGGCCTATCAATAATGACGAAGGCAAGATCTGAAAATGCTACTTCTGTTGCTCTATTGGCGGAGAGGTATGACCTAAAAATGAAAAAAAACATTAATCAGTAAATGTTCACAACATTTGTCACTGTTACCTTTTATTGATGTTTCAGCATCCTCTTTGTGTTTGGCCTCCTCTAAGACTAAGGTTGGCTGTCGTGTTGTTGCCCCCACGGCTGAGGATGTTCGGTCTCTTTTTGAACCTTTTTGTAAGCAAAAATGCATGAATTTTATGCCTAAATGCATGGTGACTTGGTGTATGCCTTTGAACATAGATGTACGCATAAAAATGATGAATGCAACTAAATGCATGAATGTGATATGATTTTACGGCCCTCAATGGGATGCCACGACTCCTCATTTGGTCTGTCAGGATCTTGGTCTTTTGCATATGACGGTGCCCTAACCTCTTCTTGGGTTTGATCATCCATCTGGGTGCATGCCCCAACATTTTGTTCGTTCTTATGCCATCGTCTAAAATTGCTATTGAAGTTGACACTTTGAGTGCTGATTCTGTTGCCCCCTAAGTTGGGTTCATAAATTGTGTGTTGGTTCATGGCAGCTCATTATTATTATTATTATTTTGGATTAGGTGCAGTTTTGCAAACTGTGGTCAAAGATGCAAGAGTTTGACTCGACAATGAAGGCTGAACTTTGGCAAAGAATGCCCCCGGACTGAAGCCTTGTTATAGACATAATGTTTGTAAAAGATGTGGGGTGCTTTTGGACATGCCCCAAGACCAAACTTTTGTAAGAGCCTTTGTAAGGTGCTAGATCGACCATCTTCGTTGTATTTAATGGGGCAACCTGAGGATTAGTTTTATTATTCTGAAAATGAATGCATGCAAAATGTGTCCTAAATCGATGCTATGCAAAATTAAGATTGTGATGATGTTGTGCAATGATGCAGGTGAAATCAATGCGATGAGAATAAAATGAAACGAGTTAGTACCAAATAAAACGATTAAATAAAACAAATAAAAATAGAGTAATAAAAAATTGTACATAAACAAGAAATAAGGCACCAGAGCCTAAATAGGGTGACCACTAATCGGGCAGAGTTTCACATGGCTCTAAAGGGTTGGCTCCTACGGCTCACTATATGCAGTTTTGGTGCTAAGAGGTACCCGAATTGTTCTTGTTGTCATCTACTAAGAGTAGCAAGGCCCCGGTCATCACCCATTATAGGCTCTTTTCAACCGGGTTCAATTCAGGGGGACACATTCGCTTATACCCATAAGAATGAACGATATCCTCACGAAAGTATAAGGTACTCGAGCCCCGAAGGTACTTGCTAGGTCCATACGGGAGAACGATATCTCCACGAAAGCATTAGCGTTTTCCCCCCACTTAAAAAATGGGTTTATATGCCATATTTTAAATGCGTTAAAACAAACGCGCAATTATAACCAAATGTTAGTTTAATAGTCACTTTAATCTGGAATTTTCGATATTAATAAAACAGTAATTATTTGAAAAAAGCTCGACTCTTATTTGTTTTTGAAAAACAAAAATGTCCACAGCGGAATTGCCATCTGTAGCGATGTTTTTTCTCGCTAAAAAAAGATGTTTTTTATTGTTTGGAAAATATTTTCTTCCGCGTGGGATTTTTATAAAACCCGTGTTTTGTTTTGAAAATGGAGTCGCCACCTGCCACTCAAGGTGGACCGGACACCATAGAAAACCAGAGATTTAAAATTGATGGGTTCGGGAGTCGGTTACGGATGGGGAATGATTAGCACCCCCACACCGCCCAAAATTGGTACTTTAATAATTACCGCTTTATTAATATTAGACTTTCCGGATTAAAGTGACGAATAAATTAAAATTTGGTTATATGTGCGAGTAGATTTTAAAGGCCCCGTTATTCGAGAGTAAACGCCCAACCACTATCACTACGCCTGATACTGGCCCCGTTTACGCTCGAATAAAAGGGCACCGCATTGGCAAAATATATGTTCGTTATGCAAACTTAAAAAACATAGCAAATATAAATAAATACATTGCGATAAAATATAAATAAATACTAACATAATAAAATACTAATATAACATAAATAAAATACCAATCTAAAACATACATACATAACTATTAATTTAACACATAAATAAAAACAAATCTAATATAAATAAAATACTAATCTAAAACATACATACATAAATATTAATCTAACTCATAAATAAAAACAAATCTAACATAAATAAAATATTAATATAAAACATAAATTTAAAACATAATAAATACTAATCTAAAACATAAATAAACATACAAACTAAAAACACAATTTTAAATTAACTACTACTTCATTAAATCATAAAAATTACAACATAAATAAAAAGGAAAGAAAATATACCTAACTAGGAATTTGAATGACGAACCCCGACTGAAACCCACCGAGATCTACCAGACCTCTCCAAAAAATTAACTAGATCGAATTCAAAATAGGACCCCGATCGAACCGAAGACACTGTCCCGGTCCTGGGCTGGCCGGGAGCCTAAGCTCCCTTATTTGGCCAGCCCCTGCCGATTCAATTCTCCATTTCAATTGCCCTCCCCCTGCCTCTATTTATAGACAATTGGGGAGGCAAATGGGTGACGTGGACCACCCAAAACCACTCTTTTTTTTGTTTTTTTTATTATTTATATATTAATAATAATATTATTACAACAATACTAAAAATACTAAAAAATTCGGACAAAAATTAGTGATTACAATTAACGACCGTTAAAAGAGATGTGGCTGTTAAAATATTTTGTATAATAACACATTTAGTCCTCCAAGTTTATATATTCAAACAATTTAATCCTAATTTGAAAGAAATAATAAATTTAACTCTCATTATTTCAATTTGACCTTATTTTTAATTAGAAATAATTTAATATTTATTTCGATCTCTCAATTATAACTAATGTTAGCTTGTCCCTCTCAATCCTAACCATACCCAATTTATAAGCCCTCTTTTAACTGACTGGGTGGTAAAAAAATATTCATTTTTTATCTTGAATAGATTCAAATTTCGATATTTGTAAATAAATATCGTTCTATTGTAAATAAAAAAAACTTTTTGACTTACCCATGTGTTGGTGCAGGACAATCATTTCGTAAGAATGGCTGAAGTTTGAGTGTGTAAAACTTTTTTGAAAAAAAAATTAATGTACAATTTAATCCTTGAAATATTTTTTTTTCAATTTAGTATGGTGTTATTGGTTCGAGGTCCAGACTCCATTTCTTGGACGTTGATGAAGAACCAAGATCAAGACAAAGGCCACTGAAGCTTTAGAGATGATGATTAGATAACAGTTTTTAACAACCGTTAATTTTTGCATTAAAATAAGTACCAAAGTCATATTTTAAGTATCAAAATGAAAAAAAAAACAATATTAAACATGAAAAAAAGTGAAATTGTGCATTGAGGTGAGAAAAAAACTCCGTAAAAGTTCTTGAGTTAAAAAAGTGAGAGCACTCACTTTGTAACCCCTTAACCCGGTCTAGCTGCTAGACCGAATCGAGAAAGTTACATTAAATTTGCCGAAGCTAAATTCGTAGGGTTTGACCCTCCAACTAATAACAAAACATTAACATTATAATAGTCGATTAAGTCATTAGTGTAATGATAAAAGATGACATTGTTTTAAATTTTAACTGACATCGGATAAAGGATTCGAACCTCGAACCTCGACTCTTAATTGAACCTTGATTCGGGTAGAAAAACGGTGG
Organism: Hibiscus mutabilis; assembly: GCA_019671005.1. Classification (NCBI taxonomy): domain Eukaryota; kingdom Viridiplantae; phylum Streptophyta; class Magnoliopsida; order Malvales; family Malvaceae; genus Hibiscus; species Hibiscus mutabilis. Next base: position 37,933,072 of record CM033754.1, read on the forward strand.
TCGGTCCAGCACCTCTCGTGGTCCTAGTGAAATAATTTCTGTTTTCCACGGCGGACACCCACCGACATTTATGTCTGTCCCCCGCCTGTTAACTTTTGTTATGGTACCAGTGCAGTCCATCCAACCTGGTGCCAGTTTATTTAAACTATTAAGAAATAGAGAAAGGTAAAAAGAAAATATGCCATCAGTCCTTGTAGTTTAACAAACTTCGAATTTTAGTCCTTGTAGTTTAAAACTAATAAAACCCTTGTACTTTTCCGATTTATTTTATTTTGATTTCTCAAAGTATCCATTGAAACAAGCTCAATAATTAATTTTTTACGTCCGGTTAACTTTTTTCTGTTTATTAACATGTCATGTTGTATGTTAAGTTGGCAAAATGTGAGTCAGCTACACATTCTTTAGACAAATTTGTGGAAGAACTCGATGCATCATAGGGGTATGAAATCTTGGAATTAATGTTTGGCCTTAAAATCCGTTTTATGAATTTTAAAAAAATGAACAAAGTTGGGTGGGTGACGGCCGGGGCAAAGAACCTGCATTGATTGCCGGTGATCGGAGAGGTACATGCATGCAATCCAAGCAAGGCATTTTTTTATTGTAAACCAAAAGTTAGATTCGAACTCGAAAGCTTACCCAAATAATTCTCATCATTCAATCTTCAAGACTTAAACCCTGTTTTTGGTTGTATTTGGGTGAAAAAGCTAGTTTGAGAAGCCAAAAGCAACAAAAAATATGCAGCTTTTGAGTGTCAAAACCTTGGTTTGTCCAGAAATAACAAAAAACAGACAGCTTTTGAGTGTCAAAACCTTTATTTGCCCTTCAAACTAGCTTCTCAAACCTTGGTTTACAAAACTAATTTTTCTAGATTCTCAAACATTGGTTTGTCTCAAACCTTAATTTTACCACCGTAACAAAAAACAAAGCCTTAGCATTCATTAAACACAAAAATTCATTCATGTCTAGAGTTAAATCAAGTTAGATTTATCTTCGAAAAATAAACTCTTCCAACATTATTCTTTTTATTACTAAACTCGACAAATTTTTTGTCATTCAATTCAACAGAAAATTTGCTTTTACGCAAAGAACACAGTATCCGAGATGGGACCACTGTATTTTTTCCTACTTTGTTTGTATGCTTTCATGTTTTGGCTAAAACTTTTTCTCAGTTTCCAATCACCCAAAAAAAAGCTGTTTGCATTTTCAATTCGAAACAAAAGCCACTTTTAGACTTCTCCTTCCATTTCCTGCATTCATACTTTGAATTGGTTCACCCTTGATGATGATTGATAAAAATGTTGCATCTGCCCCTGTTATCGCAGCCCACTGAACTGAATTACTTTTATAAAATACCTGCATATATTATAAAATATAAATTTTAAATTTATCGAATAAAGTTTTATAATATAATTATATGAATCAAGGATTGTAATATTATGCCATCCTTCCTAAATGATTTGTAGGTGATTTCATTAAAGCAAATATGAGTGGTGTTTAATATTTTCTTTTACTTTGTGTTAATTATTAAAATAATGGTGAACTATTTACATGATGGGGCAGATGAGAACTTGGGTTTTCATGTGGAGGCATTGATTGATTAACCGATTTTTTTTTAATAGTTTAAAGGTAATTATAAGGTAGTATATGTTCATACATATTTTTAACCCTTTAATAATATGCATATACCTTATAGACAAAGCGATTTGAACTCGTGTCTACTAAGATAAATATCATCATCTTTTCCACTAGGACACTTGTTGAGTTCGATTGATTAATCGATTTAAGTACAGTACACATGTATATTTTTAATGTGTATCAATCGACTATTAATACGTATCAATTGAATTAATACTCAATTAACGAAGATGGGAATTAATTACAATGGAATGGCTCAACGCATATTACATTATTGGGAATGATTATTGCATAGTTTAATTTTTCGCCAAAGTTTTTTTCCCCCAAAAGAATGTAAAGTGATATCTTCAAATTAATTGTAATGGGAATAAGCAATTATGTTTAAATAGCACAATGATTAGGGTAGCTAATTTGACCTGTTGCATTTACTAGGAAGGTAATTTGCTAAATAATTTTTATTAATATTATCCATTCGATATAATAAAAACGATTAATTATTAATAATTAATAATATCCAGAGTTAACCAAGTAGGACCCCATTTCAAGGGGGAAATTACGATGTTCCTTTTCATCTACAAGGTTTAAGTTAAAGACTTTATTTAAAATATTTCATACTTTTTTCTCTCAACCCAACATTTGATAATTAAATTCACAGTTAATATATAAATTATTACTACTTGATTAATCAACGATGGATTTGTGTTTTATTTATCGGAAAAAAAAATCAATGTAAATAATCTCTAGAACAAGTAGTTAAAAATTTTCCGTTGACACATTTTCCTCCTTTAGGTTGTGGTTTCTAGACTCATTATGAGCAGATTTTCTCTTCCCCTCTCTTAGGTAGGAATTGTTTAAAAGAAAATAAAAATTATTCAATAGTCTTTATACTATACAATTTTCCTATTTTAAGGATTAAATATTTAGTTTAGTGTTTAAGGTTTATAAATTTAATTTATAAGTTTTAAAACTTAGGGTTTATTATTAAAATTCAAGATTTTTTTAGGCATGTTTATCAAGAAAGTAATCTTATTTAAAAATTAATTAGTGACATACGCCGATGAATTAAATTTACTTGTGAAAAAAATTTACTACTGTTGAATAAAAATACTAGTCACATATAAGAAAAATGACAGCAAACAAAAATCTCAGCAAACTAACTAATTACTAGTTGATCTAACGTGATGAGACATTAAATTTTTTTAAACAATATTTAAAATTTAAATTTTAATATTACAAATAAAAAAAATTAGATTAAAAAACTCTACAGCACCCAATTCATATTAATCTAAAATATGAGTGATCATAAAAAAATATCAATAAACCCTAAATCACAAATTACTTTTCCAGAACAAAATTGTTTACTCCACGTAACATAGCTATGGCCTATGGTATTAGACTGAGTTGTAATTATTAACGATCTTTAGTGGCATTTCCAAAACGTATTTCTTTATATAGTGCCCATTGCAGCTTTCGATTCTCATCGCCCACGGTTTCAAGTTTCAGCGACAAAAAAAGAGAAAAGAAAAGGCAAAGAATTGAGCTCAGTCAAACAACTCTTCAACAATGGCTATGGCGTTCAAGATGGTACATCCTATTTAGTTCTTTCTTTTGTTCTTTTTCTTGGATTCAATTTGATTTTAATTATATTTAATCGACTCGATTCGGGTATATGATATTTTAGGCTACGACCGGCATGTGGGTCGCCGATGAGTGCAAGAACTCATTCATGGAGATGAAATGGAAGAAGGTGCATCGGTATATAGTGTTCAAGATCGATGAAAAATCGCGGCTGGTGACGGTGGATAAGGTCGGCAGTCCTGGCGAAAGCTACGATGATTTCGCCGCATCGTTACCCACCGACGATTGCCGATATGCTGTGTTTGATTTCGATTTCGTCACCGTTGATAATTGCCGGAAAAGCAAAATCTTCTTCATTGCGTGGTTCGTTGCCTTTTCTATTCTTTGCGTCAGTAGAACACATGTTGACTATTTTACCCTTTCTAAAATTGGAGTTTCATTATTGATACAAGGGTAACATGGAGATGGTACATATAAGAAAAAATAATTAGCTTATTATTTTCCTCTCATGAGTTTAAAAATAATCAAATAATTGAGATCTCAATTAGCATTATTTTGGGGGGCAAGTATCATTCATTTGTATCAATAATGGTAGATTTGATAAAATAAGAATCTAAGCATCTCTATGCTTTAGGAAAACATATTTTTGTCTAAATAGAAATTTGGTACATCTATAGGATAAAGAATATATATATTTTTTAACCGTTAGTCGAGAATTAATAAATGATTGTGATTAACGGTAATAAATGAAAGAAATAACAAGAGTTAATAGTAGATTTTTATGACCATTGAAGGAGATAATCTTATTTTTTTTTCTGCGTAAAGAATAGTGTCTAGTTTTATCCATCTATTTTACTCGTCCGATGATTATATATTAATGTAAAAATAATCGACTTAATTTATGCAAGGATCAGTTATATTCAGAGTCAAATTAAACTGAATCTCAAAATATTATATACGAACATCGTAACTTTACCACTGTTAAATACATTGATTTATTAAGATTTTCAATGGTGACTGATCACCATTCACCAAGTCAACACCCCACCTTTTTCATTTCATTTTCTTTTATTAAACCAAGGAGAGATTTACATGCCACCCACTGAATTGATGGTCCAAAGCCATTTGAATTAAAGATAATAATAAAGGTGGGGTTTTTTTTTTATTCATTTAGGTCCCCAACAGCATCAAGAATAAGGGCAAAAATGCTGTACGCAACATCAAAAGCTGGGCTGAGGAGAGTGCTTGATGGCATCCACTATGAGGTTCAAGCAACAGATCCAACTGAGATGGGAATGGATGTGATTAAGCATAAAGCTTATTAGGACAGTAATTATAGCTGTATAAATCATGTTTATCACCCTCTTACTTGCTTACCTTTTCAATATAATCACTCCCAACATTTGCCTCTTTTTCCTTTCTAATCTTCTAAATTGTAATATTACTTTTGATGTTCCATGTGTACTAATTTGAGGACAAAGTAGCCATCACCTCCACCTTTTTTTTCCCTTTATTTAATTATTATTTTAGATTCCTTTTATACTTTATAAATTATTTTTAGACCTATCAATTGATGAGGCAGTGATGGGTTCAAATTTTTTTTTAAGATAAATATATATTACACAAATTTTAAGATAAACACAGTCAGTAAAATAAATAAGTAACATAGAAAAATTCAGATTCCATAGAGCATACAATCAATAAAATGAGTCAATTTATTTAGAGTTAATTTAGATCCTAAGAGTCTTGAGGTCATTTTGATTTGGGCCAATATCGAGTTTAGATTGTTTTGGAGTCGAGTCATTTAAATTTGAGGCTCGATGTTTCAGATCAAGTCATTTATGTTCTAATCCCTCTAGATTTTAGTAATTTTGTCACATATTAGAATATATTATCTTAAAAATATCAACGTTCTTAGCACTCAACCTAACATACATAGATACTAATTTTGCCAAATTCTAGAAGATCATGATATTGCATAAGTGTAAGAAAAAATCAGCTTTTATGGTGATAGATAAAGGTAACACTCGGTGCTTGATTATGGGCATGCTATGCTATTCAAAAAAAGGCTGGAAAATTAAAGTAGTTTAGTACTAAAAAAGGTAAAGTATGCAAATAGTCACTAAGTTAGGTCAAAATGATCTTTTTAGCCACTAAACTTTTAGAAGTTATAAAATGGTCTTTAAATTTTTGATTCATTTACGAGATTGTCATTATGTTAGAAAATGGTCATTCAAACTTATCAAATTATTACAAAATAGTCCTTAAACTTATAAAAATATTTCGCTACTAGGGCCCATTTTATATCCAAAAATTTTATAGATTTTAAAAGTTTGATAGCCAAAAAAAATTGTTTTAATATAATTTAGTGACCATTTGTGCATGTTTACCCAAACTAAACTAAAAAAGATGACAGTTGCAACGACAAGAGAAAAATGAAATGATTTTTAGTCCCCCATTCTGAGTTTATTTCTTTTTCTTTTCTTGGTAGACCCAATTTTGCCAGCACATGACACCCAGAACATAATGGATTCGATAGGTGATTGGTCCTTATCGGATGATGAATTTCAATTACGTTATCCAACATGTATAATCTTTAGGATAGCGCTTAATTTAACTAATATTTAAATTATTAGGGACTTAAGATATTATTAGACAAGTTTCAACATTATTACAGATTTACAGTTGGTTAAAAGAGGCATGAATAAAGGCAGGGACAGTGCAAGGGTGGAAGGAGCCTCGACTCTTCTAAAATGGTAAATTATTCTTTAGTCTCTTAAGAAACTGCAACATTTTAAATTAGTATAAGGTAAAAATGTATTTTGGTCCCTCAAACATGATAATTCTAGGATTTAATCCCTTGAAAATTATAAAATTTTACATTACTACAATGACACAATTTACTTTTACTCCTCAAAACTTCTAATTCGACTTTGACTCAACATTTTTTTTTCAATTTGGTCCCTACACGAAGACCTCAGAGTTCACTGGAAGATGGAAATGGGCCATATGCAGTTACTTCAAATAATCATGTTTTGGCACCTAGAGAATATTGTTCATATATGATCTAGAAGTCAGGTGCCCTTGATTTTTGGCTACTGATAATTGATAAAGTTTGCGAGTTCAGATATTCGAATCTTTTTTCTTTTAATTAATCAAAGGCCGGTATATACGTAATTTTTTAGTTAAAATACCAATCATATATTTAAAATCGATTAAATGTTAATTCAATTTGCTATGATATTAAGAGACAGCTCCAAAGACACACAAGGGCTTCCAACTTGAAAAGAATAATCGTGGATTCGACTGAACTTAAACGTATAACGAACTCTTCTAACAAATTAATTGGTAATTAGATAGATTTTTAGCTGCCTAAAAACAATCATTTCCAAGAATGAAAAAAGAGCAATTATCTTCATTATAATGTGCAAGATATCCATGATTTCATACCCAAATTATTCACTCTTTGACATAAACAACATACTTCAACTTTAACAATTTTGTTTCTAATTTGATTTTATAACTCAAACATCCACTTCTTGTAGCTTAGCTGGTTATAACACCTTTTTAGTAGGTAAGAGTTCATGAGTTTGACACTGAACATATGCAAAACTTAAAATTACCCTACTAGAGACTTAAGATAAAATTTATTCTGAGGTACTTAATTTAAATCGGCTCTCATGTTGTAAACTTTTGAAGGTCATCAGTTTAGAAAGATTTAAACTAGGCATCAAGCTCTTGTAGCTCAGTTGGTTAGAGCACCCGTTTAGTAAGCGGGAGGTCTTGAGTTCAACTCTCAACAAGAGCAAATTATATAGGTTTAACAACAAAAATGAATCAAGTACAAAAATATAAATCTATCTTAGACACTTGAGTTTTGATTATATTCGAAGTTGAGTTATATTGGATCTTTACATAAAAAATTATATAATATTATTTCTCTGTCCACAGAATTCAAAATTGAAACTTTACTAACTCAGCTCTCATTAAAGGCAAAATTTACCTTAAAATAAAATTTATTCTTAGGTACTTAATTTAAATCGACTCTCACGTTGTAAACTTTTAAAGGTCATTAGTTTAAATTAGTAGTTAAATAAAGTAGAAACAATTTTTTTTAAAAAAAATAGTCTTAAAACTTAGGCATCAAACTCTTGTAGCTCAGTTGGTTAGAGCACCCGTTTAATAAGTGAAATGTCTAGAGTTCAACTCTCAAAAGAACAAAAATTTGTAGGGTTTACAATAAAATTGAATCAAGTACGCTAATACAAATCTATTTGAGAGTTTTATATAATTAAAATAAATTTAAACTTAAAATTTTGGTATTAAGTTCTTGTAGCGCAGTTGGATAGAGTATCTATTTAGTCAGCAAAATATCTTGAGTTCAACTCTTAACAAAAGTTAAATTTTAAGGTAGGATTTACAATAAATTTAAATTTCTACTCTCATCAAAAGTAAAATTTTAAGGGTTTTTAGTAAATTTGAATTAAGTTATAGAATTTTTTTTATCAAGACTGGAGAAATTAATGTCCCCTTTTGAGTTGAGAGTAATAACCATTATGAACATTTTTTAAATTTTTTTTAGTTGATAGTCATTTGAATCTTGATTATAATCGAAATTTAGTTGTATTAAATTTCTACATGAAAAAAAACTCATCTAATATTATTTTTCCGTCCACAAAATTCAAACCTGAAATTTTACTAAAAACATTAAATTTATTCTAATCAACCTAACAAAATTTGGTTAGAAAAAGAAATGTGTTGGATATCCATAATTTCATATCCATTTATCCATAAGTATAGAGAATTGAACAGGTTACGGGTTGATCCCATTTGAAACAGTGGTTTTTGTGAAGCTTTCCTTCTACTTTTTAATAAATATAAAACGTACTCTGAGATAAACATGCTCTCGTAGCTCAGTTGGTTAGAGTACCCGTTTAGTAAGCGGGAGGTCTTGAGTTCGACTCTCAACGAGAGCAAGTTTTATTTTTTTTACCATAATCATATTTTGGGCTTGCCCTCGTGTTACTGGTTCCGTGGCTTTGCTTAAATCCGGGCATCTAAATCACGATTGTGCAATGGATTCGGGACTTGTTTACGATATAACCAGCAATGCGTATAAAAAGTTTTTATGTGCTATCGGTTATAACCCGAATCTAGTCCATGTCGTTATGCGATCCCCTGCGGCTTGTCCGAGGAAAAAGAAGCCGTTGCCTGAGAATCTCAATTACCCTTCATTTGCTGCATTGTTTTCAACCAGTTGATTAGGACCGTGACGAATGTGGTCGGGAATATTCAGTCATCGTGAAGATCGAGGTAGGTGTTCTCACCGGCGGTGACTGTAACAGCCGATAGCAAGCATCTAGTCCTGTGCTGGCAAATGCGGGATCTGTTTTCGGGTCACTGTCTTGGATAGATGGGAATAAGAATCATGTGGTGAAGAGTCACGTAATTTAACATGCGATGACTAAGAATAAATTCGAGTTCAATTCAAACTCAACACGAAGAGATACAAAACTGTTCGAACTTGGTTTGATAATAAACAATCAGATTCGATCACTTTTAATGGACACTTATTAAACACTCGTTGAGTCAAATAGTAAGGAGTGAGATCAGGGACGGACGCATGATTTCATGCAAAGGGGTGCGAACTATCAGGAAGCTATATTAGAAATGTAGGGGTGCAAAATTATAAGATTTTAGGGTGTCCGTCCCTGAGTGCGATGTCACTTAAGTACAGTACTTTGGTCTTTGAGCATTGTGAATGAAGAAAAATAATTTTAGAGGGCTTTGCTCTCAAATTTAAGTATCCGATTGAACTCAACTCCAAATTTAATGGAAACTGAATATAATTATACAACCAGCAGAAAAATGCTGATTTGTTACTGTAATGTGACCATTTTTACAGCATCCTTTGGACTCTGAACCTCAACTTAATCAAAAATTCCATCAGAAACAACTGGAAAATTGTGCCAACATATGCCTCCTTTGCAGGTTTTAGGGCTAGCTGGACCTGGTTTTGAACGAAGAATAGATTGAAACATAGCAGCCAAATCAACTACAAATACAGCAGATAAAACAATGACACTACAGTAAAAGCAGCAGAGTAAACAAGAAGAGTTATGGTAGGGAATCTCCCTTGTAAACACAAAACTTTAGCGAACTCCATGAACTTGAACAACAAGATACTAGCAACCCATAAGTGATTCCGGGTTGGCTGCAAGTAAATCCGATACCCATAATCGATCTTAATGTTTTTAATGGAGAAAATTCGTTTGGGACGGACGATCGTCCCCATAATCGATCTCTGCAAATCCGATCTCAATTAGTCAATTAATATATCATGTAGCAATGGTTATAAAAAAACAAAAAAAATGGATTTTGTTTCAAGTTGACATCTTGAGCTTCAAGACAAGACTTGAAAGTTCTTTCATTTGTCGTTGATGTGCATATTTTCAGAACTATCCATTGTGACAAGAAAACTTCACGTGCATATGCACTATCTAACAATGTCCATGTTTCTTCCAACTTTTCTTTTTGTTTCCTGATAAAACCTTGTGATTTGTCCATGCATTCGAACAATGAGAGATGTCAAATTATAACAGAGGAACTAAATCCACCTAAAAGGCAAAGTATAGGGACCTTTTACATAGTTTGACCAAACTAAAAACGAGAAAAAAATAAATGAAAACTAAAACGCCGTCGTTTTAAGGATTTTCATAGCACACTGTCTTCTTGGAGCCTTGGCTTGTCCCCCAAGTTCTTTCAGTCAAAAACACTCCTCTCTTCACATTTCCGAACATAATCAGATTGCAAATCATAAACCAGACCAAAACTAAAATCCCATCCTTGAAACACAATCTCTGTCTTTTGTTCTAAAAAGGGAAACAAAAAAATCGAGAATTGAAAGAAAATTAAAGAAAAAAAGGCCTAGTTTTTATTATTTAGTAAAAAAACTTAAAAAATGGCGAGATATGATCGGGCAATTACAGTTTTCTCCCCCGATGGTCATTTATTCCAAGTGGAGTACGCGCTCGAAGCCGTCCGTAAAGGTAACGCCGCCGTCGGTGTCCGCGGCACCGATATCGTCGTACTCGGCGTCGAGAAAAAATCCGCCGCCAAGCTCCAAGACTCCAGGTACAAACTCCCCTTCCACTCGTTCTTCTCAAATTTGTGTTTTTATAGGTTAATCTATCGAATTGCCACTTTTGTAATAATGGGATTTTCAAATTATGTGCTTACCATGATTTATTTATTGTTTGTACTAACAGAAGTGTTAGAAAAATTGTGTCTTTGGATGATCATGTTGCTCTGGCTTGCGCGGGTTTAAAAGCCGATGCTCGAATCTTGATTAATAGGGCTCGAATCGAATGTCAGAGCCATAGGCTTACAGTAGAGGATCCTGTAACTGTTGAATGTATAACACGATACATTGCTGGTCTGCAACAGAAGTATACACAAAGCGGCGGTGTTAGACCGTTCGGTCTTTCGACGTTGATCGTCGGGTTCGATCCCTATACCGGTGTTCCTTCTCTGTACCAGACTGATCCATCTGGAACATTTTCAGCTTGGAAAGCTAATGCAACCGGGAGAAACTCTAATTCGATGAGGGAGTTTCTGGAGAAGAATTATAAAGAAACTTCTGGACAAGATACAGTGAAGTTAGCGATTCGCGCTTTGCTCGAAGTAAGTTTTGCTTTTCACTTGTGCACGAACGCCTTTGGTTTATTAATTTTACTTTTACATTAAAGATACCGATGCGATCTATGTTGGATTTGCTCGTTTCAAATTGAATGTGTTTGTATTTATAGATATGGAATACTTTTTTAAACAAGGATGCTTGCAGGGCATCGATGTTTAATAAGTATTCATTAGTTATACTTAACGTGGAGCTGTTTCTTCTTATAAAATGTAGTGTTTTGTGTGTATATATATATATATATATTACATTAAAGACTACGAGAATCTGATATGAACCAGTTCTTTTGAAACTATCTAGTTGATGTAGGATGAAGTTACGATTAGCTTTTCTTTGAAGTTTATTATGGTTAATGGAGGAATGCTTATATGAGTTAGTGATCGTGTTGCATGAAAATTCAGTGGACATAAAGAAAGGGATATTGAATCGATGTTGAGACATTTATAGTTAAAAACGAAATATTGTAAAGTTGAACTGAGCTGCAATCTAGAGCCTAGGCTGCTACCAGGATTCATCAAAACGTTGCGATTCGGTGTCAAATGTAGTTCTGTGTGTTTTGTTGGTTTCTTATGTTCGATTGCTCCACACACACCGGTTATGCTGTCTGTGGAACGAATTTGTCCGGCGGCAATGGTGAATTTTAGAATGGTTTGCTAATGGTTGGTAATCATGTATTGCTTGTAATAGCCTTTGATCTCCATTTTCTTATCTAACAATTAGGTTGTTGAGAGTGGTGGAAAGAACATAGAAGTAGCTGTGATGACAAAAGAGCATGGACTGCGGCAACTAGAAGAAGCCGAAATTGATGCTATTGTTGCGGAGATTGAAGCAGAGAAAGCAGCCGCAGAGGCTGCCAAGAATGCCCGGTCCGCCCCTAAAGAAACCTAGTTCTATATCTCGTATCTCCATCGCCCCGGGTTGCCCTTTCATTAGTTCGCGCTTGAAATGTACTCGGTTATGTCAATTGGTTGGACATGTTGAATTTCAGCTACTTTCAAGACTTCTATTGCCTTCTTTTTAGTACTTGATTGTTGTTACAAGACATCTTTTCAGTTAATTATTTTGGTAAAATCGAATTCAAGATTCGAACTCCTAATTTTGTTTAAAGGATCTAGCGTCTTAACTCGTTATATCACTTTAAATTATACATGATAAGTTGTAGTCTGGCAATAAAATAGGATGTCCATTTCTCTCTTTGCTGTTTTTCTCGCATGCATCCAGGGGCGGATCTAAAGGGCACTGTCTCCCACATGTTTGGAAAATTTAGCATTTAGTGCCTCAAAACTTTTTAAAATTTAAATTGGTAATCTTAAAATTCTTGATTATGTTTTCAATTTTTTTGAATTTTTTAATTAAGTCTCCAAATGTTTTAAAAGTATTCATTAGGTCTCAATTTCTTTTGAAAGTTTTAATTAGACTATTTTTTTGAAAATTTAAATTAAACCCCAAGTTGTCATCAAATTTTAAATCCAATTTATTTTATTTTATTTTATTCGTAAAGTCATGACTCAAAAATATTATTTAAAAAACCTAATACTCACCTAACAATTGACCGTTGGTGCTTGTATTTAACTAGATATAATATACATAAAAGCTCAATAAACTAGAACTCTTTTTTGTTTTGAATATGAGTAGTTAGTTTTATTAAATGAGAAAAACTCTAAAAATGTAATAAAAATTTATAACTCAGATAAATAAATTAGTTTTGGACAGATTCTTAAAAGCACGAAATTTAACGTCTTTAGATCATAAATATAATCATACAAAAAAAGGTGAAAACCCTAACACAGAATTCGACGATAAAAAGGTAAAAACCATCGACAAACAATATTAATATATCTTGTTGTCAGGGCCTAGTAGTTTAGTTGGTCATCTCTATTATTGGTGTACATGTATTATATATAGAAGTTTATAATAATCATACAAATTAAAGATACAACATGGAAATTAGAAACTAATAATAAGCTGTATCCTTCTCATTTCTCTTCCACTTACGTTAATGTTACCTAAATTTAAAGAGAAAAAAAATAAAAATCTCTCTAATTTTTTCATTTCCAAACTTATAAAATCCAAAACCCCAGATTTCAGCCCTAAGAACTCATAACCATTACCATTGCCTTTGCTGCTAGAGCTACCATGAGCAGCAGCAGCAATTGCAGTTTTTGCTGCTATTCACTCCCGAATTTCAAACAAAACAAACATCGGATGGCTCTGCCGTTGGACTAATTTTGAGGTCCAGATTCAAGTCTGGTCTGGGCACCTTTCTTCGACTGGGTTTTTATTCATTTTCTCATCTTTGCCGAGGAATATTTCATTAGGGTTATCTTTCTCGGCATCTTTAGGAGTGAGGAAAGATACGTTGTTAACATCCCGAGCCGCTGCAGCCTCGTTGAGCGGCCTGTGAGTCGAGGGGTTGGTCCCTCGGCTCAATAGCTTCCTTCTTATGTGTGTGTTCCAGTAGTTCTTTATCTCATTGTCTGTTCTTCCTGGTAATCTTGCAGCTATAAGAGACCACCTATGTAAATTAAAAGAAATAAAATCAGTATTTTTAAATGTTTACCGATTAATTACATCAGATGTCTCTAAACAAAGTCTTAGATTTAAAATTAATTTTAAAATTTCTATAACATTCTATTTTGAACATTCAATTTTAGCTCCAATATGACATGTGATCAAATTTTGAGCATGCATATGTATTGCATGAAAAACTTTTGTATAACATGTTAAAAAGGAGGGAAAAAATAGGTATCCGTGGCATAAGAGGTTCCATTTATGTTCGGTTCGGAGAAGCCGGATGTTATATAATATTCTAAAAGGTATCCGTGGCATCTAAGTCTTGAAAAAAAAGATAAATAGGTATCCGTGGTAAAATTGTTTTTCGGCTCCTAAAAAAATTCTTGATCTCGGCCCTCAAACATAAAATTCTTGATCTCGGAAGGACTTGATTATTAGGATATGGATACTTTAAGGATTCAATTAAAATGTTTTCAAACTTAATGATAAATTTGGAAACTAAACTATAGTTTGGGGAGGTTTGGTGTAATTAACCCAATATTTTTGTATTATAAAAAGCATGTACTTACTTGTTACCAAGAAGGCTATGGAGCTTGATAATGAGTTGATCTTCTTCATCAGTGAAGTTGCCACGCTTAAGGTCAGGTCTTAAGTAGTTGATCCAACGAAGTCTGCAGCTTTTGCCGCAGCGGAGGAGGCCGGCGGCTTTAGGGAGGGAGCGACAGCAACCTTCGCCGTGGGGTCGGATGTAAGCTATGAGGCGATCGTCTTCTTCCTTGGTCTATGCACCTTTGTTGGTGTGAGCTTCCCATTTGATTCCCACTACTATTTCCGACAGGAGAAAATTACAGATTCAAGCACAGGAAATTATCTCTAGTTGCTATGTTGCTGTTTTCAATGGTACGTTTGATATATATACATTAATACACATTTCATTTTTAAAAGGAGAGTTTAGGTTCGAAACTTAAGAAGAATAGACATAAATTTCGAGTATGAATTGTGAAATGGACATGAAAAACATTTGAGAAAAGCAACATGAATTATGAACATAAACCGTACTTATTAGATGAATGAAAAAAATTAAGAATAAACAACGATTATATAATAATATAATCATTATTAGAAAATAAATGGAAATTTAGGGTTAATAATGGTAGATATATATGATTATAAGTAATTTTTAAATTTTCTTTTTTTAAAATATAAAATCAAATAATAAATAACTAGAATTAGCTCTAATTTTTTTGACAAATTTTAAATTTAATCCTACCTAGAGGGGAGGTGAAGGGGGGATTCTAAGAAAAAGGAAGGAGAGTGCTCCTACTGGGTAGGGAACCTATGACTTAAGAGAATATGAGAAAACAAAGATGAACAGTTTGGACAACGGGCCAGATGTGCTTACTCAATTAACTATATTTTTTTAAATATGAATCTTAATGTTTATAGTATATTTTATAGGATCGATGTAAACGTGAATAATATCATTTCAGACCATTCATTTCTACCTGCTTCCAACTGTAAAAGAGAAAGAAGAAATACATAATTAATATGTTCAGTAACGGATGTAAGATTTTATGCTAGGGCGAACTTATAAAAAATTGTAAGAGAAAAAATAAATTTTCAATAAAAAAATACATAAAAAAATTCGACAAAATTCTAAATCATATACAAATTTTAAAATTTTAAGGGATACGACTTCTCCCTCAATCTCCTTTGGTCCATCCCACGTAACTTTTGAACTTTTGCTATAAAGAAGATTTTTTACTTGATCAAATAAAGGTAGAAAGGCTAAACGTTTTTAAATTTGCTTAAATAGAGGTTTAATCTTTTTAAAATAATTTAAAATAAAGGTCATCAGTTGAACATATTAGAAAACATTAGGTTTTTATTCGTTAATGCGGAGTTTCGAAATAAAAAATGCTGATTTGATAATCATGTAACTAATAATAACATTATAATGACCCAAATTTAACAAAAGCATGGTTTTAACAAGTGGACTTGAATATTTAGATCCGAAAAGTAGAGACGAAATTTTGAATGAATAATATGTACAAGGATTTTAGGAAAATATTTTAACCTATTTTTCATATAAGCTACGTATTTACTATTGTTAACATAAGTTTTAGGAATAAATGATAAAGAGTTTGATTCTTTTTAAAGTGTTTTCAAGTTCAAGTTTTATAAATTACACGGTTTAAAAATAATCTACTGTTTAGAGAACACAAGTTCCAACTTTAGAGACGGCATTGTTGGGAGGGGTAATCTCACACCCTGAATATGAACAATAAGACGGACATGCATATTATAAAAAATTATCTCCTATTTAAAAGTCTAATCCAACTTCACTCCAATTTTAACTCAGCACTAACAAATAAAAAAAAAGGAGATGGTAGTTGAGGATTTTTTTTATTGGATTGGTATACTATCCAAGGATCTATCATCATATCATATAATGCATGAGAGAGAATAGTTGGGTATAAAATAGAGAGAGAAAATAGGGTTTCTAGAAGACTTGGAGGTTAGGTTTTGGTTGTTTGTGGGCATTGGTTCACCTGCCACTTTTAAAAAATTCATTCAGCAATAATAAAATGCTAAAGTGTATGGATCACCTAACGGGAGTAGCTCAAGAGCATTATCCATGTTTTTGTTATTTACTGCAAATAGAAAACCTTTAATATCGCGTACGACAAAATGAACTACATATCTAGCTACATGAGAGTGTACCAAGTTCTGCTAATTCATAATGCATGTTCTGTTCTACAAAAATGGTATGCTTCACTTCATTTTCTTGCGGACCTCGTAAAAGTAGCTTAGGATCACCACAGCAGCTGCAACGGCAACCCCAACAGCACTCTGTGCCAATACAGTGCTGTCCTTTACGATCGACTTGGAGCGAGCTGAGCTAGGAGTAAAACCGAGTTCCGAAAGTTTCTTATGAGATTCTGCGTAATCTCGGAAGAATGCATCCTCGTCCTGCCAAATGCCAAATATGGGAGGGAAATGGGAATACGTTAAAAGGATTGGCCACATTCCAACAACTTCAATCAATTAACTTTGATAAAAATAAAAACCATGTGCCAGTGCCATCCTAGGAGTTGGCTATTTATTTGCATAATGAACCAATGCCTAAAAGGGATGTCCACAACATTGCTGATAGCAGTTGCCATTAGACAATGTTCGACCCAGTTTGGTTAAACATCAGGCTGGGATCAAGCAGATACATCATCATCTACACGCAGGTGAGTAAAAGGTCTTTATATGAGGACAAATGTTAACAGCTCGAATAGGCTTGCAGTAGGCTCTAGGTAAGATTCTGGCACTTCTATGGGTGCACAAGTGGCACCAATAGGAACAGTAAAAACAACATAACAATCTACTAAGAATAAAGGTCAGCTAAAACCAGACAAAAAAAAGAATTGAGTTATAGTGTTACCTTGGCATAGAGCTCTACATATTTGCGGAACTCAGGGTCATCTAACAAAGCCTTGTCTGTTGGAAGTTTCAAAAGCCCTTCTGATTCCCCTTTTAGCAGCTCCCTGGTACAATAATAGTAAACAGCTTCATATAAATTCCATGTAAGAAGGAAATTTGATACCTTGCAAATCACAGATTTAATCTTACACAAAGTAAGAGTTATCAAACTTCAGAGGTTCATTGGTCCAAGGGCCATCAAAACCTGATCTCTCTGGATGAGCCCTTCCTGTAACACCAAACCCAACACAAAAGGGTTTGATATCGATCATATAACAAAAACAAACAAATCCAGGCATAGAGAAAATCAGAATATCATTTGGCAGAAAAAAATACCAGAGTGTGACCCCCAGATAATGCCACAATATCCTTGTCAGATAGACCCATTCGGTAGAAGATGTCCCTCAGATGAGGTGCACCTAACACCATGATTCAGAAGGGGGGATGCAAAATTTAGATCACACAAGTTCAGACTATAGAAACTTAAGTTTAGACAAGTATTTAAAATAAGCTGATAAGATGTGGAGCAATGTATTCTTTGAATTTTTATTTCGACAAACAGAAATCAATAAATGCTTAGAATTCATGAATTGTTCTATCAAACAGGGTAAATGAAAACACAACAGTCATAACTCCTAATGTATTCTATGAAGGCTCATATTTAATTCATTAGAACTGCAGAAAACACATAAAAAGTAGCAAGATTCCAAATGCTTAGAGTACTATTTCTTCCATCCAGTTGGAAGAAACCAATATCAAACAATGCAAAAAGAAGAAAATTATATGACTAGATTTAATAGATAGATCATCTAATTATCAAAATGTAAAAACATTTACAGCACTCAATTACCCAGAAATCAGAAATTATGGAATAAATGGCTTCAGAAATTTATTTTACCTCTTTTAGCATCTGGAAGTCGCCCTTCCATGGGGAAAATGTTCGAATACTATTAAATAGAACACGGTAAATCAAAAAGTTAAAGAGGAAACAAGCTACATTTGCAAGATAAGCTCCCTACAAGATACCTTTCTTCCTGGTACAAAGTCAATAGTAGGACCACCAGTGACTTCAACAGCAACAACACCAGCAAGCTAAAATTGAAAATGATACAGGCATGAGTAGTTCATCATCCAACACATAATCAACAACTTCTATTTAATCCAAATGCAGCCATTTTGTGGTGCAACATATGATGACACATGCATGAAGAAACAGAGCGTTACTACTGTAAGTATAGCAAACATCCTCAAAATCTATGAGACTGAGACCTCTCAAGTAATTACTCATGCAGTTCATATTTCAATATTTCAAACTACTATTTTCAATCCTTTTTGTCATTTTAACGAAATACTACAGTGACTAAGCTACTTCTTTCTTGTTAAGTACCAGCAATCCCCTGAAAATCTAACTCATCAAGATCTTTCATAAAAAAATATCTAGACCTACCTAAATATTAGTTTCATATCATACTGTATTTAATTGTCATAATACTACATTACAGAGATAATCTGGTTAATTAAATAAAAATACACCTTCCTCTGAAGAACCTAAACCACAGAACTTTGCCTCAAGCTCCAGCAAGAAGTTTAGATAAAGTTTTTGGAACTAATCAGTGTGTTAATGTTTCTTTATTTCCCAATGTGATCATAGCATAACAGAAGCAGAGGAAGCATGCAATGATATCCTTTAAAGGGAAAAAAATTGACATTAACACAGTGGTTAGTTCCGAATCATGCAATTAAATCTGGATTATTAATGCATGCACTCTTTCAACTTCATAATCACCTGGTATAGGTCTGCATATGTGATCTTAGGATATTTAGCCTTCACTTCCTCTGAAACGTGTCAAAGAGAATACTTTTAAGTCAGAATAAACAAATAAATACAAACATATTTTAGTTTTGAGATGTATATTCTAACAAAAACTAACATACTATACATATGAAGATATGTTACGAGCATAGGCATGAAAATATGAAAAAAAAATGTAGCATAGACATTCAAAGTTCCTAAAATTTTTACAAACTCAGCTTGAATGGTAGCTGGTAAAATTTACACCAACAAATTACAAAGATTGAAATCTTTCTACCACCAACTTCCAAGGGAGGTCACAATTGACAAGCAGAAAATAGAGACAGTTCTTCCAAACGAGGCAACAAACTAAGTACCACCCAAATGGCTCAAACCTAATGGTGCCAAACAAGTTCAACCTTATGCAGCCAGATCAAAATAAGATAACTCCAATCACTTTTTAGTGTATATCTTTCCATTTTGCATTAGGATCTTACAAATTACATTACTCTGAAATAAACTTTTACTAAGAAATTTCAACAGATCTGTCTTACTCCTTTGTCCTTTCTAATAATCAAGTCCTGATGGAATGTGAAATTTTGATGCAAATGGTCCTGTTGTTAAAACCAATTTTAACATCACTCCTCAACATAATTAGCAGTTTGGCAGTCCTGCTTCCATCTTATAAGATTTCTAACCCCTAGAAAGGAAAATAAAAACCCTCTCTACTGAGTGCAAAGTAACATTCATTTCAGCATTCTGATTGAGAAATCTCTATATCAACAAGAATGGACCTAAACCACACCAGTGTTACTTGTATATCCCATTCCTTTAGAATTAGAATCATTACCAATCTGGAATAGTGGAGCCTGAAAGGTCAACAATTGATTTTGAATGTCAGGTTAAAGACAAATGGAAAATGTATTTATACTGCAATACTGTGGATATGATATAAATCCCTAAATATAATGTTGAAGTAAGTCAAATCTTTATTCTTCCAATATTGGAATGCTTGCAAGACTACATCCTTAGTTCAATAATATCAGCTATGAGTCAGCTCTTACATTGGATGTTAATTACAGATTAAAAAACTAATCCATAAACATTTACACCGATTTAACGGTTATATATAACTAGATTAGTGAACTAAAAAATTAAAAAGAAAAAAAAAAAAGAAATAGAATCAAACCACAAAAATCAAGAGCAATGTTCAATCCGTTATTGGAGCCGTGAGTGTACTCTTCTTCATTCCTTATGGATCCATTTGGACCACCGGTTTTAGTGTTCACATCGTACGTCCCAGCATCGTGCCACCTTCAAGAAAATCAATCAATTCAAATTTCAATAGAATGCTAAAATTATTTAAAACATTAGTCACTCTGTTTTCAGGTTTTTCTTATTTTCTACTATTTATTTTGTTTTCTTTTACAGAAACAAACAACGAAGATGAAGAAATAAGCTGAACGAAGCATGATATTTCTTGAGAATTCATCAATTAAAAAAAAGTTAAAATTAAATAAAAAAAAAAACTAATACTAATAGCATCCCTTTGCCTCTATTTTCAGTTTATCTGTTAAATTTCTTTATTATTAACACTAAAATTCCATTCTCATTCTTGTTATAGTTCTTGATTCTTTGATGAGAAACAAAGAACGAAAATAAAGGAGATAGAGATATACGCTAAGCGAAGCATGATAGGAGCGCAGTTCTTCAAGGCGATGAGAGCGCGGAGGTCTCGGCGAGCTTTGTCGATCTCGTTGAGGTATTCGGTGTCGACTACTGGAAACGCCATTGAAATGCTTTCTAGCTCGCTTCGATCAACTCTGGAGAGTCATGGAAATGGTCAAGGGGGATGCTTAATATATATAGATGTGTGCGCGTGGGAGCGTGTTTCTTGGGATTTGGAAAGGCAAAAGAAGATAAGCCAATGAAAACGGAGATTAGATATTGTTTTATTGTTTGTTTGGGCCTCGGGAGCTGTACTTGCCTGTGATCGACTCCATTCTAAAAATGGGTAGGTTCACGATTTTAGAACCTTTTGATTGAGATACGTTCCAAGGAATTTCCTGTACTTCTATTACATTTGGATTCTAGTCCTTCACTTTTATTTTCAGATTTTTCGGTTAAAAATTGGTTAACATTGTTAAAATAGACCCATTAAATTTTGTTATTTAATGTTCAATTACTAACAACGTTAAATTTGATCAAAATGTTGGACTTAAACATCTATAGTCTTGGACATCATTAGTTCAACAACTATGTCCAAGTGTTAACAATTTGGACCTTGTTGATGTGATAATCGGGTCTTCATCCCTTTTTAATTTGGATAAAGAGTCGTAGATGATGGTGTAAATATAAAAAAGAGAAAGAAGGAGAGTAAGAAAGAAGAGAGAGAGTCAAAGTTGGAATTAAATTTGTGTACGAGAATCTTTTCTTGTAATTATATTCGTGGTCTCTTAATAAGGATGTCATGTCTAAGACTTATAGGATAATGGCAATATATAATAGAAAAAGAACAATTTGACATCCACAAGTTGATTGTATTGTAAGTTGAAGTTGAAGACTCCGAAAACTCAAAGAACTTTTCGTTTAGAGGAGTTGAGACATAAGACTGTATTGATGGACCTATTTAATGGTGTTAACAATTGGATGTGAATTTTTAAATTTAAAAATAAAGCTTGAAAATAAAAAGATAAGGACTAAATTATAGATGTTCAAAGAGTATGGGGACTTTAAGCTCATTCTAACCAAATCTTTTATCTAAACACCGGAACAGATCTAGGCCACTTTGGGCCGAGAATGGCCTATTTCAACTGAAAACTTATAGCTTAAAGGAACTTTAGGTGCTCAAAATATATAATTTTTGAATTTTAGGTGCTTAAAATATTTTTTTATAAAAATAGGTGCTTAAAGTTTTCAAATTTATAATTTTAAGTGCCTGGGGTTAATTTGTCGTTAATTTTTAAAAATATATATTTTTTATTTTATTTTATTTTTAAAACTTATTTAAAAAACTCTAAATTTCTAAAATTCATAAAATTGCCCCTAAATTCAAAATCCCTAACCTACCCAAATTCAAATAACGATTTGAGTGGCGGAATCACCGATTGTGTTGGCGGAGACATGAGGACCACCACGGTCGTTTTACCCTATCATCCCATAGAAAAAATCTAGATTCAAACGCCGAAAAAAGTGAAACATAAAAATTTATTGAACGATTTTTAAAGGTGTTAACAATTGAATCTAAAATTTTAAATTTAAAAATAGTGGCGGATTGAGGGAAAGGAAAAAGATTTTAGAAAATTGGGGGCTTTTTTGAAAATTTCAATTTTTTTATTTTTTAAAAAATAATTAAAAATAAAATATATAAAACTTGCCACGTGTCACATTATAATTGGCTACAAAAAAATTTTAACGGCAGTTAACCCCATGCACCTAAAATAATAACTTTGGAAACTTTAGGCACCTATTTTTACAAAAAAATACTTTGGGCACCTAAAGTTCAAAAATAGTATACTTTGGGCACCTAAAGTTCATTTAAGCCAAAACTTATTAATGTCTGTTTGCGTTAGTATGATGAATGTGAAAGGATAATTCTAAGACAATCTAAAGCTTTAAATTCAAGTGTTTACATAAATACAGTGTATATTTCTGGATTTCCAAATAAAAAGTCTACAAATTGCATTTAAAACAATGCAAATGGCCTGTTTGGCTTATTTATTTGTTTAAAATCGAATATACAGATACACGTATGTGTTTTTGGTAAGAAAAAATTAAATATATAAATAAAAATTTGTTTTGAATGAATAAAATAAATAAATTCCGAGGTTTGAAAGGTGAACAATCATCTTACTAGAAATGTTAATGGGTTCAGAAATTAGTTTTTGGCTTTTTCCAAACTCCAGAATTGATCTCTAGCTGAATTCAAGCTAACCACACCTGACTTGGACGGCCAATTTCTTCATCAAATTGGGACATGCATCATTTTGGTTGCCAAAATGAGCTTTGTCCAATGGAACCTTGCAACTTGGTTTCCCCAAGCAGAATTTCTCGACGACTTGCTTGGATACGGGAGACGTGCAGTTCCCGAAAAGTACATCCCGCAAGCCCCGTAGGGATCTCCGTAGCTGGCGAACTCGACGGCCACGATCTTCTTCTGGTCTGAACATGTTAGGTCTGCCTTGGGCTTCAAGTCATTCGACTTTGCCTGTAGTTTACCGTTTACGCTCTTGAATAACCTTGGTGATGGCGGATGGTGTTCACTTACAAAACTGCAGATTGTGTCCCTATCTACCACTGCGATCTCGATGTCCTTTGGGTTGCATGCCTCTTCCTCAAATACAACAATCAGGTTCTTTGTTGGCTTCAGGTATGCCCTTGGGATATGGTACCTGAAATCACCAAGTATAAATAGCGGATTTAGTCGGGGCCTAATGTGACTACCGAACGTATATATATCCTGGTTTAGACTTTAGACTTTAGACGTACTCAGATTGAGTTGGCTGTTTAAGAGCAGACAAGTAAGACATCCAGTATCGGCCAATGCTTCTTCCATTGATCCACACCATGCCTTTTCCCATACCATTCAGTTTAATGGCTACCGGATTGTTTCCTTCAGGTGCATCAAAATGTCCCTACAAAAACAACATGTTAGAGCATTTTTTTAAGGTTAAAAATTCCCAGGATTTGTCAATTTATATTTTTACCTTGTACCATGTTATAGGTTTATCACCGGTGGCAGTTACCCACTGTACTGATTGTGCACCTGTCTCGGTGTATATTTTCTTATTTTCTCCTTCAATTCCCACCAGATTCTGCCAGCCAATATCTGATATATCGAGTGTACCGGTGTTCAAGCCGAGAATGGTGATCGAACGAGGCCCAGCATACCTACGCTCCATGTAGGCACCGCTATCCTTTAATTCATAAAGGAAAAAAATTCTCATTAGTATGCATGTTTTAAGTTTAATTTGAACTTGAAGTCATTTGAGTTGGAAACAAGACTTACCTGAAGTCCCAGAGTGTAACTCAAGAGATGGATAGTGTTTTTTGCAGGCACAAAATTTGCATCTTTCTGATACACAAAGTTCTTCTCAACTTTGCTACCGTGTCCAGAGCCTATGTATTCGCCATTCACAAAGACATGAACACCATGTCCTTCACTTGCGATCCGAATGATCGGTCGGGCTCCCTTTTTAAAGGGTAAGTCGCGTTCACCCAAAACGAAACTGGTTGAGTACCAAGCATAATCTGTTGTGTCTTTGGTCAAATGATTGAACTCCAATGGCTCATTGGCCTTGTTCGTGAATTGGCTCGGAAGGGCTTCCTTGTACATCTTCCACTCAATCTTGTTAGCAACTTTTGATCTTAGGATATTTCTTGCGTTATGTTGTGATGTGATCTGTGTTAAACAATCAAATAATGTTTAACATTGTCAAACGAGCATGTAAGTGGAGATATCAGATGATATAAAAAAGGTATTGGTTTCGGAGTTAACCATGTGAGTGCTGTAAACCATGGTCTTGCAGTCAGGGAGGACACTGATGGAGTTAGGTAGCAGATAATATTCTCCTCCCTTGAAATGGACTGTAGCCGGTGAAACCGTGTCATTGTTGGCTAAGAAAGCTGCACAGTTTGATGTTCCCGGTTGCTGCCAGACTCGAGCCTGCATTGTAGAATAACTTAAGCTCTAAGTAACCATGATCAGTTTCGCTGATTGAATCTGCTAGATTAGTGTATATATAAACGCTTACCTCTAGCCCATGGCCTAACATTTCGACAGAAGGAGTCCCCAAAAACAGGGCCCTCTTGCACAAGTTTATGGCCCTATGAGCGTCCTTGAGATGACCATATTTTGGTTCTCTGGCTAAGCCTACAGCACCCAGAGAACAATATGTCATTAGCTGTATAAAACACTTCAATCCAATGTTCATCAGATAACCAATGTTTCATAATCCTACCAAATTCATCAAGAGGGGCTTCGTCGTAGTAACGAGTTGACACAAAAGCCGCGCTTGTTCTGTTATAGTTCGTGCCACCATAGTACTGCACAACACGGGAAAGAAAAGGAACAGTGAGAGCTATGTCCAAAAGGAACAGTGGAGATTGTCATTCTTCCTACCATATAATAGTTAATTAAAGTCCCATTCTTTGAGAACCACCGAATGATCGAGTATGCCAAATCTTCCGCGGATCGTTGAGATTGTGGATCTCCGAATACTCGGTACCTGAATTGTAACGAAACAGCTACATCATTAGCCTGCAATACACAACATACCCTGAAATTTTTCAAGTGAACATCTTCGAACGCTTACTGTGCAGTCCAGTTCTCAGTCCACAGGTAAGGCTTGTTGGGCTTGTTCGGACCCGGGAAAGTATCTCCACAGTGTCTTCCATTGCAGGAATTGATCTGCAGAACAATGGAAGTATAAATTACTAATAAGCAATGAAAAATGTATACATTTTCCTTATAGTTAATGATAAACTCGATAAACATACAACTGGATCTGGGGCATCCTTCTGCTTGCACATGACCCATGGGACACCGGTGTTAAAGTTGAGGGCTGTCTTTGCAGCCCATTGAATATAGCTCTCTCCTTTTTCTCTGAATGCTAGTTGAATAGTGTTGTATTCATTCTCAATCTACGAAACATGCGACGAATCAAAATTAGAATCGATGATATACACGATGAATCAATGAACAGTCTTATGAATCAAACCTGAGCTGCAATGATAGGTCCTCCTTGAGAAGCAAACAACTTCTCTGCTTTCAATTTGTCGACGATAAAGGTAACAAACTTCTTCATGTGGTGCTGCACAACATATAAGAGTTCATTTCAAATAAGTTCTTGAATAATTATTTTGTATCGAAACTTTCGAGTCATCATATGATGTCCACTTATGTTTGATTACCTTGAACGGTTCGTTATCAGAACGGAATATGATGCCGGGAACCTCTCTTAGCCAAAAAGGCAATCCTCTGAAAGTTCACCATGAAGAAAGCTGCGTTGTTAGGAAATGTTTGAACATATGGGGATTGAATAAGAATGTGGGAAAGTGTTTGAATCTTTACCCATGGTTCCATTCAGCCTGGATAAACGGACCAAACCTCACAATTGCAAACATTTTATGCTTGGCGATCAACTTAATGAATTTCACCAAGTCATAATCTCCTTCAAAATAGTACTTCCCCTGCACCGGCTCGTGACCGTTCCAGAAAACATACGTCTCGATCGCGTTGAGGCCTCCGTGTTTTGCCTTTTCAATGAGATCCTCCCAGAACTGCACCCCCAATAGTTCAGCAAACATATCAGCATCAGTCAAATGAAAACTCATTGAGTACTTACACACACACATATATTTATCATACCTCTGGGGGACAGCGAGGGTAATGAATTGCACCCGAAAAAATAAGCTCTCTTCTGCCATTGATGATCAAAGATCTTCCATCATACGTGACGCCCGTTTTCTCGGTCCCCGGAACCTTAAACTCTTCGCCCGTGTTACCATCATCATCGTCGTCACACCACCGCCTCCATTGTTCTTCTTCTTCTTGCCGTGTGCAAAACTGGAAGTGATCAACAAGGTTGACAAAAAGGTTATGAAAAGGATTCGGATTGATATCGCCATTGCCTTCGCCGTTTTTTATTTTTTTTTATCTCAGACTTGAAATGTGCAGCTAGCAGATACTAGCAATCTTCGAACCGTATAATAGGAGCTCTACGGTTACGAAGCTCATTCGACAATCTACGTGAAACAGTTATATAAGACACAAGGATATGTTTGAGTCTCAGGTGTTGCATGAAAGTTGGGGTTTCTGTTATGTCACATTCCTATTTTTAACCTTTGATTATTAATCTGTTGCGATTATGAAGCCATTTCTTCTCTGTTGTGGATATTTAATTATGGAGATCTTTGGGTTTGTATATATATATATAGCTGGTGGCTTATATTTTAGTTTTATAATATAAATTATAAGTAATATTTATTTATAAAATTAATATATTTATAAAATTATATCATAAGATAAATGAAATTAAGTAAAGCTACAATTTTATTTATATACTATTTGCGTTAGGATTATATTAAGTTTTTTAATTGATTTGGTGGTTTGATGTAAACCTTTCATGAGTTTTTTGGTTCAAACTTTCTCAAATTCAAATTTTCTTAATTTTCCTATAACAAAACAACGTTTTTTACATTTAACGGTGGAGTACTTAGATTGAAGCCAAAAATAAAATTAAGTGGTATAATAGTATCGTTTTATATTTCAGTGATATTTTTGATTAAAAAAAATTAAAGTTCAGTGGCATTTCCTGTAGTTTACCTCACAATTTCCTTAATTTACATCCAAGTCCCTCAAGTACATATAAATTGGAACCAAAATGATCTCTGACCAGAGAACACTCAAAAAAGGACGTCTGGAATCTCTGCAACGAAAGCGTCTCTGCCTCTGTTTCTGCTCCGTCCATTTTAGGATCATAAATTCACCATTTTATTGACCTTTTCTGAAAAAATCAAAGAAAAAAATTTCATATTTTTGTTCTCTTGTAAAAGATTTCACTTTCTTGTTACCCAATTCTCAATTTACTTCTAATTCATCATCAAGTCTTTGCGCCCTTTTTTCTTCCCTTCACAACAAAGGAGCCGCCGTTTATATTTTAGGGTTTCGAATTGTCGAATCTAAGGTAACAACGCTGCTCTTTCTTCCATTCTTCGCTTTGGTTTCTTGTTGAACCTTTAATTTTATCCAACTGTTTGGGCCATCCCAGGTTGTTCTATCCGAGTAAGACTTTTTGCCTTTTATTTTGTTGACGATAATTGTGTGATTCGTTTTTAGTTGATTTTTTGGGGTTAAATCTCGTGATGTTTACTTCGAGAAAATGCTGTGTTATAACTTGATTTCTTTGGTTGTTTTTTTTTTTTTTTCTAATAAGAAAAGCATGTATGTGCATAAACTTGAACATTTTACTTGCTTTTAATTTTATTCTTGATGTTGCGATTCGGTAATTGGGCAAAATTTATTATCTGGGTCAGGTTCAAAATCGCAAATTTATCTCTACTTAGCTGCAATCAAGTGTTTACCTTTGATTCCCCTAGGGTTTCTACCTGTAATGGACGACGGGGAGCTTGATTTTTCGAACCAGGAAATGTTTTCCGGGAATAACATTGGTGATATTCCAAGTAGTTGTTCAATGGACAGTTTCTTCGATGAGTTACTCAATGATTCTCATGCTTGTACCCATACACATACATGCAACCCACCTGGTCCTGATAACTCTCATACTCATACATGTTTCCATGTTCATACCAAAATTGTGCCTGCCTCGCCTGAGGATAAGACTGCTAGTGATGACACTGCTGCGTCTAAGGAGAAATCGAAGAAACGTCCTCTGGGTAATCGTGAAGCTGTCAGGAAGTATAGGGAAAAGGTTAAGGCGCGAACCGCCTCATTGGAGGATGAGGTTATGAGATTGAGAGCAGTTAACCAGCAGCTGTTGAAGAGGTTGCAAGGTCAGGCTGCATTGGAGGCTGAGGTTGCAAGGCTTAAGTGTTTGCTTGTGGATATCCGAGGAAGAATTGAAGGGGAGATTGGATCGTTTCCGTATCAGAAATCAGCCACTACTGTTAACCCGATGAACATTCCTGGTGCTTATGTGATGAATCCTTGCAACGTTCAATGCAATGATCAGATGTATTGCCCTCATCCTGGAGTTGAAGGTAGAACGGGAGAAGATGCAGCACTGAATGGACAAGGATATGGGTGTGACTTTGACAATTATCAGTGTTTCCCTAACCATAACTCTGGAGCAAAGGAGCATTCTACAGGTGGGGCTGGAAGTTCAAGGTCCAACGGCAATTCTTCTGGCAATAAAAAGAGGAAAGGTAAATTTTAGGATTTCTTTCTCTTGATTTCTTCAATGTAATTTATGATGGATACTGGAGAGTTAGTTTCTCTTAATTTATTTTATCGTCTGTAACTATTATATTGGTTTTAGTTATTTGCTTCTTATCTAGTTGTGGCTTGGAATTTCCAATCCAAAATTTTAATCTTCCATTTTTTTTGGCTTCTTGTACTATAAGGAGTACTTTTCTTGTTATGTTGATGTTATTTGCTGTATAACTATATAGTTCATTTTTTGTTCTAAGCATGTCAACCATATGGTAATTCTGGTTGATAACGACATCAATTATTAGATTTTAGAATGATTAGTAGAGGAATGAAAGAATATCTGCTTGAGAAACGAGGACCAAAATGACTGATGGAACATTATTTGAATATCTAGGGGTTGTTTTATAGCTGGATCAGTTGTTACAAGTTAAAAATGATGGTGAGTGCTATTTGTTTTAAAGAAAAGTAGCATATTTGTTGTTGAATGTAGGAAATGCCCAAGACCTTGTGGTGCATGAGCCTTACTTCAAAGATATCGGAACTTGTTCTTGCAAAATTCCAAACTAATTCTTGCTGCATATACAATGTGTAGCACTCTGCTTTGGAGTATGTTTTGGCTATGATACTGATATTTGTTTCCTTGGTAGGAGTTCGCCCAGCTACAGCGGATTGAAAAACTGTTGAGATAAGCATTATCCACAGTCCATATATTTGTCTTCCAACAAGCAGTTCTATTGGGGGATGCAGCACCTTCTTCCCTCAGGTTGCATTGCTCTTTTATTTCCCTTTTATCATTTTCTGCTGTCACTTTAAACCTACTAAAGGGACACTAGAGGTTTGCTGTGGTCTTAGTTTATGTCCATGGAGCATAAATAAATGTCTTCCAAAAAGCTGTTCCTTGGGATGCATCACCTTCTTCCCTCAGGTTGCATTGCTTTTTTATTATCTTTTTCAGTGTCTGGTCATTTTTTTTTTGGTTTTTCTAACCCTTCTTATGGGTTATTAGATGTTGGTTGATGGTCTTCTTAGTTTATGGTTTAAGGCAGACAGACTTGTAAAGCTCGAACTCTGTATTTTTTTATACCTTGTACCATTTGTGAGCATTGACTGACAGTCTGGCTTCTTACTGAGCTAAATTCAACTGAATAGAAGGCCTTATCTCATCATCCTACTCACCTTTCTTGAGGATTCATCGGTAACTACTGTCGATGACGCTATGCTTTCCCTATTCCCTTAAATTATTGGTGCTTTCTGTTGTGTGGAGTAGCGTTTTTTGTTTTTACCTTTTGCCTGAGTTCAGTTATGGTTTGATCTGTCTAAGATTTGTGAGTTCTTTTATTGCTGAATTACAGAATTAGGGAATATGGAATATTGATGTTTCAGTACTGTGAGCCCTCAGTGGGTGTTTACAACTTCCACTCACTATAGATGTAGCATGTGATTCACTTGGGAAGCTGCAGGTTAGCCTACATCGCTTTCAGCCATTCCTAATCTGGTTTTGCATATCGACTAAGCACAGAAAGCTTGCTTTTGCCGTAAGCATCCTGTTTAGGAAGGCTGCAAGATGCATACTCGAGGGAAGCGCCCCAGACATCTTTTAACTGACGTTTTGATAAATTATTGTCCGCTAAAAGATGGGGTAGTCAAGCATTGCAGTTATTTTTGTGACTGATATTGCTTGAGAGTAGCCTCCTAACTTTCTTGAAGCTAACAATTACCAAGTAGTTGGATTTTGAGGATTCATTAACTAATAGATCGTTTTCCTTTTGAATCCTTGTTCATTGCTATCAGGTAAGACCCTGTAGTTTATTGTTTTTGATTGAGGAGCCCCTTTCCACTCGACCATTTTTTTCATCCTCATGTTGTAGATTTACTCGGTGCTCTTGTTCTTCGAGTCACGTAGGATTAGTGTCCAACGTCAGGCTCGATCGCTAGCCTTACAGCAGATATAGTGAAACTGCCCTTTGATTTGATCAGTGTCATTTTAGAACAGTACTTGAAAATAAAGGAAAAACCTGTGCTTTTATATTCTTGCTTTTTTATGAAAACTTATGGGAGCTTCATTAAGGAAGAGAGCATATAGCGGTGGCTGGGCAACAGGCCTGCTCCACTCAGGCAGACCCGGCCAGAGGAAGAACCAGGCAGCGAGTTATTAAGCCATGTTTTTTTAGTACTTTGCTTTGAATGCAGGCCAAGTTTACAATCATGCAATTATGTAAGGCTTTATTTCCTCTACAAATGATAAGGATCTTCGATAGCAAGGTGCCGCAAGTCCTTTAAATGCGTCAATTGCCGGTGGTGAGAGAACCCCGATTTCCATCGGTCCAAGTCCAAGGAAAGAGTATTGGTTGTCGCCTGTTGGGTCGAGCATAAAAGGATGAAGGCCAATGCCCTTCTCACTACCTACATAGTCCTGTTTTTGGTTAGTATGATGCACTGCCTTACAGATATGCGTAACCAAACGTCCACTTTAGCACATGGTTGTCCATGGAAAAGCTCTTCCTTTCAAGTTAAAAAGAAGCTAGCAATGAAAGGATGAGCAGTGAGCTTAGTTAGTACCCCCTTTTGTAATACAAATTCAACATTTGTTTCAAAGGTAAAAAGAAGAAAGCAAAAGCCAAAATCATAACAGATGAGTTGTACATGTATATGATTTTTTGAACTCGAATTCCAATAATGGTATATTTATAATATGCGAGCTTGGTATAAAAAAACATGGTTTTCTTGTTAGATTTTCATAACTAGAAAAAGAGAGGTGAGGGTGGCTAAGTTATAATGGTGGAACCTAGCTTCTTGGAAACCAAATAAAGTCAAACTTTGAAAAGTAAAAAAGCAGGCCTAGCTTGCTTTAAAGAAACGTTAATGGAGAGATTCAAACGAAAGACGATAAAGCTTCGGTTCAATTTTTCTACACAGCAATGAATGAGGGAATTTGAACGGGAAATTGCTTTTTTTC
This sequence comes from Hibiscus mutabilis, assembly GCA_019671005.1. NCBI lineage: Eukaryota > Viridiplantae > Streptophyta > Magnoliopsida > Malvales > Malvaceae > Hibiscus > Hibiscus mutabilis. The sequence goes on from CM033754.1 coordinate 37,964,606, forward strand.
TTCTTCTTTGTAATAGAGGGAGTTGAAAGTGATGTATACAAATAATTACGAGACTGGTGGCGAGACTCAAACCTAATGTTTACCCAAAATGCTAATAAATGGTTAATCAATTGAACCAACGGATAAATGGAGTCTCTCTCTTTGTCCAATGATGCAATCTCAAATTTTAACATCATAAAGGGACTCAAACTATAATTTCTCCATAAATATAGCATATGTAAAAACCAGCTATATATATCCTAGGGCATTATTATATAAAAAAACTTTTTAAATAATTATTTACGAAAATAACCTTCCTCCAATGTTATTTAAAAAAATGACCCATAAATCGTCCACATAAACTGAACTCGTTTTATGTAGAACGCGAATTCGCCTTACGTGGACGATTTAAGAGTTATTTTTCTTGATAATATTGTCATATGATCATTTAAGTAAAAAAAAAACTATTAAAAAAAGGGTTTTTATATAAAATTGACATATCGTGATTGAATCAGCATCAACGGACAGATTGCCGTTGGTAATGGCATCAAATAACAAAAAATAGGGTAAACTACACCAATAGTCACCGAATTATGGTTTCTTTCCTATTTTGGTCACCGAATTATTTTTTTTGGCAAAAACATCACTAACGTTATGTTTTCTTCCTATTTTGGCCACCGGCTGTTAAAAATTTAACGGTTTTGCTGACGTGAAATTTTATTTTTTATTTTTATTTTCCATGTCATTTCTTCTCTCTCTTCGTAAGCAATATATGTTTTTTTATAATATTTTTATTCAAACTAACATAATGGTGACACGTGTTACTGCCTATTAGTGGAATAAAAGGAATGAAAAATAAAGCCCCTTATGCAGCCAGAGAAATTGTGACACGTGTAACTGCCTAATAGGATGGTGACACATGTAACTGCCTATTAGTCGAATCTCTCTGGCTGCATAAGAGGCTTGATTTTTCATTCCTTTTATTCCACTAATAGGCAGTGACACGTGTCACCATCATATTAGTTTGAATAAAAATATTATAAAAAACATATATTGCTTATGAAGAGAGATAAGAAATGACATCGAAAATTAAAAAATAAAATAAAAATTCCACATCAGTAAAATAGCCGGTGACCAAAATAGGAAGGAAACATAACGTTAGTACTGTTTTTGCCAAAAAATAGTTCGGTGACCAAAATAAGAAAAAAAACATAACGTTAGTGATGTTTTTGCCAAAAAAATAATTCAGTGATCAAAATAAAAAAAAAATTATAATTCGATGATTACTGATGTAGTTTACCCAAAAAATACTTGTGCGTGAAGAGGATATGTATATGTATAGCTTTCGTGAAGAGCATTGAAAAAGGAAGACTGGGTAGACTGCCCAAACTGAGAAGAAAAAAAAACACTACAGTAGACATGAGTTGCGTGTGCCGGTCTCCAATGTAGATAGAAAATCTGACATACTGCAACTCTTTCGCTTGTTTCTCTGTTCTGTAGTGCGATGATATGATGATCCATGTTTCAAGAGATCGAGCAAGGGGAACCCTATCTTATTATTATTATTTTTTGCTACTAGTAGTGTTTTATTTATTGTCTTCATGGGTTGCTCCATGCATGGCTCAAAACCCTAAAAATAGAGAGAGAAATTAATGGGATCATGCACTTGATCAGTTCATTTTATTGCAGGAATTTTGGAGCAGTATGACTGCAAGTTGAGACTTCCTAAGTTTTTGCATGATAATTAATTAAATGGTTTATATTCCAACTTTTTATTTTAATTTAAGATAATAAAATATTATAGATATCACATTAAACTTGAATTTTTTTTAGTATTATTGTACAAGCCTATGCATTAAAGACACATAGTATTAAATTTTGATCCTAAGCGCTGCAGATTCATGCATGGTCCATCAAGTTTCCACAATTACATATATATATATATATATATATATATATATCATGCAGACTATATATATATATATATTACATTGATGATTGAATGTATATCTTTTTGAATAGGAGTGCATATCTCTACATATTACAAGTAATGGTCAATTGTTACGAGCATGCATTCATGCATGAATTTCTTTGGTAAGAAGGAAAAAGGTAGGGACAATGATCAGGAATCGAATTCGAACAATTGTATTAATAGAAGGTTTTGCAATAAATTTCTTATCATCAAGTTTACGATTAAGTCGACTTATGTCTTATCTCTGTGTCTATATATATAAGGACAAGGTCAGAATTTAAGTGTGGGGCAAAAACATAAAATTTAAAAAGTAAAAGGATAAATTCATAATTTTTTCAGAAAAAAATATAAAGAATCAAAGGGTAAAAAATTTCCCTATCGGGTGCAATATCCCCTCCCATAAGCAACATAGCTCCGTCCCTATATATAATGAGATTGAGATACAAGAGTCCTTAAGAAAGAGAAAATTAAATGAGATTGGAGACGTTACACATTAATATTGATGTTAGCAAATTGACAATTTTGAAAAAAAAGTATTTTGAAAAAAAAGTATTTTTTTAAAAAAAATTTATTTATTTTTAACCGATTGTTCAAACTATTGAACCAAATAAACTGAAAATGATGTGCTTGATTCAATCATCAATCCAATTCTTACAAATTTGGTGAGATCTCTCCCAAATTCATTCCGAATTTATGTCACGCCATGAGTAGATTTTCACTTATCCTAACCATGTGACCGGATAATAATAAAAGAAATTCTAATATCATCATTTCAGTATTATCACATTAGAGTTATTAATAATATATTCAAAATAGAGAGATTAAACCCAAATTTTGACATAATTGAGGCACTAAAATTATTTTTTGAATAGTCTAAAGGTGATTACAAGATAATATTTGTTCATATATATATATATATTAATCCTTTAACAATACACAAAAATCTTATAAATAAAACAATTGAATTCGAATATTTTAATATGAATATTATTTATTTTTTTACTAAAACTACTTATTAGTTCATGTACTAAAACCAAATTAGACATCATTTCATGCCTAAATCATGCATGCTTGTGACATTATGATTATCAATAAGTTATGAGAGAGAAAGAGAGGCGTAGCCATTGAATGGAAATGAAGTCTGAAATTGTGGGCAACTGGGGGGAAAGTGGTGTTGGTTCAAAATATACGATTTTAATAAATGCAAAGGGTGGCGGTGGGTCACATGACGATGGGACCTTACGGCTGCAGCCTCGGTGGTCTAACAAAACGTCTAACAAAACAACTCCCCTCCAGTCACCGTCTCTCAAACTCTCCCCTTAATAAAATCCCACTCATCTCAATCTGTTTTTTTTAGGTGTGATGAGTTTTTTTTATCTAATAGAATACTGTATAAATTTATTATAAAAATTTAAATATTTAATATTATTTAAAAATTAATATTTTATCGTATTAAACCAACTATGGTTATATAGATATTTTGATTAAATTGATCTATATACGATAGAATAAGGAGAAATTGTTATTGTATTGTTGATTTGTCCACTTCTTGTTTGGATCCTTGTATATAAATCTACATAAAATTACATGACTTGAATCATTAGCATGTTTATGTGAATTTAAATCACATTTATTGTCTAATCTAATCTTAATATTACAATGTTTTTAAATTAAAAGTAACTTAAAATCGTGACATAATTTAGATGTGTTTGATGTAATTTACTCAATATATATTATGTATAATAACTTTTTGTTAGGAGGCACGCTTTTAGCTTCAATAAAATCATACAATATTTGATAAAAATATTGAATCGTCAATCTATTGAATCGGTTTTAGTCATTAGTTGAAATCTGAGTTTGGTCAGCAGATGGATTGGATTTGAAGAATTAGGTTGAGAACTTAAAATGGTATTCGAATTAAACAAGGAAAATGAGACCTGTAATCATTCACAAATTAATTAGTTTTTTTAATTGAAATTAATTAATGTTTTAACAAATACTGAAAGTGAACAAATCCCTTAATTCAGGGGGGATTGTGTCAATGCATGCCTAATTAAGGCACGTAGGAAAGAAGAAAAAAAAAAAACAAGCCCACCTACCCTATTGAAAATCTTTTGGTGCAATGATGTGCTTCCAAGAAATGAAAGCTCAATACAATCTCAATTAAAAATATATATATGTCAGATTCTATCATTGATCTTTGTGTTTTATATAAAATTTTCATTTAATCTATCGATAGCAATATTGTCAATTTTAATATATGTACCTTCTAAAGAATACATGAATAATATGTCTAAATTATATGAACTCAAAATAATAGAATTAGATAATGGAAAATTAAAAGCTTAATGTCAGATGGATGCTCAACATATACTTATTTTTTAGTCTATTTTAATGCTTAATCTTATATTTCATAACTCAATATGAGTTCTAACGTAACAAACGTTAGATTTTGACATTAACTGTCAGCTTCTTAAAATTTCAAAATTTTATTTAAAAATTAATATATCTGATTTTTTTTTTAAATTATCCTAGAATTTTTAGATAATCCCAAAATAGTTATAAATTTCTAAATTTGGCCACTATCACCGCTGTTTGTCGCGTTTCCGGTGACAGAATGAAGCGACATTCTCTTGCTGAACGACCCACACATCGTTCATCGTCCGTTATGCCGTCGTTCGTCGTGAATTATTCGAATGAACCATTCGACGATTTTAACGTTTCGCACGGCGTCGGTCAATTTTCGGCAACAATGTGATGGGGATTTCAAATTTCGGTCAATGGTCGTGATAGTCTCGCGACAGATGTGATGGGCGAAGACGTGGCAATCAGCGGCGAAATCATCCCAAATCGGGATTGGGCTTGGGTATTGGGGATTTCAAATTTTGGGGCTATTTTGTGAAATTTTAGGTTATCTTTTATTTATTTTTAAATATAATTCTAAAGTTTTAAGAAGCTGACACGTGATACTTAACGACAAAAATCTAACGTCCGTGACAATAAAGCCCAAACTGAGGTAACGTTAAGCCCTAAAGTAGACAAAAAAGCGTTAGACACCAAACTAAATAAACGAATATATGTTGGGCACATTTCAGACTATTAAGCTAAAATTAAACCTACAAGTTGCGCATAATATAAGCACTTATAGAAATATTGGGTTTAGCATATTCCAGAACTACTGTATTGGGTCATAGCCGACCATTTTAATAGTATAAGAATTAAAAATGGTCAAATTAGATTATAAAAACTAAATCTATAATTTTTGCATAGTACAAAGACTAATAGAAGAATTGTACCAGAAAATCTAAGTTATATAAAGTTTAGGCGAGAGAAAATTATCTAGATCAAGAATTAAGATTTGTTATGGGTTTTAGGGAGAATTATAAGAGATCCTTATAGATTGCCCACAAAATGAGATTAATAATAAAACTCAAACTCTAAAGCTTATTAAGATGCTAAGGAGCACATTATTAACTGAACTGATAACATTAGTTTTATACTCAAAATTTGGTATAAAATTAAGGGTCACAATCATCATAAATTTTGTTTTAAGGTTTAGTGTTTAGGGGGTTTAGTGGATGAGTTTTGAATTTATGGAGTGTGGTTAGAATTTAAGGTTTACAGGTTAAAATATATCTCCAACCATATTACACTAAACCCTAAACTCTAAACCTTAAATTTTAAACCCCATACACATAAGCCCCTAAACCTTAAACCAAATTTCTACGCCCTAAGACTAAAGCGTTTGTGAAAACTTTTTATTTTCACCGCTAGTACATGAGATATTTTTTTGAGATTAATGATGAGACTTAAACTTTAGTACTTATCAAAATATTACTATACAGTTAATTCGTGTCTAGCTTTTTGTTTAAGAGTTTGGAGCGAACAAGACATCGGTTTTCATGATTTCTATTCCCTCTCTTTCCAAGCTATTTCACTTGGGAAAAAACAAGGAAGCAAAACCGTGTTTCCTACACAAGAAACTAAGAAAAATTGGTTAAATCGTTGTCAAACTGGAAACAACATGGAGAAAATCCCTTTTCTCCTACGCGGATAGTTTTAGGCTACTCGAACACAACTTTTGGAGTGGGGACGGCCCTGCCAAGATTGTGGGTCAATGTCACTAAACACTTTGCCTAAAGCAAAGACTAGTGGTTGAGAAGCTGCATTTGCCAACACTTCGCACCAAATACGAGATTGAATAGGTGGTCAATGAAGTGAGGTAAGGCACCAAGACAGATAGCTATGTTTCTTACTGACTTTTTTTTGGTCAAATTTTTTAAATTTTAATTTATTATTATTTAAAATTTATTGTTGATAAAAATATAAAAAATATTTAAAATAATCATGATCTCAGAGTTTAAAAAATTTAACTTTTAAAAAGTTAATAAGGGACAAAATTAATGAAACGGGAGGAGTATAATTTTATAATTCCTAAAGGATCAAATAGATAATTTTCCATTTTGAGAGGCTTGGGAACATGCTTGCCACTTAGTCCAACCCTCGACTGAAACTTTGAAATGATTCGAAAATATTATATGCAATGGTCCAACTTGAAGTGACTATAACATGAAATGATCTAAATTTACAATAACTCAACTCGAAACACCCAAATATCTAACAGACTCATAAAGATCTAAATACAAAATGACTTAATCTAAAACGACGTGCATACAAAATGAAATAAATTTTAATATAATTCTAACAATTGATTCAAAATCAAAAGAATATAAACCAAAAACTTAAACTAAATCGAAAATTTCCTAATCTATATTGACTCGCTCTAAAACTTACCCGACTTAAAAAACTAACTCAACTTTGCCCGATTCACAAGTTCCTAGTGCCGATCCCCACCACGACCACACCGTATGTTAATGTGACATTTGTCTCTCACCTCGCCATAAGTTTCTACTTCCTACTCCAATCCAAACGGAAACATAGCTTTCAAATTAAAGATTTTGCAACCTGCCCCCTTTATTTTATGTGAAAAAAATAACAGTATGTATCTTTTAAAAAAATTCCTGGGAAACTGTGTTCCATAACCAGGATTTTTCCATGGACTTTTCTATCTATCTGTCCATGTCGGACCATATATCCCTTCAGAATCTTGGTGACATTGGACAAAATTTTCCGTGATTTATGATCCATGTGTAAGTTGGCCAAAATCCCCATCAAAATTGTGGGTCTAATTGTTTTTTTTAGAAGAACACATACATTCCGTGACATAAATGTACAAGTACTTTTCACTTATGAGTTACATAATTATATATGAAGTCGAACCGAATTAAAATAAAATTCTTACTTCTATTTTGCTCACTCAACTTTTAAACTTTTTAATTTAATAACTGAACTTTACATTGAATGTTTTTTGTCACTCTCAAATATTTTATTATTGTTTTTGGAATTTTTTAATACTATTAAATATAAAAATAATTTAAAATAAATAATAAAATGATATTTTATTATTATTAAATTTTAAAAATATTTAAAATAATCGTCGTCCCTTGTCATCGCCAGCGGCCGTTGGACCCCAAATTGCACCGAGCGACTCGTTTTGACACGTTGAGTTTGAATCCAGTGATTGTTTTACCAAAAAAATATCTTGAAACTCGCAAATCTCAACATAAACGTTTTGGTTTCCTCACTTTTGATCTACTTTTCGTGGATTTTGGAGCATTTTTTGACAAAATGATGGTCGAATTCAGACTCAAAGGAATGAGACGAATTAACCGGTGAACCATTTTCTGGCAAAATGGTGGCTGGCGAATAATTTGATTTTACTTTTTATTTTAAATTATTTTATATTAAATAATAATAAAAATGCCATATCATATTAAAATAGTAATAGAATATTTGAAAGTGACAAAAAACGTTTAATGTATAAAGTCTAGTTATTAAATTGAAAAGTTTAAAAGTTTAGTGAGCAAAATATGAATGAAAAGATTGTTGAGTGATGAATGATGTATTTTACCTTATATTTAATGATAAATATTTATACATAATATTTACTTCAGAATTTTTTTATCTCACGATTAAAAGACGAGATGAATATTATATAATATATAGTTAAATTATAAATAGTTTTGATTATGCAGTTTCCTTTCAACTTCAGTCGCTGTTAATTACAACAAATAATTGACGCGTATAAAAAAAGAGCCCTTATCACATATATAAAAAATGGATTTTTTTTCTTCAATTAGCTCAATTGAAAAATGAGTCCTTTATCACATTCACATGCAACAAATTATCAATTGGAAATCTTTAAAATAAACCCTTATCATATGTCACGATATATATATTCAAATATTTAATTTTAATTATGGTCAAGTAATTAACCTACATTCGCCTTCAATTAACACGTGAAATTAATATAATAAATTTATAAGTGGAAACATTTCTAGAATTCTAATGAAACTTGGTTTACATTTGTTCTTAATTTTCATCAAATTGAAATTCGGAGAAACTATACTTTGACTACTAATTTTGATAAAAACAAACTCTAATTTTAGTTTAGACTAAAATTAAAATTAGATAATAACTTCATAGTTATTTTGACAATGTTTAACCAAAATATTGATTCATAATTTAATAATGATTAAATAAAAAATAAAATAATCACTAAAAAATATGTACTAATAGTTTTTTAGTGACTGGTTTTTTGGTTGACTTTTTGTTCTTATTCTCAATTTTTATCGGTATCAATCGAACCGATTAAACCATCAATTTTTAAAATTTTGAATTCATAATTTTTTGAATAGTCTAAAGGTGATTACAAGGTAGTATCTGTTTATATATATTATTAGCCCTTTGACAATGAGTAAATACTATGTAGACGAAGCGATTTGAACATGTGTCTCATAAGATGAACACCATTCGCTTTTCTACTGGGACACTAGTTGAGTTCTTGAATTCATAATTAAATGCTCTACTATGACTGAGCCTAATTAATTTTCTTGATTAGATTAAACCATGTGGATTAAGAGGCCTTAAAGGGTGCAATGTGAATGACAAAAAAGTAGATGGAAAATGAAATCCCTATGACACTGAATTAAGAAAATTCAAGATTTATGTTCATAAAAATTAGATTAAACTGTTATAAAATTCTATAAATAAACAAACAGGGGACATTTATGATAAGAATCCTATTCTTTAGGTTTTCCAACTGAACTGATACACATCTCAGATTCTTTTTCTTTTATGCATCTAAAATAAATAAAAAAAACAAAAATATTTGACCGATTCATGTGTTTTAATTCACAAAATTAAATAAATGCCCTCTGAAATCTCTGACCCGATAGTTTAGTCACCAAATCTGCATGTGTACGTAGTTGTTTAATTAGACAGAAAATTAAGCCAGAAAATAATAAATAGTATTATATTCATACCCAGAATTCTTATTCTCACCTTTATAAATACACCCAACACCCTCCACTTTCTTCTTGTTTTCTCTGTCCCTTAATATCCAGAGGAGGAAAATTTCTGGGGGAAAAAGAGAGTTTTTTTTTTAAGAAAGTTGTGAAAATGGCGATACAAGCTCAGTTATATTTAGATAATATTGGGTTCCTTGATTCTAGTGGCAATGGCCATGTTAATGGCGGGTTTAATCGATTCTGCTTCGGCCATCAATGGCGGCAACTTCAAGTTCAACCACAACAGCAGCAGCTTCAAATCCAGCAGCCGGAAAACCAAGGTCTTTGTTTTGAAAACAATGGTGAATCGGTGTTGTTTTGCCAAAGCATGGTTTCCCAAGTCGAGGAACAAAGGCGTGAGATTGATCAGTTTATCAAATCACAGGTTAGAACTTAGATCCAAAAAAGCAATCTTTCATTTCAGCATATGTGTTTGTGTTCTTTTATGATTCGGGTTTTGTTTTTTTTTCTCTCTCTACAGAATGAGAGATTGAGATTGTTATTGCAAGAGCAAAGAAAGCAACAAGTTGCAGCCATGGCGGAAAAGCTAGAATCCAAGGCAACTCTTTTACTCGGCCAAAAAGACGCAGAGCTCGTGGAAGCTACAAACAAAACAATAGAGCTGCAGAATTTTGTGAATAAACTCGAGATGGAGAACCAGACATGGCGAACAGTGGCACAAGAGAACGAAGCAATGGTTGTTGCTTTGAACAACACGCTCGAACAGTTACAACAGCAGCAAAACCTAGTTGGTTGTTGTTTCAACAATGGAGTGGATGATGCAGAGTCTTGCTGTGAAGAAACAGGGGAAGAGAAAAACAGAGGATTTGTTGGGACGAAGACAATGATGGTGTGTAAATGTTGCAATTCTCGAAGTTCGTGTGTTTTGTTCCTTCCTTGCAGACATCTTTGTTCATGCAAAGATTGTGCAGCTTTTCTTGATCGTTGCCCTGGTTGTAGTACAGCAAAGAAAGCTAGTATAGAAGCTTTGATTTCTTAGGCAAGGAGGGAACATGTTTTCCGGGAAAAAGTGAAAAAAGGAGAATGTATCAGGGGACATTATCAATTAAACATAAATTTCATTTTATTTATTTATTTATTTATTTTATTTAAAGAAGGGTCCACTTTCGTTAAAAAATTTACCAAATCTAAATAAAAAACGTACATGTGGCAGCTGTTACAAAGTCAACAAAACAAGGGAAATCTAACATCTAAAATAACAAACAAATCATCGAACCCAACAAACATACTAAGGTGAAAACCCCAAGTATATATCCAAGTGAGATCATAGTGTAGGGATGAGCACTGGTCGAGTTGGGTCGAGCTTTTAGCCCACTCGAACCCGACCCGACTTATAGAAAAAAATTAATTTTAAGGATCTAATTATAAAAAATAATTTTAGCGGACTTAATCTTAAAAAATTATAATTTTAAAGATTAAATTATAAATAAAAATTTAATTTTAAAGATCTAATTATAAATATATATATATATAAGGAGGGGTATTATTATAAATATTCCTAAAAAAATTAGAAAAAATTACATAATTAGTCCGGGTCAAGTATTTTCCACCATAAACCCGAACTCGACCCGACTTTACCCTTAATAAAAAATTAATTCGACCCGACTGAAACCTAATTTTTTCATAAAAAATCTGATCCGATCAAGCCAGATCGTGTCGAAACCCGACCGGGTCGGGTAAAATGTTCATCCCTACCTACTCTAGTGGCTTGTTGCAAATCCCCCCTTAGCAGTCTATGCAAACCAGCTGGCTCGGTCACATGGTGAATCTCCCCAGGTTCATGACCACGCAACGCAGCAGCTAGGCTATCGACAATAACAATAGCAGCTCGACCAATATGCCTAATTGAAACTTCTCGGTCCCTATTAATCAATTCTTGAATCATAGTAACCAGTATATTCCCCATACGATTCGGATCAATCTCTTGCACAATCATAACCGCTTCGGAACAATCAAATTCCACCACTACACGGTGAAAGCGAAGGCCTCATTCATGTCGAAGACAATCGAGAATTGCCCAAAGTTCGACGATTACCACGTAACACCGACCTAAGCTGCGAGAAAAATCGAATAACCACTCACTTTGGTCTCCCAGGATCACTCTCCCAATTGCGGCCGCATCATTGTTCGTATCCACAGCCCCATCAATATTTATTTTAACCTAACCACTTTCTGGCAAACTCCAAATTAATGGTGGGGCAGTCCGAACTATCGGCACGATATTGCGTAAAGGGCTAGCAAAATTGGCAGCGATAATCAAATTCATATATGGAATGTTAGCCTCCACGAAATCCTCTTTTTCAACATAATTTGGATAAAAAATAATCTTATATAGCCTAGACCAAAGACTCCAACAAATAATCGAAAATAAGATAGCCTAGTTATCACTCAAAATTGCATACCTTCTTTCATTTCGAATGTCAGTGGTGATCCATTAAGGCATCGACAGCGAAAGAAAATCAGTCCTTCACTTCGGTTTTATCAGAGAAATCTATACCGAATGAGCCTGGAAATAATCGCGTAGCATATGGAGCACATCTTTCTGACCCCTCTTGCAAAGACCACACCGCTTCTCAGAGGCCATATGCCTCCGAACCCGTTCAATATTCATAAGCAAATTGCCCTTAAGAGCAAGCCACATGAAAGCTCGGATACTCTAAAGATTTGATAAAATCTACATAACTTTTCAAACCTTATTCGGGACCATACTAGAATCACCCATAACCTGTCGATAAGTTGATTTTTTGGTGAACTAAAAATTTGCTTCTCCCTTTCAACCGATTCTATCAGGCCCAAATCCCGGCGAAGGTGGCAGAATAGTTAAAATTCGATGAACACACTCCTCTGAGAGCAGTAAACGCAATCTGTCCATATTCCACTCACCATTGCTATTTACAAAAGACGCCACTGTGCAAGAAGAAGATAATAGAGTGCCTGAAATGAGCGAAACAATGGGATCAAAACCGTAACCCACACGTCATACCAGAAGTCTATAGAACACCCATTCCGAACAATCCAGGTTATCCCTTGGAGGATAGCATCCCAAACATGACTAATGCCCGTTCAGAGTCGAGAACGATTTTGTCGAGCAAGGGTAACATGTATTGGACCTTCCCAATTGTACTTTGCCCGCAAAGCACGCACCTACAGCTTGCTATCATCCTGAATCAACTGATAACCCAACTTCATGAGGAAAGCATGGTTAATTTTTTTAAGGTCGCGAAATTCAATCCCACCACAATTAACTGGTGTTTGCATCTCCTCTCAACGGGCAAGGCTAATCCTTCTATAATCCGTTGAGCTTCCCCAAACAAAGCTACGAATCAATTTCTCTATTTCCAGGCATACACTTTTTGGGAGCCAGAATGCCTACACTGTGTAGCTCGAAATAGCTTGTACTACAGATTTAGCTAAGGTAAAACGGCCAGCAAAGGGTAAAGATCTCTCCGACCACGATGATAATTGATTTCTCACCTTGTCCACTAAATAACCATACATTGCATTGGTCACGCGATGATGAAGCAGCAGAATCCCAAGATACTTTCCCAAATTTTAAACTTCCACAAACCCCAAACCATCAACAATGGTGCTCATCATTTCCGAATCAATATTGTTGGAGAAGAAAATTTGAGTTTTGGAAGCACAGACTTTTATGACCAGATGTCACACAAAAATAATCCAGAACACTGTTAATAACCTCCATTTATTGCAGAGTGGCCTTAGTGAAAAGAATAATATCATAAGCAGAAAATAAATGAGAAATATCTGGCCCATGTCTACTCAGATGTATCTCCTTCCAATTTCCCTGATTAACTTACAGATTAATTAACTAAGATAAGCATTCCATACAAAGGATAAAAATATAAGAAGACAATGGGTTACCCTGGTGGATGCCTGGCGTCGGAGTAAACTGATTAGTGAGCTCTCCATTCCACAACACCTGTGTAGTCACCATCGAAATACAGTCCATAGTCAAACACAAAAGATCCTGGGATATGCTTAAGTCCCCCAACGTATCAGCTATAAAGCTTCACTCAAGCTTGTTATACGTCTTCTTTAGATCGATTATTATAGCCATCCATCCCAGACATCTAGATTTCTTCCGCATCATATGAATAACTTCCTGAGCAATGATGACATTATCCATGATACATCTCTATGGGACAAAACTCACCTAAGGCTGCAATACCCAGTTTGGCAAGAAAGGCTTCAAGCGATTTACAATAACCTTTGTCAAAACCTTATAAATAACCGAACAAAGGTTGATGGGTTTAAATTGTGTAAAATTCTCAAGCGACAGCACCTTAGGAATCAGAACTATGGTCATGCGGTTAAAACATCAATAGGAATCAGATCACCCTAAAAACAACGACGAACAAAATCAACGACACTCAAACCCATAATATTCCAATTTTTTGGTAGAACATCGCGTGTATGCCATGAAATTCGGGAGCTTTTAAGGGACTCATAGAAAAAACTACCTGACGAACCTCATCCTCCCCAATAACCCTACTCAACTACAAACGATCAAATCATCAATTTGACCAAAAAGACTTCAAAAACCCCACTTTTCAAGCAGTACAGGAGACATAGTGAAAATATATTGGTAGAAACGAACCACTTTATCTTTAATGAGAACGGCATCATCACTCTAGCATCCATCCTCAAGTTTTATCATTGTATAGTTGTTTTGGCGTTGTCGAACTTTTGTTACTCTATATTAGTAATTGGTATTTATATCCCCATCATTGATCCACTGACTGCACGAGCTTTGAAAACATAAAATTTCTTCCTAACGAATGACTAAATTAAGATCTCATTTTAACTGTTTTCCAGCCCGTGTAGATGATCACTAGTATAGAATTTTGAAACTATCTCAATGCATGCAATTCACGCCATAAGTTTTTTTTTTACGTTGACCAATATGTAAAAAAATATTCACATTCCAACACGTAGCTTCCTTCTGAAAAATTTCAATGTTAGAGGCCATAGAAACATCAGGCTTCCAAACCTCTTATAGCATGTCAAAAAAAGACTGATCACTTTGCCAGGCTTATAGATATTTAAATTTGTTGCCTTCCTCAGACTTGCCAACGGAGATTATGTCAACAAAACTGGTCTATGATCAAAACCTAAGCGAGCAAGATGTATGACAGAATATGTAGGCTATGCTTTACACCATGCATTATTAACCACACATCTATCGAGCATTTGCTAAAGATTTCCCCGCTTTAATGTAAAACAAGGCCATCAGAACCCAAGTCGGTCATATTAGTCTGTTGTATTAAGTCCCCAAATTTGTGACATACCACTTTGCCGCGTAGACCCACCTAGCCTCTCAACCAAAGATAGAATTGTGTTGAAGTCACCACCAATAACCCACGACACCCATATTCCCGGTTCAATAGCCCTCAATTGATCCCACAAATGTAAGAACATTCTGAGAGCCAGACTGTTGATCAGTACAAATAGTGTAAATAAATTGACTTGAAAATGCTAACACGTTCAGAGAGATGTTATTCTTCCAAAGTAACCAGATTTCCTCAGAAAAGTCATTCGCCTTAATTCGGTAAGAATTAAGAAAACCATGCCGATGAATGATATGATCAGCCTTCTTACCACTAATTCTCATCTCCATCAAAGCCACAATGTTAGGATCCTGGTGTCTCAAAAATAGTCTCAGATAATGGTTGAATTTAGGGTCTAGTGCACCCTGTACATTCCAAAATAAGGCTTTAATCATTAAAAAATAAATTAAATAAAAAAACCTCATCCTCTACCTGACCATATTATCATCATCAAATACCGTGTTGTCACACTATTGCACTGTTTCATTGTTACTTGGAGACTCATCCCCAACCACTTTGTCATCGGACCCATGAGCCGATGCCCTAGTCATCATTTCTTGCGACTTCTTCGCAATCTATTCCCCAAGATTAACCAGATTCAGATTATAATTTTTCTATTGGTCATGTAATTTCTTGCGTTGGGGGTAAGGATCCAACCGCGCCACTCCTTTCACCTTAAAAGACGTCTCACTATAACCAGACTCGACGAAACTTTCCCCTTTCAGCTTGTATACGACTACCCTTTTGGCTAGCACTATGTACATCAAAAATACGATCGATCACCTTAACAATAACATAGTTGTTTGGATTAAGTGAAACCAGAACCGGGATCATTACACTAGAGGATGCGATATCACCATTCAAATGGGTCTCATTCCCTGCCATCTTAGGGGCGCCATCATTTCCTTTCTTGCCACTCCCATCACTCTTCATGTCACTAATGACCATTATCTCAGTATCTTTCCTCGCCACACCCTTGTTGCTTACATTAACCGTCAAGCCATTTTATTTACCAATACTTTTTTTACCTTCCCGACTCCCTTTGGCCTTACCATGCTTGACCATACTAGGAGGGTCAGTCTTGTGAGATGTATCTCTTCTAGAATTGGCTTGCTTTGTAACTGCCACACCTATCCCAATACCCTGAGCAACTATTCCCAGTCCCTCATTTCCCAGCCCTTTATTTGTACCGTCCGTAGCAACCCTATCACCAAGGCTAAGGGCAGCAAAATGGCTAAGCCTTGTACCAGATACTGCTCGTCCCACGGGACCAATATGCACAGTACTCTTCACACCTGTAACTCGCCATGGCTTTTAATTCTGAACATGCATCCAAGGATTGTACTTCTCTTCCGGTTTCACAATTGTCATATCAATAATATTGGCCTTACAATTTGCCATTCCAATCCCCCTTACAATTTGCCATTCCAATCCCCAACTTAAGATTACAGTTCACCTCCATGTGGCCATATTTCCCACAATAATAATATATTATAGATAGCCTTCAAACTCAATCCGCTATCGGACACCATCTATAATTATACTGAATGAAAGCGGTTTATTTAAATCAACAGCCACAGCCAAACGTGTAAATTTTCCCCTCCTACCTTTCATTGTGTTGTAGTCAATTCGAACAATCTTTTCACTATTCCAACAATAATACAAAAAATACTCTTCGTCTAGTAACGATAAGGCAACCCCAGTAACTTCACCCAAACTACAATCTTAGTCAGATGATCAATAGCGATGGAGAAACTACGAATCTATGGCTGAACCATAAAATAACAGTCATAGATAATCTAGGGCCCTCCCATTAAGACCTTCGAGTAATCCTCAGACTTAGCGAAACAGACAAGGTAGTGTCTGTTATCTAGATCCACTAAAATAATTTCTCCATTCAGCTTCTATAGTGGCTTAATCCTAGAATCCAAAGCCGAATAACCAATAGAATGCCCCAACAAACGGATGATGACAGAATTGGACAATTTAGCATCAATCAGGTCATGCAATCTATCTGATAAGGTAATCACCGGAGTACCATCTAGGGAACTCACTTTTATGCCTTCATTTTAGACCTCTACATCCAATTCAGGGATTTCAGAAGCCAATTGTGTTGCACCGTGTACACTCAACACCATGTCCTCGAATGAGGGCTTCGAAGCAATCGGCACACCATTATGATCAAGGGTATCCTAGGCTAAGAGATCCGTAGCATCCACAACATTCTTCTCTAAACGACCAGAATTATCCCCCTCAGTAACACATTCCATACCATATCACCCACAACCCTGTTCAAACTAGCATTACCGTCACTCACCTAACGCACAGATTCAGTCATAGGGCCTTTATCCATTGGAGATCCAGTCTCAATAACACGTAACGACCAATCCACAGAAGAGAAAGGTACAGGCTGTGCCACGTTCGATGGTCGTCTATCCGACCCCGTAGATGCCGATAATCAACGCTAGGGTTGACTATCGGAGGTTCCACAATTTTTAGAGAAAAAGAATCCTGAATTTTTTAGTATATTTTATTTTTTTAAAAAAAATTAATTCTAATTTTAATATTGCTTAAGGGGTTAAACCTTTCAGTTGACACCTTATTCTCTCTCTTAAGTTGTGAGTTGAAACTCATTAGGAACAAATTTTTCTTCCCTTAAATAGAAATTATTTAAAAAAATTTAATATTTCTTAGAGGGAAGAGCATATACATTTTCTTAATCGATAAGGCCTTATACAAAGGCTCTGTTCCCGTAATCACTTTTGTTGGAAATCATTTTCAGTTGAGAGAGACTTATTGGGTTTGCTTAACGCTTTGACTCATGTATTTGTACTTTTGTTAAGCGTTCTTGTAACTACGTTGCTGATTGGATTGCTTAACCCTCCTCATTGGTCATCTCGCCCTCCTTTGGAACTGATTTCTCTTATGCAATTTTCTGGTTTTATGTTATGAAGTTGGTTTTGATGTTCAAAAAAATGAGCAAATATATTTGCAAGTATAGTTTATTTATCGTATATTACATTTTATTTTGTTCGGATTTGAAATTTGAATTTTAAACTCTATCCCTAAATTCTAAATTTTAAACCCAAAACTCTAAAAAAATGCTCCGCACCCATCAATTCAATAAACTCTAATCTTAAATATTAGCCTTAAACCATAAATCTAATTTTTTTTAGTGTGAGGACATAAATAAAGATACCAAAAAAGAGACAGAAAATTTTTATTCAAATAAAACATTGTCGTTTTTTTATTAAAAAAGAACATGGACTGTTTAAATTCAAAATTTTATTTAAAGAATATAAATATTTTTTACTCGATTTAATAGGAATTTGTGAAATGGATTTCATTACTCAGAGTTCGTAACTATGGCAATTATTTTTTTGCCACAATTGGTAGAAGCTTAGCTAGCTACCAAATTCATGTATGCCGCCGCCGCAGCTGTCATCGTCGCCGTTGATTATTGTTTGCAGCCACCATCAGGCAAATGGGTTATACCAGTCTTGATCTCGAATCTGCATGACCAACGAATTTCGATCATCTATGACGAATTTGAATCTCTTCGCTTAGATTATATGTTGAAAATGTTGTAAAATCTGCACTTGAGGCCGTAAGGCCGAGCGTCCCAATCCTGTGTGCAAATTCGATTTCGGTCTATTGCCTCAATAGTCTAGATTATATGTAATCCACCTGAAAGACAAGTTTAATTCTTTTAGACTTGAGCATTTACCATGAAATAATGTTGTTAAAGCCATTAAAAGACTACGAGAGGGACAAAACAATTAAATAAATTAGTTGGTTAATTTTTACGAATCAAGTGGAAAACAAACAACAATGACGGTAGAGGTGGCGTCGGCGACAAAAGGAAAATAAAGAGATTGAATTTATTAGGGTTTATGATATTAAAAAGATTTTGAGATGTTTGAATTTAACATATTAACTAAAAATATTATAAAATATAAAAAAATTATTAAATCTAATTTCTATTTTTCTTTTAAAATAATTTTAATTATAATTCGAGTCCTCCAGATTTTTAATTTTTATTAGAAAAGTTAATAATATTCAATAGTATATCGCATTAATAATGTTCAGCGATGTGTGACTCTCGACTCATCCTATTATTTAATCAACTATGGAAATAGCAAGGAAATTTCTAGCACCTGCTTCCAAGGTACTTATCATTGACGTTTGGATTTGTAATGATTGTTGCAACTGTTTTATGTTGACGTGCATTAAACAATTCAAGCAGACATATATGACTTTAAAAACATGGAATGAAATTTCGACAATAGGGAAAGAATTGTTTTTAAACACATTTTTTTCTGCTAAGTTTATGATATGGATTAATGTTTTGGTATGAGGCAATGGTGAATGGACAGTGGATTTTCTGGGTCGGTCCATTTGTTGGAGCTGTTGCAGCGGCTGCTTGCCATCAGTACATTCTTCGAGCTGCTGCTATCAAGGCTTTGGGATCCTTCCGAAGCAACCCGACCAACTAAAGAGAAAAAGGAACACACCATTTGGTTCTTTTGAGTGTCAGCAGAGGATGTTTATGATGGTCCCTTTCTTTCTCATTTCTCTTTTGCTTGTAATTTAAAATTTGTTGTCGTTAGCATCTTGTCTTGTGTTCTTGAGTTGGTTTTGTTAATGTGTTATGGTTACAATTTTTTATGAACATCTGTATTTAATTCATTGAATAATAAATTTAGATCGAGTACTTTAAAATATCATTATGTGACATTCAAGGACCCTGAGATGGGTTCATGGCATTATTGGAGTCATATATCATGGTTTCACATGGTATGTGGTAAGAGCCATAAGGCTAAGGGGACGACTGATATCCTATTCATTAGGATATTAATTCAAATTAAATTTTACAAAAGTTCAATACAATGACAACCCTTTTAACCCAATTTTCTTTATTTACAACGTCAGGAGTCGAACAACTGACGTTTCTTGAAAACCTAACATCTCATTCCATTAGACTATATACTTTAACCACCAGAAATTTAAAAAAAAATAAAAATAATATAATTAACTAATAAAGTAGATAGATACACTGAAGATGTAAATAAACAAACGCCCACAATATTTAAGCCTTGTGGCTAAAGATCAAGGGCTCAACTCTCCTTGGCAGTTCAGTTATTCAAGAAAAGCCTATTACCACTTTTGCTCTACACAAAGCTACTTCCATTACACTATATTCAATCATCAAATGAAAGGTAATAATAAATGACAACGTATCAAGTCTTGCTTATCAAACACCATCACAAGAGCTCATCTGCCAGAGATTTGCCCTGGAATTTATCCATGATCGACACTATGGTCGAAATGGTCTTGTCCAATTCGGAACACTGATGCTCGATTTCATCTAAACGGGCCTTGGTTTCGGCGACTTGTTCTCGTGCAATGGCAGCCGCTTTTTCTTTCTGAGCTAGGTCTTCTATTTTCAATTCTAGTTCTTTATTTACTGATTCTAAAGATCGGTCATGCTTGGACTTTTTGGCTTCAAAAGTTGCGCGTTGACTAATGAGCTCAACGGCTTCCGAGATTTCGTTGAGCAGAGCGCGCAGCCAACCTACATTGATACCTGCAGATTCTACATCCTTGAGAACAGCAAACATCTCTTTTATTTTTGCTTTGGTCAGTTGCTTGAACGGAGTGGAATGTAGATCTTGAACTACAGCACACAAGCACTCTAAATAATAAGCACGCATCGAAGCTGATTCCAAATGACAATTAGCTGCTATGTCTCCGTACTTGTCGAAGATCGACTGTAGAATTGTGGAGATGCTTGTTTTCACATGGTATTTTCCAACAGATACACAGGAATCGGAGATAACAGATTCGACCTCTTCCTCCTCGTCGCTCTCTTCTTGAGCTTGGCCAATCCCTAAGAAACTAAAGGCTGAGCTAAGAGCATCTCTTGCATCCTTAGTGTTTGTATCTGAACTAATCTTCGGTGAATCTTGTACCTTCTCTTCTCGGTTAAATTTGGTTGCTGCATCAGTAGGGGACTGTAAGAGAAAAACGGCGTAAGAGAGAATTACAGGGTTACGAAACCGAGAATAACTAATTCTTCCGTATGCAAGTGTGTGATCGTTCGAGTTTTCGAGTGAGAAAGAGGAACCTACCATGAGTTTTCCGGACATCTGCAAAGGTTGAGAGTATTGAATTGGTGCCTTCTCAAACGATTGATCTTGGGAATATATCTCTCCAGAGTGTTGCTCAGAAGATGAAAACGACTCACCATTCTCCGCTTCCAACTTCTTCCTAGAAAAATGAGACCGCGGTGACCTACGGTCACCAGGGTAAACTGCACCTGCTGCATGGGGGCTTTCAAGTGCTTGAGGTAACTTTGGCAGAGATTCAGATTTCTTTTTCCTACCAAAGCTTCTAGAGACATCAAGAAATTTTGAACCTACAATGATAATAAGGGTAGTCAGGAACATGTAACATTGCCTGCACCTTGAAAGAAACATCAATTTGAGGAGAGCCCATCGATGTTACCAAACTGTCGAAAGTACATATAAAAATCTATCAGAATAAAAATACCTCAGCCACAATTTTGTAACGAACCAAAACAAACAAAATCTTAGAATATACCACAACCTAAGCATCCTCCGAATTCCTTTAGGTTCTATCTCATATATTTTGCATTACTTATATGCTTTAGGGCAATTAGCTTGCACTCTACCCCAATCACCATTCCTTTTATCATGCACAACTATGTTCCTTTACCACTTCTTACGTTTTCAAACTCCAATCGGAAAATAAGCTAACATATTTGAAGTTCCTATGGTAGCCTTACAAACATGTCCCTATCAGCCAAGATAAAGTAAAACTATAGACAAGTGAAAACCAAGTGCTACAGTCCTAACCAGTAAATTAAAATCTTCATATGGGTGAGCTTAACCAAACCACAGTTGACCAACACCCAAACAAACATATATTCAGAACATGCTCTCTCTCCGGGGAGGCATCTTTCTTATACACGCATATTATCAATCATTGACCATTTTCGATAAACGAAAGTTTAGGTCAGGGGGAAGCTATCCAGTCCAAGGCATGCTCGAAGCCCTCAGAGAGGACTACTAGTGGTACTTACAGATCACCCACCAAATGAAAATACTAATGAAATTCGAGCCATGGTTTTAGCGAATTGCTAATGAGTATTCAACCAACATGACAGCTAGACCAAATCTTCCTTTAGATTGATTACGCATCGGTTTTAAGACCAACAAGTTCCACAAAAAACTCCTATTAGTTTACTTAAACCATTAACTAGATTCTAGTCAATTACCTTGCATCAATTGCAGTGAACGAATCAATAGCACATGAAGCTTAAGGACAAGGTATTTTCCATTAAACATCTCACGGGCAAATTGACAGGGATTTTGCCATAGAATTAAACAAACAATGACCATAAAATGCTGGAAACAAAGCAACTAAGCAAGGATGGGACTTAATTACTTATTGTCCTTTTTTCTTTTGCCTCTGTTCCTTTGCCTTCAGCAATCTTCTCTAAGCAGAGGACACCACATTCATGGTATGGATTTGCAGCATTAGGACAATCCGGGTGAACTCTTCCGTTCCCATCCATGGCCTTTTACCTTTGTAGAACACAGAAACAAAAATTAAAACACAGATTTCACTAAAAAAAAATTCACACGCAATTGAAATAGAAAAGCACAAAGATCCTTGCTTGCTATATCAAAACTTTCACCATATACCAAGTGTTTGATCCTTTACCTCAGAAAACAATTTGCAAAATTAGAATTTAATCACCAAAAAACTCGAATTAGGATGAGAACAATTAGATCTGTTTCTTAACAAGAGAAAAGCAGGAAGAATTTGACCCAAAATTCATAAGTCAAGGTGATCATAAAGGACCAAAAAATAGAAGAAAGCCCAGAAAACTAAACTTTAGATTTTAATTTTCTTTCATGTTTTCCTACACTTTCCACCCTTCCAAACAGATGATGTTCATATTAATTCCGAAATATCACCTTCTATAAACAAAAAATGATAAGTACATGCAAAACCCCAAGGCAGATATGAGTATATGCAGTAGTAAATAAACAAAGACAAATTTGAGAAAGAAGTAAAGGGGAGGAAAATACCAGAAAGAAAGCTATAGATTGAGATCAACACAGAAAACAAGAGAGAATCAAAGTGAAATTGTTCATCCGTTGGACAATATTTTATTGTTGAAAAGTTTCCAAAATTCTATCTGAAAGTTTGACTAATGGGATTGTCTGAAAACTGAACCAAAAAGTAAAAAATGAACTCTTTTGTCTTTGGGATTTCTGTAGTTTGATTGTCACCAACACCTCTGGAACTTTCAGGTTTTGTAATTTCACGAAAATGACTAATTTCTTTCTTTATTTACAATGATGTTCTTGCAATATAAAATATTAATAATGTAAGGTTTAATTATGCTTTCGTTCCTGTATTCTTCCGGTTCTGAAATTTAGTGCATGTTTGAACATCCAGTGGGAGGCCAAAAATCCCGATTGAACGGGAAAATATGCCTAGATTTTTATACAAACATATTTGGAAGTAAAAATTTAAAATTAATTATAGACACACAATCGTGACTTTAAGAAAAAAAACTCTTAAACATAAATCACGTTACTTTAAAATCAATTTTACTCAAAAATAATTATATAAAATCACCATAATCCAAAATTAATTCTACCACTGTACAACTAAACACACCCTTTAGTCTATGTACTTTTAGTTATACTAGTTTTATCTGTTTATTTGTCTAATTTAATATTTAAATAAAATTGATAATATTGTTAACAAGTCTTATGTTAAAACTGAACACGTGTTATTGATTGTACTTTAGTTTCTAAACAAATATTAGTGCCACATATTCAAATTTAAATCTTATCATTTGTGATTTATTTTACTGTCGATAGCTGTGATTAATACTCTCACCGCAAGCGCTCTCACTAAGAGATAAACGACTGATCATGAAATGATCTTCATTTTTATGTGTATGAATCAAATCGCTGATCTCTTGATTAAGGAACGAGGTGAACAATCACCACACTACATCTCATAGTTAATTTTTGAAAATTTAATTTCTAAATTTATATTAAAAATTTGAAGTGTACAAAGACTAATTAAAACACACTCTAATGAACTAAAATTAATGCCCTTAGCACTTAAGCCTAGTTTTGCCGAACTATACTCTAGCATTTATGTTTTAATCTTACATGTATATAAGACACATATCCCATTAGTTTCATTTTACTAACGCACGTTAAGTATATTGGCGAGGCCTATTACATTTTAAGGGTTTAGAATTTAGTTGTATGATTTAGAATTTATAATTAAATTTTGGGAATTAAGGATTTAAAATTTAGTTTTTAAAAAGATAATACGTAGGTTCGTGCAATTTTTTACACAACATATGTATTAAAAAATACTCGAAAAAAATATAATTTCAAATCTTAAAGATAATAATATTATTGCGAGAGACAATCACAAATATTGAACGTGAACCATAAAATAAATATAAATAATAAAAATATTTAATTTTAAATATTTGTTAAGTGTGCTGGTATAGCAGCCAAAATTTGTAGTTCAACTAGAGAAAAAATATCCGTTATTTTAGTAATTAATGTTACTATTTAGAACTTCTATAATTTATTAATATAAGTAAATATTTAATTATTTAGTTTAATTTGTTATTAATTATTTAGTTGAAGATTTGTCAAAGAAGGATGGCATTGTTGTTGCTTGATACGTAAGACAAAACATGGCGTGGAATTCAGAGGGAATATTGCTGCTTTTATTGCATGATCCAATTGACGTAAAATAAACAACAGCTATAATGAAAAACACAATGACTTCGCTCGTTTTCTTTTATCAAATCAAAATGTTTATAATTTTTTAACTTTTATTGAATATTCATAAGTTCTATTTAAAATAAAATACAATTACTTCAATCATTCATAATTATTCTGAATTTTTTACTGTTTTTTTTTATCATTTTTGCATTTTTCATAATTAAAAATCTACTTATATAATTTTCTCATAATTAAAAAGTTTTTAAATTATTTATGGACTTGATATATAAGATAAAATAATACAATACTCATAAATTTTTTCAGACGTATTCGAGATGGTGGATAAGTGAAGATTATATTTTTTTTAGGAGTTTTGATTTGGTTGCATAAGAGTATTTGTTTATTTTTAATGTTTTATAATAAAACTATGTATGATTTATCGATAAAACTGTTCGAATTTAATCTCTTGAAAAGAATAATATTTCATTTTCCATTTTAAAAATGTGATATATGTGTTTTATTTTTAATTAATTTGATATTTATATTTATCCAACATTATGTATATGATACTTATATCTATAAAATCAATAGCTAAAAATATTACAATTTAAAATAAATTTACTAATTTAATTTAAATTTCATTTATTACTTTTGGTTATTTAATATGAACATTTTGTAACCAATAATGGGTTGAGTGTATTCGTAAGACGTATTGCACTTTCAAGAAGATAACGCGAGTTATAATCTTGGAGATGACATTGTTGGGAGGGGCAGCCTTACATCCTGGACATGGACCATAAATAGGCATGCATATTACCAAACAAAATGAACATTTTATGTAATATTTGGCAAATATAATTACTTGATATATAATGTTACACAAATATAGGAACCAAATTGGTTTAAAGGAGAACATAAGTATCACATCTGGAAAAGAAAAAAAATCCAGTACCAAATGTGTAATATTTTGACAAATACAAAACTAAACTCGCTCAAAAACGCAAGTGTTACATTTGGGAAAATAACAAATTCATGTACCAAATGATATATAAAACCAATTTTATTTATTATTACTATTAGTGCAAAGGTCATGTATGACGCAAAGATGTTGACTTTTGTATCCAAAAGGTAAAAGGCGTCTAAGCATAGACTACGAGCCGACGACTTTGTTAAAATTAAAATTAAAGCATGGATTTGGACATTTCCATTTTTCTTTATTAAAAAAGTTATAAAAATAAGGAATCCAGCAAGCATCCAACGATCTACCAATCAGTTTATACCTTTCTCAAATTATTAATAATTAAAATAGTTGAAATAATACCACTAAAAATCAAATGTTTGAATATGCGTTTCTGATTATTTTTTGGGTAAACTACATAAATGGTCCCCTGATTATGACCCAATTCTTTGTTGAGTTCTTTAACTATGAAAACTATAAATAGGTCATTCGACTAATCACGACTAACAAATTGGTCTAACTCTGTTAAAAGATAAATGGCTGATAACGTGGCAGTTAATAAAATCCGTATGATAACAAATATAACCCTTGACCTTGACCTTTACATTTTATTTTAATTTAATCCTAAATTTAAAATTTTAGCTCTAACCATTTAAATATTACAATATTTTAGTCCCTTAAATTTTAAACTTCATCTTCTTCCCTTCTAAAAACAAAAGGTATGCATCTCTTGCTGTGGGTAGCTCATCGTAGATGGCTACCGTAAACATCAATGAAGTTTTTGATTCTCCAACAGTTTTCAACTACTCATACAAATGGGGTTGTAGACGGCTACCGTTAACATCAATGGAGGTTTGTTATTTTTAGAAGGGAAGAAGATGAAGTTTAAGATTTAATGGACTAAAATGTTGTAATATTTAAATATTGAGAGATGAAATTTTAAATTTAAGACTAAATTAAAATAAAATGTAAAAGTTGAGGGTTAAATATGTTGCTATACAGATTCTATTAACTGTCGTGTCATCAGCCGTTTATTTTTTAATAGAATTGGACCGTTTTGTTAGTCGTGGTTAGTCAGAGGATCTATTTGTAACTTTTCACAATTAAAGGACTCAACAAAGAATTGAGTCATAGTCAGGGGACCATTTATGTAATTTACCCATAATTTTTATGATGATTATTTTTATTTTATGTAACATTTGCAATTACAATGTTATTGTCCCTTAATTTTTTTTTTCTTTATTGAATAATGACATTTTTAAGGAGATTTTATTTGATTTTCATATCATGGTGGGAATTATACAAAATGGGTTTTTTCTTTTAGATGAAGAGTTTGATAACAAAAACTAGTGGGTAGTTGCTTGGTTGGTGGTTCTAAGGTGGCTAAATTGATGGGACAATAATTGTGGAGTTCTCAATAGTTTGGTGTTAACCCTAATTGTAATTGGTTACTAATTAAATTGGGATTTCCCTTTTCATAATAAAATAAAGAGAAGTAAAGCATTAATTATAATGATTATTATTATCATTATTAATTTCAAAATGTTACAAATACAATTACAAACACAATCAAAATGATAAACAAATTATTTATTACGATACACGGTCAAATTTATTATCATAATTATTATATGCATGCTCTTTTAAGTTTATTTTGTTATTTAATCACCAATATTCGATTATTGGTTGACAAATTCGGATCGAATTTTACAGAGATTCAATATAAGAACATCTCTCTCAACCCAGTTTTCTCTATTCACAACGACAAGAATTGAATTCAATATAGGGACCCAATTTTAGTTTAAATTTCATTATATATATGACACTAATCTACCAAAACTATTATGATTTGATATTTGAGCACGTTCATATTATCGATCTGGTCGTGCTTATTATTCAGATTTATTCAAGTAAAGCATTACTTATAATAACTATTATTGAACCCAAAGAGTGGTCCAGTAAAAATGATATTTATTTTCAGAGATTTGAGTTCAATTAATTTTTTCATTCAATGTGTGTTATTAAAAGGTTAAGAAAAATGTAAACAAATACTACATTGTAATCCACTTAAAACTATTAAAAAATTACATTAACCATTATTATTACCATTTTAAAAATCAATAATATTTTTTCTGATTTATTTTATGAATTACTGGTGAAAAAATATTTCTCTTTCTTCTAATACTATCATATATTAAGGTGGAATTCTTCAAGAGTGTCAAATAAGTAATTGAACTATTATTTTTTGTAACAACCGAAATAATAACATTTAATGTTTTTCTTTGAACAATTTTTACCTAAAAGAGAGAAGAAAATTTTTGCTTCTAATGGGTCTTGAATTCACAACCTAGGGAAGGTGAGTGTGTCAACTGAGAGCTTTAAACACTTGCTTTAGAGATTGTTGACAATAACATCTAATGTTAAAAACAATGATAATTTAAGTCTTTAACCTTTATATTTTTTTGTTAATTTAACAAAAAAATAATAACCAAATTAACAAAATGAGTAAATATTAAATACTTCTTTATAAAACGGAATTACGTAAATGATGTAATACTGATTGAAAATAATAATATAACGTGATATGTTTATTCATGTTGTTATAATTTAAAAACTCCAAAACATTGAACTCGTAGAATAATCTCAGTGATAAAGGATGATGCATTTCATCCAGATGATCCGGATTTGAGCACCATGTGTGCACGATGTAAATGTATTATTAAAAGACTAAAAAATTAAACAAATATCATCTTATAATCACATCAGCATATTAAAAAAACTCCAAAACATTACATTTAACTGATGAATAGAATACATAATCAACCAAATCTTTTAATGTTATATCGAATTAATAAATACATCGCACCACTTAACAATACCACGTTATATTTTAAATCAATGCCATATTATCATTTTCTTGTTTTTTATAGATTTTTTTTTGAAAGAAAGTGAATTTAATGTATATAATTTGTAAATAAAATAATTGCTTTGAGGCCCATTGGATAAGATCTAATAGTTTACACTAAAGAAAAACAGCAAGCCTGAGAGGACAGCCCAATGTTTTCCAAAGCTAAATCCAGAATTTGTTTGGGGTGAAGAACACGAAAGGAAAGAAACCCCCAAACCCTACACCATTTCCAAGTGCCAAACGCCAAATCTTCACTTTCCTTTTCAAACCCGAAGCTTCAAATCAGGGAACAAAAATGGCTGCTTCCAGTGGAAGCCGATTCAAGCAGTTTTTGAATAAGTACGAGAAAGTGGCGCTCGGGGTTCATTTCTCGGTCTCCGCAGCTTCGATCACCGGCCTGTACGTAGCCATCAAGAACAACGTCGACGTCGAATCGTTGCTCGACAAGTTACATCTCCCGGGCTTTTCCGATGACCGAAAGAACCAAAACCCATATCCGCAATCGACGAATCCGGATGGGTTTTCGATGGAAGAACCTACGGCGGTGATCGAGGAGAAGAAAAGGAATCGGACGGCTGAGCTTGCAGCTTCCACCGGCGGAGCATTTGCGTTGGCCGTGATTTGTAACAAGGCCTTGATCCCCGTTCGGGTCCCTATCACCATCGCGCTTACGCCTCCCATCGCAAGGTTTTTGGCTAAGAGGAGGATCATTAAGAACATCGTATGATTGATTGAATCTTGATTTTGATTGTTGTTATTTGGAAAATAAGATAGTTTAAATTGTGGCAATTGCGCTTTAGGATTTTTTTCCAGATATTTGTATGATTTGAGAGCTAATATATTGGTATGATAAAATCCCAAAAGGGATTTGGTACAAGGAAATACAAATCCCAGATAAACGGAGTTCAGTCAAATTAAAATATTATATCACAATAATTTTGAAAAATATATATTTATTTAGTATATAAAAAAAACATAGAATGATTATCAACGGAATTGGTTTAAGTGATAAATAATTTAATATCATTTAAGTAGATTTTGACTTCGAGATCACTCACTAAAATTAAGTGTGTTACGTAAGTCGTACGAATGCTTGGTGGTTTAGTCCAACAATTTTACGGCTATACGGTCGATCAATGAGCCTTCGACGAGGTCTTACCCTTCACACATGGGTCGAGTTATGGCCTCGATGAGTTCCTTTGTTTAGACTTCAAACTTTAAATGGATTTCTCGTGAAGAAAATATAGTGGTCAATTGGTCGGCTAGATTTTCCTCTTTATCTCAATTTTAGCTTTTAGTTCTTGATGAACCTGACTTGCTTCGTGTTTTTTTTTTCGTGATCGTGACGGCCTCTTTTATCGTCGTTTAGACCGTTCGACCAATAATTTGTTGCAGGATATTTTTTGAGTTGGTTTTTCCCTTTAATTTTTTATTGAGTCTTATCTCACTAATTATGTGTTGTTATCATATGCATTTTTTTTCTTTTATCTAAAATAAAAGAAATTAACAGTGGCACCCTCTCTTTAATTTAAAAAATAAAATAAAATTACTTAAACATTACGGATGTTAGTTTGCTTCGTTAGGTTATGGTGGAATTTTCTTTTTGCTTGATTTATTAAATTTCCTTGAAAATACAGGATACTCCGAACCAAACCGTCCTTGGATATATTAAAGGCAGCTATCCCTTCATTCCAAGGATACAGACGAAGGGCCGCACTCTATGTAACATACGCTCGAGAACACCCTAAAGTTTCTTCTCCACTTAACGCTACCGGCTTAAAAGACTACTTCCTAAATTCCTCTCTAGATTACTGCCGGAGTGAAATCGGAGAGAAGATGATCGTGTGCGTTGCCGTCGTCGGCCATCAGGTACAGCCTCCGATCTACTCCACTCTTTCTTTCATAAATCGCAAATATTTTTTTTATTTTTTTCCTGATGATCTGTTTTTCATATATCACGATTGGATGAACAGAACAATCCTCTGTACATACAGAACTTCACCGACGCCGATAACGCTCTGAAACTCCACCACATCGTACATTGCTCCCTCGATGTCGTCGACGAACGAGGTAATCAAATTATAACTTCAATTTAAGGATTCACTTTTTTTTAATCTTCTTTCAGATATTAGGATCTGGATCAGGCTTATTTAGGGAAAAATTTTCATCTAAAAGAAAATTCTATTAATTTTGATTTGTAGTTATAGATGTTGAACATCTGATGTTGGATCATACTTTTGTTTAAATATATATATTTCTAGTGAACAATCCGAAAAAATCCGGGCCGACATTGAACGACACGTTTCTGGGCTTGCTTTATCCTACTGAAAATTATGAAGTGTAAGAAGCTAACCTCTATACTTTGTTTTACGTTTGATTTGGAATTCCTTGTGGTGTTGTGATTTCTGATTTTTTGCAGTGTCTAACTTGATGTGTTGGATGCAGCTATGGTTATTTGACTAACACAAAGGTGAAGTTCATTTTAGTAACTACTGATTTAGATGTTAGAGATGCCGATGTCAGAAATGTAAGTATTTCTGTTCCTGACAGTAATGGTAGGAGTTTAGGATTGCATTATAAGCCTATGAATCTGTTATTTTGATTTTGTTCGGTTTATTCAATGGAGATAGCAATATTGATTTGTAGTAATGCATTGTTTCTCGTAATATAGTATTTATTTTTGCCTCTCCATCTTTGCTTGTTGTAATTAGAACTTTCGACGCTATGGGTCTGTACTCTAGCCATGTTTTAAGCACCTTAGTATCTAGAGAGCATGCATGCGCTAGTGTTGGCATTGAATGGATTTAGCTGTGTTTCTCTTCATGTTTAGTCGACACACTGCCTAAGCTCTAGCCGTATCCTTGAGGACTGAGGTAATGCAAGGGTGTACTCTCTAGTATTGGATGATGACAATCCATGGAAATAATAGAAAGGAGAAATCTGGAGAGTGATAAACTTTTGAGTAAATTATCATGATATATTTCTATCTACCATGCTTGTTGGTTTATTACGATACTTCTATAGAAACTCTAGGAAATTTTGGAGGTTATTTCTGCTGAAACTTGAAAGTGAAACCAAACATATTTTAGCCATGCATATTTGCTGATTTCCTAGTTTTTTTTTTGTTGGTTCTATTGTAGAATTATATTATTTGTTATTGTTTCAGAAGGGGTGGTTAAAATTCCCGAATAGAACCTAGCTTTTGATTGTTCTATGGTATCTTGTTGGATGATATAGGTGGTAATGTTAAGAGCATGTTGCTTTGCTAGTAATTAGACAAACATGTTATTACGGAATGGGACTTATTTTTGCTTTCAAACGAATAGTTTTTCAGGAGGTTCCATGCTGCATATGTTGATGCCGTCTCGAACCCGTTTCACGTTCCTGGTAAAAAGATTACATCCAGAACGTTTGCAGATAGAGTGAGCACCATTGTCAAGTCATTTGGACTGAGTTCAGCTGCATGATTCTGGTTTTGGTAATTTCGTACCCTTTCCTGCCTCGCTTAGGAGTTTGAACGTTTTTTAGTTTCAAAGGCTTTGTGTCATTTATGATTGTTCAAGATTTGACATGTTACCTTTGCATTTTCAAATATTCTTCTTCCATATCTATTTTTCTAATATATATTTTTGACATGGATATGAAAATAAGACTCGAGTGAAAAACCAACATCAAGAATGATGATGGATATTAAGGATTCGGGTTTTTTTTTTTTTTTTGCTGATTCAGATTATTCAGGCTTAAATATTCTAATTACTATCTGCAGGATCAAAACAGTTGCCAATGTTAACCTTTGAATATTTATTATGTATATTATTTTACGGATAACAGATTCAGATAATGGGTAATGAATTCTGATTTAGGTGTTTAAATCTGTTATCTGCCTTACATTTTATTTTATTTATTTCTTCTATATACCATTTTAAATATGATTTCTTTTATATACCAAATACAAATATTTAAACATCTAATTTAATATATAAATTATATATGTTAGAGACAATATTGTTGAAAAAGATAATCTCTTGCATCGAATATGGATTAAAAAACATACCAAAAAGTCTAAGCTACATCAAATTAATTGATAAAATTAATGAAAAAAAGTAAACATCTAATTACAATTAATCATTTAAAATAAGAAAAATTTATAAATGTTCAAATTATAATAAAAGGATTTATGAAAAAGAAAATTATTTGGATTAGAAGTTAGGTAAAATTTAAACTACAACCCTAAATCTTAAATCAATAAAGGAATCCTCAACAACAAAAAGGAGAGCTAAGAAAAGCAACTTAAGCGCAAAAAAGCAAAAACCCTTTCTTTCTCCTTTGAGCTTCCATCAAGGTGTTGTTTTGCTCTTTGGTTTTTTGTCTCTTGGTTTAGTTGGTGCTCACTTGTTAGGGCTCACTTGTTAGGTTTCGGTGTTTTGCTTTGCTTCCTTCCCACTTACCCCGGTCACTTTGTTTTTTTGTCTCCTTCTCCTTCGACCATGTCTGCCCCACACTGTAGCGATGTCTTTTTTTACGTTCGTTAAAAAAAAAGTTTTGAAGTATTTGAGGTCTTTCAAGTATTTAAATGTTTATTCCGTGGGTTTTTTTTTAAAAAAAAACCGTATTTATTTTAAAAATGGAGTCGCCACCGGCCACTTAGGTAGGTCGGACATCATAAAACCAGAGATTTGAAAACTCTTGGGTTCGGGAGTCGGTTACGGATGGGGAAGGATTAGCACCCCACACCGGCCAAAAATTGATACTTTAATAATTACCGCTTTATTAATATTAGACCTTCCGGATTAAAGTAACGATTAAATTAAAATTTATTTATAAGTGCAAGTAGATTTTAAAAGCCCGTTATTCGAGGGTAAACACCCAACCACCATCATTACGCCTGATACTAGCCCCATTTACGCTCGGATAAAAGGGCATCGCATTAACAATTTATATTCCATTATGCAACCTTAGAAAGCAAGTATAGATAAATACGATACGATAAAAATATAAATAAATACTAACATAATAAAATACTAATTTAACATAAATAAAATACTAATCTAAAACATACATACATAAATATTAATCTAACACATAAATAAAAATAAATCTAACATAAATAAAATACTAATCTAAAATATACATACATAAATACTAATTTAACACATAAATAAAAACAAATCTAACATAAATAAAATATTAATCTAAAACATAAATAAACATACAAACTAAAATAAGCATACAATTTTAAATTAACTAATACTTCATTAAATCATAAAAAATTACAACACAAATAAAAAGGAAGAAAATATACCTAACCAGGAGTTCGAATGACGAACCCCGACTGAACCCCACCGAAATTTACCAAACTCTCCAAAAATTAACTAGATCGGTATTCAAAATAGGACCTCGATCGAATGTTGGATCGAACCAACTGGAGCCGGGTCACTGCCCGTCCCCGGACAGCCTAGCTCCCAATTGGGGAGCCGATTGCTTTGCCAATTGAAATTGGCATTTTGGGCGTGAAATTGTGTGATTTGTGGCTGCCTTGCATGCCTTTATATAGGCAAGGGGGAGTTGGGGTAAGACGTGGAGCATGGCAATTTTCTTTCTTTTTTTTACACTTTTTAATTTTTAATTTTTTACTTTTTTATATTTTATTTTTACTATTATTTTTTTGATTTTTTTCATTAATTTTATATTAATAATAGTACTATAAAAATAATACTAAAACCCGGACAAAAATGAGTGATTACAATTGCCCATCTTTGCTTGTTCTTGTGAAACGAGAACAAAGCAAAGATCAAAAGCACTCATTTTTGTCCTACTTCCTTGTTTGTAGCTTCGGAGTCACGTGTTCTTCTGGAACCCTCCGTTTCTCCTTATCCGAATCTTCAGGCTCGTAAGTTCTTCCTATATAGAACTTCTTCACCTTCTGGTCTTGGAACTACAGGTCCTTCTTATATAGAACCTTTCATTCTGACGTATTGAGTTAGAAGTCCCTCCTATATAGGACTTTCCACTCTGAGAGGGCAAAGCTTGGAGTCCTTCCTATATATAACTCTTTGCCTTTAACGCGGTGAGTTTTTCCTATATAAAACCTTCTGCGTCACGGATGGATTTTTCTGACTGAGAGTTCTTCCTATATAGAACTGGTAGCCTTCAAACCCTGGAGCCGTCAGTCCTTCCTATACAGAACTTTTAGCTTCTAAAGTCTTGGAGTTACGGGTTCTTCCTATATAGAACCTTTTACTACGATGGATAAAAAATATAGGCTCTTTATCTCCGAATTTGGGATTCGCGCCAAAATGGCTACCGATCTTTCTGGACTTGCGCTACTATAGCTGCCGAACTTTATTTAAATTTGGGGATTCACGCCGAAAATGGTTACCTATCTTTTTGGAAATTTGGGGATTCACGCTGAAAATGCCCACCGATCTTTCTAGACTCATGCTACTATGACTGCCAAACTTTCTTCAAATTTGGGGATTCATGCCGACAATGGCTATTGATCTTTCTGGACTCACGCTACTAAGGCTGTCGAAATCTTTTTTTAATTTTACGGATTCACGCCGTTAATGGCTACCGATCTTTCTGGACTCACGCTACTAGGGCTGTCGATCTTTCTGGACTCACACTACTAAGGCTGTCGATCTTTTTGGACTCACGCTGCTAAAGCTGTCGAACTTTCTAGACTCACGCTGCTAAGGCTGTCGATCTTTCTGGACTCATGCTACTAAGGTTGTCGATCTTTTCAGACTCACGCTACTAAGGCTGTCGATCTTTCTGGACTCACGCTACTAAGGTTCCCGATCTTTCTGGACTCACGCTACTAAGGCCGTCGATCTTTCTGGACTCACGCTACTAAAGCTGCTAAAATCTTTCTGGGGATTTACGCCAAACTAGCTACCGATCTTTCTGGACTCACGCTACTAAGGTTGTCGAAATTTTTCTTCAAATTTGGGGATTCACGCTGAGAATAGCTACTGATCTTTCTGGACTCACGCTACTAAGGCTGCCGATCTTTTTAGACTCACGCTACTAAGGTTCATCTGGCCTCACGCTACTATAGCTGCCACATCATGCCCGAAGGACTTATCACCATGCTCGAAAGACTTAATGATGGCCTGAAGGTCTTATCATCATACCTGAAGGTCTTACTGATGGCCCGAAGGACTTAATATCCGGCTTTACGCTACTCTAGCTACCGTCATCTGGCCTCACGCTACTATGGCTGTCGCATCATGCCCGAAGGACTTATCACCATGCTCGAAAGACTTACTGGTGGCCCGAAGGTCTTATCATCATGCTCAGGTCTTACTGATAGCCCGAAGGACTTAATATCCGGCTTTACGCTACTTTGGCTACCGTCATCTGGCCTCACGCTACTATGGTTGCCGACATCTGGCCTCACGCTACTATGACTACCGCATTATGCCCGAATGACTTATTGATGGCCCAAAGGACTTACCACCATGCTCGAAAGGCTTACTGGTGGCCCAAAGGTCTTATAATCATTCCCGAAGGTCTTACTGATAGCCTAATAGACTTAATATCCGGCTTTACACTACTTTGGCTACCGTCATCTAGCCTCACGCTACTATGGCTGTCATCATCTATCCTCACGCTACTATGGCTGTCGTCATCTAGCCTCACGCTACTATGGCTGCCATCATCTAGCCTCAAGCTACTATGGCTGCCGTTATCTTTCTTTCTTTAATAAAATTTACTTCTTCAAACTTTTTGACCATTCTTCAAATACCTGTCTAAAACAAGCAAAAATTGACATGTCTCTATTTATATAATGCATGCAATGTAATATTTTCTTCTTCTTTTTTCTTCTATTTCTTCTATTTTTTCTCTCTTTTTCTTTTTTGTTTCTCATTTTTTCTTTCTTCTCTCTTTTTCTTTTCACTCTATTCTTTCTTTTTCTTTTTTTTCTCTTCTTTTTTTCTTTCAATTTTTTTTGTTATAAAGTCTTACAACCTGAAAGGTCGTTCCTCAGATTTCTTCTTCTCTTTACTTTTTCACTGTATGCTCTTAAATCCTCATTTGATCAATTACTTCGAATCTAAATTAACATGTTTTCAAATCTTTCGTGCGGAAGGCTTTTTTGTATTCAGGGTTATCACATGTCTTCATAAATGATCTTCTGGTCCTTATAATAACCCTTGTCATCTTCTTCGCTTGGCGTTGACCCATTCAATCACGGGCTCCACTGCTTCAAATTTACTGACCCATCATACAAAGCCTTGATCTATTTCTAATCACTAGGGTGAGCAAAAATGCTTCCATTCCCTGAGCTCATCCTTGATTTTCTCGTAACATTTCGACGAGAACTAACGCTCGGTCCCTATGCTTGAAATCTCATCATCATTCATTTATTTAAAGTAATGCAAAAAGCAATTTTCTTGTGTATATTTCAATACAAAAAATAATTGTTTGAAAAGATAACAGTCATTTTGAAAATCATAACTTGGAGGGAATGCCAAACATTTTAAAAACATTGTTTGGGACAAATGGTAAACATCAAAACTTTGGGAGAAAATGTCAAACCTTTTAAAACATGTTTGCCCCCAAAATATCAAACACCATAGCACATCTGCTTCAAATTGCCAGAGATCAACTCTAATGAAGCGCATGTTTAGAAGATCTTGACTATTGTGAAGATATACGCAAATGTATAATTTCTTCTAGTCTATTAGGCTTTCGAGGGGCACAATCCCATACCTAATTTCTAACCCATTTAAGGTGGCTCTTTTAATCACACTAACTCACCACGCCTCATCATTTCCTCATTTGGGTGTCAATCAGGCACTTCGAAGTTTGACGTTCCTTGAAGCAAGGTTAACCCTTATAGGCGGAATAAAATCTGAAGACATTCTCATTCAACTTGGATATCTATGGGTATTTGGAGGCTTATAATGTAGACGTTTGATTCATGGTTATACGAAGCCGTATCTCTGTGCTCGTATGATCTGGATATGCTCACGTGGAGTATTCTTTTTTCTTCTTCGGGATCACTCTAGACTGCCAATTTTCGGGTTTTCACCCTAGAGTTCATTTCCTTACTCTCTTTCTTTTGGTCTGTCTTGCATTCTGGCTGTGTAATGATGCTTGTTTTCGTAAAAAATGATTGATCCTCCAAATTTCTTTAAATGAAGGATTATGTACACTTCTGAGAGTTCTTGTGATTGGTATGTCCAGATAAAATGTTCATCTTTCTTCTTTTCTTTCTCATTCATTATTTCTTCTTTTTTCCTTAGATTGCTCTAGACTGCCCATTTTTGGGTTTTCACCCTAGAGGTCACTTCCTTCTTTTGTCTTTAGATTGACGTATCTTGGTTGGATAGTGATGCTAACATGCTCTGGCAGACTACTATTTTCTCTTTATTTTTTTAAGATCACTCTAGACCGCCCATTTTTCAGTTTTCACCCTAGAGTTCATTTCCTCTTTCGAAATTGGCAATCTTCGGGCCGACTTGTCTTGGCTTGGCCTCAATTCGAGCTTATATACAAATCTTTAAAACTGATATTTACTTGAAATGTGGATTCCTTGTGTCTCTTGCTCATAGTTGAAGTCTCGTTCTTGTATTGTTTGATCTGTGTGTGGAGTATATACAGTATTCTTTCTTCCTTTTTCTTTTTTCTTTTCCCATCTTTCTTTCTTTTTTCTTTTTTCTTCTTTTTTAGACTGCCCATTTTAGGTTTTTTAGCCTTGAATTTCGTTCTTCTTATTCGAGCCTGTAAATGTATCCTCGAATCAACACGTATCTATACTGGGTATTGATGCTATCTTCTGCTCGAAGTTAATTGCCTCTCTGCAGCTCTTCTAATATTGAAGTCTATAGAAAAAATTCTTATATTTACTCGATCTAGATTGCTTCGGCCTTCTGATTGCCATTTCTCTTCTTTTCTTCAGTTTTTTGTTTGGACATATCCTTGTTTTCAACTACTTTCTTCTGATGATTTTTTGATCTTTGTATCCAATCTGTCTGGTCTCATCTCTTTCTTATGGTAAAGTAAAAGAATACCATTCGTCGTCACATTCATATATGTCACGAGAAAGCCTTTAGGGTCAAATCTCGATTCAAGGATCTTAAATGACAAGTGTCTGAGAAGAAAATTTCCTAAAATAGGAACTGCCCATTGTCTAACCACTCGCTTTGTTCCTCTGTTGGCCTAAGTAAACTAACAGATACTCACATTTACAGTATCATCACAACATTCAATCTCTTCTAAATATAAGCAACTTAGAGTTGATCTCTGGATCTAAAACAAAGGTACTGTTGCATTCAAAATTCGAGGACCTGGTATAGAAATGATATATACATATGTCCATTCAAAAATGTGTATATATACATATGAGAGAACAAAAACTACCCCATAAAAATAAAATGTTTAAAGAATCAAAAATGTAAAAAAAACTTTCTAAATGGAAATGTAATTTGTTATTCTGACAAACAATGAGTTTTTTATGTTGAGAATTCTTTGTAAAATGATGAGAAAACCGTAGGAACCTTCAGACTATCCCCGGGTACTAACTCATTTCGGCCCTTTCGAGGTAGTGTAGGTTTGAGCCACTTTTCTTATTTTTTCACCGCTGGATCAACTCTCTCGTCATGTCTCCATCGTCAACCAGCTTCTTAATTTCTTCTATTAACGACCCCAAATTCCGTGGTGTCATGCCCCGGTGCCTCAATGTAGAACTCACATATATTGTATGGATCAAAACCGTGGGTAGATAAACTGGGCGTAATCTTTATCAGCCCAGAGGTAAGGTACTAACTCATGACCAAATGAGGCCATATATCTGAGATGGAATACTCTAAATATCTCTAAATATATACTTGTTCGAGGAATTTTTCTCGATGATTTAAAGGAATTTGTCTGTCTTTTCTCTTACGATCACGAGAACCTTGAAAGTGGTACCCATTTATCTCTTTCTTTTCTTCTGCTCCTAGGCATGTTTGGTTCATTGAATTAAGACTTAATTTTCCTTCCTGGATTTGCCCCTCAATTTCCCGAGAATCTTATTAAAGAGAAAATACGGAAGATGGCTTGAGACATGGAAGTCATTTTCCTCTTCAGCAATGGGAGGCTGCACTTGGGCGGCTAACCTCCGCCATCTCAAAGCACATTCCTTGAAACTCTTATCAGGTTTCATCCTCGTACCCTGGAGATACTGACGACTTGATGCTAAGTCTAAAGCATATCTGTATTGCCCATCAAGACGTCAGTTAAGTCCCCGCATAACTACACTTGGTCTCTACTCAAACAGTTGTACCATATCACAATGGGTCCTGCTAGACTGTCGTGGAAGCAGTGGAGCAGTAATTTTTCATTCTCAATGCAACACTCTATCTTTTTGCAGAACATAGTCAGTGAATCTTGGGGCATCTTGTTCCGCAAATCTGGGAATCTTTGAAATCGGGAGGATCGAGAGATGGTGGCCTTATGCTTTCCTTCCCCACTGATCATGTGGCTTTGCTCTCTTTCGAGGTCGTCGGCCGTTGATCATTGTTTCTCATGCTGGTTCCCCTTTTGCTGCGTTTGTTGGCTGCTCCTTGTGGTTTGGGAGCTTTTGCATTTAAGGTTGAGAGCTGTACGATGTTTGATAGCTACTCTCTTGATATTTTTTATTTCTAGTATGACTCAAATAGTACTTTCGATAATAAAATTTTATTTCTTTTAAGATGGAGAGCCTGCCTCCGAATAAAACTTTCGCAGAGGTATCACTTCTTTAAGTCGTCGACCGTTTTTCGACTTAAAAAATCATATTATGTTTCCTTTCATGTTGCATTGTTTTAAAGTTCTGGTGTTTTTTTTATGTTGGCTGCTCTTTCTTTCGGATGTTTTCTGCCCTCCAGTGTGGTGGTAATTTTTAATCTGCCTTATGTGGCAGTTCTGGGACTTGTTTCAACTGTTCATGTTCTTTGTTCGTTTTGAATGAATTTTCTTTTACGAGAAAAACTTCAAGTGTAAACTTTAGTTTACACAAGTCTTTTAGGTTTAGGGGTTTAGTTTAAGGTTTAGAGTTTAGGGGTCTGGATTGTAGGGTTTAGAATTTAAAGTTAGTATTTAGAACTTAAGGTTTAGGGTTTAGTTTTTAGGTTTAATTTTGATTTATAGTATAAATAAGCAGGCTTATGTAAAAATTATTTTACATAGCATGTGTATCAAATTTAAACCCTTATTTTATTAGTAAAAAAAACCTAAATCTTAAATTTAAAAACTCTAAACCCCGAATAAAATAGATAGCATAAAAATAGACAAGATTACATGATTTAAATTTTAGGCTTAGATGAAAAATCACCCTTAAATTTTCTTTTGTTTTCTTTTAGCCCTTAAACTATTTTTTGGTCAAAATAAGTCCCTAAATTATCATTTTTGGTCACTTTAAGTTCCTAAACTACTTTTTAGTCAAAATAAGTATCTAAATTATGTCATTTTATTCTTTAATCTCTAAACTATCTATTGGTTAAAAAAATCTTTATGATATGTCAACATCTTAATTTAGATAATTACCAGACTTAAAGTGATCAAAAATAATAATTTAAAGATTAATTTTAACCAAAAAATAATTTAAATGCTAAAAACAAATAAAAGGTATAATTTGGAGATCGATTTTTTTCTTTAAGCCTAAATTTTATGAACATGAATATCAGATATTTTAAATATATATATAATACTAAACCCCAAAGAAGAAAAACCCTTATAATTCACGAACCTTTTAATTGATTTGACCGTAATAATATTAAAAAAATGGATAACAACATTATGAATTAAAAAGATTTTCCCTGTAATGGACTTTACGATACTCAATCCAAATCAGTCATTAATAAATTAAATACCATCGAATACTTCATAACTTCAATTTAGCAAAGGTAAAACGGATTTGGTACATTAATCAAAACCAAGAAATATGAAATTAGTGCATCTAATATATATAGTTCATTATTCCCAACGAAAATATAACCCTCTTGATTTCAGACAGTGTCTTAGGTTATATACATCATTCAACTATATGTTACTATCCCGAAATTTTGCCTCGTAGGTTTGTGTTACCATGTATGTCGCCGTGATCATTTTTCCGGCGAACCATCTTCCATGTAAGTTCCGTTGTGCGTTTATCGCACCTTGCGAATCTTCAAATCGTAAGTAGACAAATCCAGCACTGTCCCTGTTCAAGGGAGCAATGAAAAGTTTTAATGAGAGATGTGACGAACAAAAGGCAGCGCTCAATTAAATCGCATAAATACATTCTCGAAATCGGATTTGTGCGTATAGCCGCAGCAGTTTACTAAGAATTACCTGTCTACATAAATATGCTTCAATTTTCCAAATTTTGAACATTCTTCATTAACATCTTCTTTGATATCCAAATCAAAATCGGGTTCCGTCTGTCACGAGGATTATATTATATGATTAGACAAAAACATTAAAAAGAAACTCTGTGCAAGCTAGTTATGACACCAACCTCGACATTTGGATCGAACATATTCTTCAACAAAAGGCATTCACTAGGGATTCCAATTGTGTCGATAATAGGGAAGCCATTAGCAGGGATTTGTAGACCACCTGGAAGTCCAGAAATGATAGGGGGAACAAGGGCTTGTGCCAAAGGTGCAGCACCGAGGATTGGTGCCGTTGAAGCACTAAGGCCAGTGCTATTAGTAGGCATGCCTATGGAGCCAGTAATACTGCAAATACAGGAGAAACACATTGTCAGGCAGATAACTTATAAATAAAATAACTACAGGATTGATGGAAGCAAACCTAGATGCAGTGCCACTGCGGTCCAACTTTGCCATGAGAAGCGCTCGAGATGATGAATTCAGAGACTGAAATTCATAAAAAATGCTGTTAGCTTCCTAAACAAGCCAGACAAAAACATGTGCCAAAACTATCCAAAATCGTTAGATACAGATAAAACTAGCAAAACAATGACAAATATAGGACAGTCAAGGGGACTCTATGACACGTGGGTTGGCTATCATTCTTGAGACTGCCAGAGGGCCTATTCTTGAATAAATGTCAGTGTCTGACAATCCGAGGATGATTTTGTGTGTTTACATCTTACTTAATATGCATTCTCAACATTGAACTATCTTCTAAAGGTGTGTTCAACGGCAACCGTTTTTAGCCATCTGATACCTCTTTAGACGCATTAATGAAAAGAGAAAGAAGAGAAGAGAAGAGAATGGATAATACTCACAAAGCCACCTTCATCGTCATCAAGATCAGCGGCATTTGTCCCAGCATCTTGCAATGGACCTTGATCAGTAACAGTTGATACCTAAACAGATGGAAAAAGAAAACACATGCATACATAAAAAACTGAAGTATATTTAGGTTAATTTTTTTTACTGTGAATGATTGAAGTTGAAGGTTTTTATTCCTATGTGAGATTTGAAGATAACCAAACAAAAAGTATATAATCAGAACAAGAATTTCTACTGGTGACTATAAC
Organism: Hibiscus mutabilis; assembly: GCA_019671005.1. NCBI lineage: Eukaryota > Viridiplantae > Streptophyta > Magnoliopsida > Malvales > Malvaceae > Hibiscus > Hibiscus mutabilis. The sequence goes on from CM033754.1 coordinate 38,007,462, forward strand.
AAGGCTTCTTTGCTTCCATATAGAAAGTGATTTAGCCCGTTGATTAGAATATCATGTTCGCTACCTGTTCTGACATGTTGAACATGAATTTGGCAAGTTAGACATAAATCGCAAGTCAGGGAGTCACCACAAATATTTTTTTTATTTAAGTGTGATTAGTCACCTATGTCTACTTTATCTAAGATTAATCTAAGCTTCAGTAAAGTATCTTAAAAAGAATATATTCTAGTCTATGTTATCATAATTAGGTTCAAATGGGTAGGAACCTTAAATCAGATACTAAAGAATATATGTTGCCCAAAAGAACTAAAATATCATTTCATGATGCCTGCTTACCTTGATTACTCGACCTCCAATCTCTAGTTGTCCATTCAAATTCAATGCATTCTTAGCATCCTCCAGTCGGGCAAACTGCAAGAAGAACAATCATTCAATTACCTTTCAAGAACAGACACCATTAAGCATCTTGGAAATAAGGCCATCTTTCAGGAATAATCTAAGCATTGTACCAACGCCTGTTTGATAAAGTTTTTCAGCAAATGGCAAAAACAGAGCTATTTGATCTCAAAGTTTCTCCTTTTTTTGTTGGGGGGTGGGGTGTTACATGCACTTCCACTCTCAACCACATGTAAAGGAAAATCACAATTATTCTCAGATTGTTTGCTTGGTATTACCTGGACAAAACCGAAACCTTTACAATGACCAGTTTCATCAGGAGGCAACTGAACCAGCTCCACAGTACCAAAAGGTTCAAAAACCTGAGCATTTTATACAAGAAGGAAATGAGCAATATCAATCCAGCAAAAAGTATAGAGGATCCCAAGTACGTATGGTATAGTGATAGTACTTCATTTTGAGGTTTAGAGAGAAAGAAAACTTAAAACCTATAAAAGATGACTAAGAGAAGCTCTATTGATCAAAATACCTCAAGAGTACGAAGAATATTATTGTTATTTGTAAAAATGGTTATGAACAACTTAGTAAAGAAACAAGAAAAGGGACATTGGCTCTATTTATGTCAAGTCTCTTAAGTGGGGACTTTTCTCCCAAGTCAACATTGCAACCAAGTTTTTACCACATTTAAGAGTTTCTGTTTTCCATAGTTAACATCATTTGAAGCTCACAAGTTATTGTTAGGCATCAAATGCCATCTCCTTGATTGGAAGTTCTAAATTCGCATGAATGACATGCATAGGTTTTGCCCTCTTGTATCTTTTTGAATATTTCCCTCATATATCTTCCATTTACTCTTCTTGAGTTAGATCAGCATGTTAACTGATTCATAAACAAAGCTTCCAGATTACAACCCAAACCCTGAGTAATTAAAAACTAAGAGCATCCAAAACCAATAAATAAGATCCAGTCTCAAACATTGAAGTTTACATTACTACACTCCCTACAATCTTTTACCTGACGTAGTTGTTCTTCTGTAATGTTGAAATGTAGGTTCCCAACATACAACCTTCTCCCCCCGGCAGCAAATTGACCTGTCTGTCCAGCGGCCACAGATGTAGTTGGCTGAACAAGATTCTTCTGATGGTTTCACCATCACTGGTTGGCCAAGAAGAGGCTGTCCAGAAAGTGCGATAGCCATAGGGACTGACATCACATCATAGAACTCAACGTACCTGCATGGCCAAATGAAGTAAGAGATATGTTTGACAGTTGACACACAAACATTAATATTTTTTTAAAATAACAATCTAAAAGGTCTATACCATGCAACAATCAACTAGCACCTAAAAGTGACAAGATAGTCATTAAGGTTTAGTACTTTACACTTACCCAACTCCTTTTGAACGTCTTGAATTTCGATCCATTATGAGGCGAACATCTCGCACCTGAAAATTCTGATTAATAAGCATGCAGGAAAAGAAGAGGAAAACACAACAGCATCCATCATAGAGATACACACAAACTTGTCAGAGTATTTGTCTACATCTGTAAAGATTTAAATTTACTGCTGAAAGAATCTGGGTAGTTCACATTATACATATACTAAACCTCTTTAAAATTTTTGTATAAATCAAAATCAACAGATTCTTACTAATAATCATCATTCTATGGCTTAAATGTGATTTAAATAGTTTCAATCAGATTCCACACTGAAAGATCAGTAAACCAGTTTAAATATAACATCAAAAGAAATTGGAACGCATGAATTATTATAATAAAATAACTGGCTATAGCTACACGGAAACTAATTGCTGTAACAAATTCCAGCCCTAGAGATGGGACAATGAAGATAAGTTTCATCACGTTAAAAAAATGGAGACGGGACAATGAAGTTAAAGTAAGAGATCACCTTGCCAGCCCTAGAGAAGAACTCATAAACATCTCTTTCAGTAGCTTTCAAGGATATCTGTCAGGAATCACTTACAATATTTCAAATCAGCAGTTAGGAGGAAAAAACATCAGGGCCACAAAAATGAGAATGCATTAATACCTGATACACAAACACAGTCCTCTGATCCCTTTCTGGATCAACCTCAGCCTCTGCCCCATCTTCCTTTTTGTCTTTATGCCTCCTGCGAAAAGGAGGAAAAACACACACAAAAAAAACATTTACTTGTCTAAAAGGAACCAGGCACAAGTTATAAAGATGTGCAAGAAAAGGTTAAGACAAGTAGGGGGAAAAGTGTTTCTGATTCTGGGAAGTGAAGAATATCTCAAACCTACGCTTTATGCAATCACTGCCCCAGAAAATTAACAAAAAAAGAAAAGGAAAATCCAGAATGGCATCAATATTTTCTCTCCAACATGCATAAAAATGTCAAACCCTTGTTACATGGTCCTGCATGGAACTACACAAAGTCAACATTACACCTTGACTCTAAAACATCGAAATCAAACATGAGACAATAGAAGGAAACACCGTGGTTACCTAAAACCTAAAACTTCAAGACAATGTTTTAATGATTATATCCTGCAAAAAGAAAAGAAAAAGGGGGTGGCCAATCTGGTATTCCACAGAACATGAAGATGAACTGCTTCTTTAAAGCTTAAGCAAAGCCCATCATACCCTCACCAGCATTTCTGCAACAGAATAGATACGATTAAGCAACTCATTTTTTAAAGGTGGATGATACGGAAATCATAACATGATATCACCACTCCAGTCAAAACCTCAAGACTGAAACTCCGTTCTTGCAATGCAAGCTTTTAAATATAGTCTAGGAAGAAACATTTAAAACCCATGACCCGAGTTTCCAGTGACTGGCCCAATTGCCAGAAATACCATCTGAGCATTGCTCTAGCACATCTGCGAGTTCCCAGAATCTATGTTTCAATATTCAGAATTTAGAAGACTGAATAAATAGCACAACTATACGAAACTTAAGAGCTGTAGGAAAACTTAAGAACTCATTTAGATAAAAGTATAAAACCCATTAAGCAATGGGAATTATTCTTCAAGGAAACTATCGTTAGAGCATATCTACGGCAGAGAAAGCTTTTGATTATCTAGATCTTCTACACTGTTATACATCAAGACGGGTGTGGTGTTGAATGGGTCTCATATATGGAAATGCCAACTGTTTGAGAGACAAAGGGAAACAGGACACCAAAAACAGAGACAAAATATCTATATCACATTGCTCACTAGAACAACATAGCTTGCGTTAAATGAACTAATAAACCATTTGCTCACATCACTGACAATAACCCATAGCAACATCTAGAACACAAAGAAACTTGCCATCCTCAAAGTTCAAAATTCTCAAACATAACCTACTTACTAATACCAGAGGAAGAAGAAAATGCACCTATTAATCAATTCTAATGTCATATAAAAGCATCACCAAATCACACTATCAGTACACAACATAAACTACAAATAATTTACAATTTCAGCCACCCCTATTTCATATTACATTTTCAACTAGGAAAAAAAGTTTACTGCAAGTACAGGTCTCCCAAAGATCCCATTTCTTATGTCTCCCCAAAACAGGGGTGGCTAAAATCACATAGGCGGCTCAATAATAATTTCCTAGATATACCATAAATTTCAATCGGCATGAGATAGTAGCCTCACTATCCGGTAGGTGGCATTTTTGGACAGAATCCTACACTAGCATTCTCAATAAAAGTAAATTATAGCAAGCGATAATAGTAAATGTAATTTTCAACCTTTTCAAGGTTATAGGTGAAATGAAGTGTTTGAATAAATTCAGTCATAAGAAAATAACAAAAAGTCCTCAAAAATTTAAGTTTCAAGCAAATGGTTATTGTTAGCTCCCCCCTCCCAAATATATATGTGGATTAATATTTGATACACCGCCAGTGTAAAAAAAGTTTACACAAGCATGCCTATTTTCAAACCTAAATCTAAAATCTAAATTTCTAACCTTAAAACCCTAAAAATCTAACCATAAACATTAAATCCTAAATTCTAACCATGAATTCTAAATTCTAAACCCTACAACCTAAACCTTAAACCTAATGTATAAAATGGCACAAGGCGCACAAGGAGATAGGGGTCCTAGAGCCGAGGCGCAAGGCACGCGCCTTACTGAAGTGAGGCGCATTTTTTTATAATTAAAGATATATTGACCAGGTACAAATAAATTTATCACCTAAATACCATTCTTACATTCTTTCAATGTTAATTGTGATTGAACTTATAAAAATTACAAAATAATTATTAAATTTATTCAAATAATAATATTACAAAATAATTGAACTTATAAAAGTTACAAAATAATTATTAAATTTATTCAAATAATAAATATTATAGTTGAAAAATAATTTACTTAAAATATTTTATTTTCTTATTCGTCTTTTTAACCAAACCAAAGAATATAGGTTAAAATTTATAAAAAATAATTAATGTTAATGCAATGAGAGAGAAGAAATAACATATTAATTTAAACTATACCTTTTGGGCTATAAAAAGAGTCAACTGACTATGGCCCAATACTAAGTATTGACCATTATTAGTCTATAACTTTCTAAAATTTTCTAGTCTGATTATTTCATTCTCATTTCTTTTTAATTTTTTAATAAATTATTAAATTTCTTCATTTATTGATAATAAATAAAGAATCACATGTTAAAAATTGTGCCAGCAGTGGACCCACACCTCTCCTCCATTGCGTGAAACACTCACCCTTTCTCCTCGTCTTCTTCGACAGATATTTTCTGGGTTTTTCTGGTTTTTCCTTTCTTAAAATTTATCTTGCTTCTCTTTCTCTTCCTCTCCCTCCATTGCATTTACTCGTCGGTTCTCTACTTTTCCTCTTCTTCTTCTTCTTCAACATACTCTGTTTTTAAGTTCTTTTTTCTGATTTTAAACAAGGCGTTGCCTTTCACCGCCTCTGCGCCTTATAAACGCCTCTATGCGCTTCATCAAAATCGCCTCGCCTAGACATAAATAGGCGATTTGTACTCGCCTCAACGCCTAGGCGCGCTTCAAACACGCATTTTTAAACACTGCCTAAACCCCTAAATAACCCCGCTTGTAGAAACATTGTTTTCCACCAGCAGTATATAGGATAATAATCCTATATATATATATATATATTAATAATAATAAAGGAAAAACTGTTCAAGCAAATAGAGACTGTCAATTTAGACATTTTTGACTCAAGATCGGCATGTAAAAAGTACAATCTTAGATGAAGCCATGTTGCATCTGAACCAGTGTACACGAGTACTGCTTAAATGAAGATCATATTATACTATACACAGTACTCACAAACATAGAAAGAGATTTGGCTGTTAAAGTTACTAATAAAGTATGAACAAGCTAAAATAAATATTTACACCAAACAAATATTTACAGCTAAGTATTACAGAATTTCTCAAGCGAAATGTAACACGACAAACATGCACAAAAAAGCCAAAAGCTGAACAAATGGAAATGATGATGAAATGCATGGATACCTGCTTTCTCTTTCCCGTTCCCTTGGTTCTCTCTCTTTTTCCCTTTCTCTAAACTCCCGGTCATGACTCTTCTCACGTTCTCTTTCTGATCGACTCCTGCTTTTACTTGACCGCTCTATCTCCCTTTCCCTTTCCCTTTCCCTTTCCCTTTCATGATCACGCTCTCTCCTATCTCGTTCATGTTCCTTCTCTTTGTCTCTCCCATTCCTATCCTCCTTGTCCCTGTCCTTGACTCTATGTTCTCTGCTACTCCTGTGCCTATCCTTTTCACCATCTCTAGACTGTGACCTGCGACGGGATGAGCCTTGTTCCTTGTGCCGGTCAAGATCATGTAGTGATTCATCTCGTGATTTTGAGCGTTTGGAATAACTACGATCATCATCACTATCTTCAGCTCTCTCCTCCCTCTTATGCTTTGAACTTCGACTACGATTCCTCTCCTCGGATTTCACATTATCAACTCTGCCGTTACCATCTTTCTTCTTCCCCTTTTGAATCTCAGGATTTTCAACCGTTTTTTCTAAATAGTCATATTCATCGAAATCCATGTTTTAATCACTTATAATCTGCAATTAACAGACAAAAAAACAAGAATCTAAACACAGAATAAACACCGAACAGAAACATTAAAGAAGCTGATTAACTCCATTACTTCCAGCTGATTAACCTAATATTCACTCTAATTTAAAACTTAAACTTACCTTTCTGATTAAGTAAACGCTAAATCAAGAAAAGCTTATCCAAATTTCAAATTCAAAGATTTACTTTCTCGTTCGTCGTAATTTCTCAGCAGTGGAAATAATTATTAGAGCTTAGAAACCGAAATTTAAGAAATTTACCTTTTGAAACAAAGCAACAAATTCAACGCGACCAATTAGAGATTTTTTTCTTTTCCTTTTTTTCTCCAAGAATCAGTGCCAGTGGCAGTGCTGCGTACCGCTAGGGCGCGCTTGTGTTCGGCTTTCATAGTTATCTCAAATGATCGGATCCAAAAAAAGAGCGGGTCAGTTTTCTGGACCGAGTTTGATAACACTGGGTCAAGGCCCTTTTGCAAATGTTTGATTGCATTGAGCTTGAGCCAAAATTCTAATATATGTACAAGGGGTAAAAAGCATGGTAATCGAAACCATCAAGTGGTCTTAATAAAAAGAAATGTCGTTATTTTTATGTAATTTACGTCAAAACAATTTATCTATATAATATATATTATTAAAAAGTTAAAATTAATAAATATTATATTATAATCACTTTAAACGTTATTAATAATTTAGCGGTAAAGTAATTAAATAAAAGTAATATGTAACAAAAATATTAAAAATAAAAAGATGAATGAGTTATTCAAACTAAATTCCGACTTTTTTCTTTGAATTATTTTTAATAGCATGTCAAGAGAGAGAAAATGCATGTCTTTTTTAGAGGCTAAACTTAATTTTAAATTCTAAACCCTAATATCTCAACCATAATATTTATTTTCAAACCTTAAAATTCAACCACAAACATTAAAGCTCTAAACCCTAAAAACAAAGTGTTTATGAAAAACAAGTTTCCACCACCAATGTGTAGAATATTTTCCCCATAAATTAATGAAAGGTTAAAAATAAAAAACGTGAAGATTTTTAAGAAAAAGAAAAATTAAATCTCAACCATTAATTTAAATTCATCAAATGGTACTAAATTAATAAAAAAAATTAAATTTTACATAGTATAATTGAATCCTAATCATACACATATATTTATATATATATATATATATATATATAAATCAAGCCAAATGGAACATCGAATTGTTTGTTTCCTCTTATTACTACAAAAATATGTAATAATAAAATGTATTTTCCACTCACTTCACCATATCATCCAACTACGACGGTGAGGAGAAGCATGCATATCAATGTTGATACAGTAAAACATCAATTACTCAAATAATAATAATAATAATAACGGTGAGTAATAATTAAGGCTTTCTTGATGACCAAAATTGCATCTGGCATTTGCTGTGAGACTAACCAAATTTTTATATCTTCTACAAGCTCAGTTTGACTAGGGCTTTCTATTTGGAGTACTAAATATCCCGAACTTGTCTTGTCCACCCGTACTGTTGTCAGGCTTCCGACTACCGTTGAACCGTGATCCGGCAGAATTCGGATTAGCAACATTTCCACCCATGCCACGATTTCTTACGGATGCATACCTGTTTCCCTCGTTGCTCACGGATGCATCCACTGCAGTACCCTGCTTGCCGGATGAATTTGCATTCAGACTGCTAAATATCCCAAAGCTCGTGGGAGGCTTTGAAGCTTCATTCTCGACTTGATTTGTACCTTTCGCTGAGGATGAAGCATTCATGTTTTGGGGTGGTTGCCGCCGTTTATACGGGAATTGGGGCTCTGATCTGTCTGCCTGCCTTGTATTCTGGCCCATATGTGGAGGTGGTTGCCGTGGTGGATATGGGAACTGGGGTTCTGATCTGTCTACCTGCCTCGTATTCTGGCCCATATGTGGAGGTTGTTGCCGTGGTGGATACGGGAACTGGGGTTCTGATCTGTCTACCTGCCTTGTATTCTGACCCATATGTGGAGGTGGTTGCAGTGGTGGATATAGGAACTGGGGTTCTGACCTGACTGACTCTCTTGCACTCTGGCTCATATTAGGCAGTTCCCCTTGTGGATACGGCAACTGAGGCTCTGACCTAACTGTGCTACCAGGTGGGAACTGCTTCCTTGGTTCACTACTTTTGTATCTGTTGTCGACATTTTCATCCTGCATTTGCACAGGTGAAGACATAGGCAGGTCATCTTCATCTGAAAATGTGGCGTCTTCAGACTCCGATCCAGATTCTGTAGATTCATCCACGGACCTTTGGTTATCATTAGCTGATTCAGTAGAAGTTTCAGCCATATCACCATCGGCAACCTTTGATTTTTTTCCACCTTTCTTCGTCGGGCCAAATTTTACGTGCTTGACTATCACATACGCATTTGTTTTCTCAACATTTGGCCCACTTTCCACAACACATACACCTTCAATCTGAAAACAACAATAATAATAAAAGGCAGGGAAATAAGTGGTGGAGATTCGGGAGAAGAGGCATAATTAATAACGAATCAAAAGACCATATGATACACTAGGGGGACCCAAGTGTAGGAACGTGACATACCAATTTAGTGAGACGAGACAATATTCCTCCCAAGTCCTTGGCTTCGTCCTCCTTACCCTTGGCCATGGCCATACACTGTTGGAGAACAACAGACGACACTCGTTAACGTTCATTAGAATTCAGCACCATAAAAACATATATTGGTGTACTTAAATCATTAGTAATTTATAAAGAATAGAAGTACCTTTACTCGGTAACCACGTTCCATTAATCGTATGACATTTTCTGCCTTCAACTTTAGGTCTTTTTCTTCCTGCAGAAGCAAGAAAATTTTGACATAGTTCCCATCTATATATGTTAAATATTTTAGTTGAAGATTCCGAAAACCAGCTTTAATTCATGCATCGGCCATGGGTGAATACCAAGGACATAAAAAGTTTAATAAAATGCTCATGCCAACAGTCACCATGTTATTCAGCCTTAAAACATGTTTCAGTTTCTAACATCTTTAGCACATATCATTGATTTATGTCATGCAACCACGGTTTCCAGATGTAAAAATATTCGATGAACAATAAGAAAAAGATGATAGAATTTCTTTAAAAAATGAACTTACTATTTTCCCAGTGAATCGAATATTACACACTCCTTTCTTTACTGTCTCCCCTGCCTACAGAAAAATAAAATTATTAAAAAAAAGGTATAGCTAACATTGTTTGAAAAACAGGCAGGTACGTGCGTAGACAAACAAAGACAAAATTAGTCGACATGAATTATGATGGTTCATATCAGAAAATAAAGAACCAAATATGATTTATGATGGTAATTCTATGCATTGAATATGCCATGACACCTTTAAAAACTGTCGAATGATTAACTTATATGCCAGAAAAGCCAAGGCGACAACGAATTCATTAGAAGACCATAGACCAACTTAGTTGCCAGTCGAATATCTTGATTCTACCTTACAGGTAAAAAAGCAGTGTGCAGCAACAGTGCGAACCAAGAAATTTTAGAATCTACAAAACTGCAGGTGCAAAGTCTGGGTTGCTGTTGCTCTTATTATCCAGGTGTAACAGAACCTTTTGTTCTAAAAAAATAGGTTTCTAAACTTGGAGGAAATCTTATTTCAGAAAAAAAATGGCAATCAAGTAAGACCCGAGAACTTAGAGTAGAAAATATTCATGTCATACCGCTGAATATTTGCTAGTTCATCCTGAGCCAAATGAAATCAAATCATGCAACTTACAACTTACCTTGCTTTTAGCAATTTCCTTTTCCTTTTGACGTCGTTGGTATGTTTCCTTGTTATAGTCCATCAGTTTACAAACCGGTGGGTCAACCTTTTTTTGAACCTACGTAAATGATAGAACTTCTATCAGATCCCAACGAGACAAAACTGGACAATTAGATCATTCTTTGGAAAAAAATCAGAAGAGTGGCAGATCATTGAAGAAAAGCTCTCACATATTATATAATGAAATAAAAAGGAAAAGAGAGATTGTTCGGATACCAAACAAAAAATACACCTAAAAGTAATGTCTTTTTACCTCGACCAAATCGACACCCTGCTTTCTTGCTTGTTGCAATGCTTCTTCAATAGAGATGACTGAATGCTGGCCTGCGATTTCTTAAATCATGATCTGGTTTATAATAGCAAACGTCTACCATAAAACCATTCAAGACAATTCAATTCAGCCTTTCCATTTGTATCTCTCGTGTTCACTTCAATTGAGAATTTTTAATTCGAATGCCTATCCTACTCGAAAATTCACATCTCTATAAACGTAATACAGGCATATAATATAAGAAAAGACCCTTTATTTTAAACACTGTCAACCGTCACATACCATCCTGCGTCACCAATCTAACAACTCTAGCAGTGATTTGCTTATTTAAACGTGGCTTTTCCTTGGCTTGCTGCTCAACCTTCTTAATCTTAGTAGCCTGAAATAATCAAACACATCAAATTAACCCTCAAATACCAAATATCATAATCAGAGTACCCTTCCAAGTTGGCAATGAAATTAAAAAAAAGATAAATTGCACCAGACGCCCCCAAATTATGAACCAAATTCTAAATTAACCCTCTGGTGTTAATCAAATAAGCTGATTGGAACATACCTTGAACAATGCAAACATTTTGAAGTTCGAGACTAATTTATATTCTAAGACATAGTTAAGGGACGTCTAGTGCCATTAACCCAATCAACTATTCATCAAAAGTAAACATGAAAAAAAAAAACACTAAATTAACTGGAAGTTGATATAATTTTGCAAAGTTACCTGAACAGGGGCAGCAAAAGACCTGACATTACAGTAAAAATAAGAAAGCTTGTTTTCGATACTGAAAATGGGTTTCTCTAAAGCAGAGATCCTCGTTTGATGAACGGAGGATGCATGGGGAGCTTGAAAGTAAAATCTCCTGTATTGATTTGATATAAGCTGAAGCTTAGCTTGATTGATCCTACGCCAAAATGCCATGTTTTTCCTCCTTGGCTCAATGTAGCAAAAACCGTGGCATTCTTTGGAGCAAATCTGAGGGTTTCCCGAGAGGGAAAGGAAGAAGAACAAAAACCCTAAGTTGCGAGAAAAAAAGATAAATCTATATGGTTGGTTTTTCCAGCACGAGAGATTCGTAGATTAAAAGGTTCTTTCAACTGTTGGATTGGATCAGTTGGTTTCTGTTAGAAGTTCGACTAACTTGTCAGCCCAAATCAAGCATTGGGCTTCACCTTTGAATGAAAATTTGAAAGCTCAAAGTATAATAATTTAAAGACCTTTCACATATTTTTTTAGGAAAAGATTAAATATATTAATCGCATTGGTCATTACATCAGACAATATACATTTAGGATGATTTGTATCAAAAATGATTGTGTAACATTATTGCATTGGTTCTGTTATAATTTTAGGCATTTGGTAGTTAACTATCGTTAATTAATAAAAATTAAATATGTGTCATGTTTTAATTTATAAATTTTAAAGTTTTTTTTAAATAATTAAAAAAGTTAATATTCCTGTCATGTATTACGATTTGATTGGGTAACAATTTTTTTAACAGATGACACTTAAAATTATAACGGTTGGAACTTTAGATACTTATTTTTACAAAAAAATACTTCAGATACTTAAAGTTCAAAATAAGTATACTTTAAACACTTATTTTTCATTTAAGCCTTAACATCATTCCAATTGTCCCATTTGTTATATCCTGTTCGAGAGATCATGACAGCGTGATCTTCTCCATGTTTCAAACTATACATACATGTTTTTTTCGTTTTTTATTTTTCCAATTTTAAATCCTAAGTTGTGTTCGATAACTATTAAAAACTCAATTAAATTTAAAGTAGAATGAAATAAAATTTTGTTTCAAGATACGAACTCTTCTAACACTACTTTTTTTATCTACAAAGTTCAAACTCAAATGCGGACCGAGGTTAGTGTCAAAGGTCTTGATAGAAGATGAAGTTATGATTAAACAATGAGACAAATAAAGTTGAATGACTTCAAAATTAATAGGGATCGAATACAGATGCGGAACGTGAAAGGCACCGGTGGAAGCCACCCACATTTTAAATTAAAAAAAATAAGTTGGTATAACAGTAAAATTATTATTTAATCCCATAAAAAATATATAATCTATTGTTGCACTATAAATTTAAATATTTTTAAATATCTTTACAAATAATGTTGAATACCGTCACTGACCAAATATGTTTTAATCCAAAGCTTAAGAGAGGTAAGGCATATTTTGACAAATATTAAACTATCATTGATTAAATTTGTCGTTAGTTAAAAAAAAATGGGGGCACGGGTTATTCTTGTTTCCTTGGTAGCTTTGTTACAAACTCTTGTCCCTCAAAATTTTAAAAATTGTATACAAACCCTTTAAATTTTAAAAATTTTAAATAAATGTTATTTAAAAAAATCTCATTAATTTTTCAAAATTTTAATAAATCTCTTAATTGTTTTTCTAAAATTCAGTACCAATCAAACTCGAATTTTTTTTTAAAACTTTTTAAAATTGATCAAAATTTGGTTCTATATGTACTTTTGTTTTCATTATAATAGGACCCATCACTCGTGGAATCTATCTTGTTATCGGCTATCTGGTTTTAATAACGACATAGTGCCCTCCACAAGATTGACTCTTAATATTATTCATCTATTTCCCTCTTGTACTATTATGCATTTATGGAAGAGGGAGCAAGTTGGGTTTTACGTAGGACCCAAAAATTAATCCCAAATTGTGGGGCTTCCTCATTTTAACTTTCACTTTTTTTAAATCGAATAATACACATGTATGTTATGAAAAGATCATCTTAACTTAATTTATTTTATTAACAACATCATAATTCGAAACTCTAATATTGTTTAAGAGATACAATAAATCATCCCATCAAACCAAACTCGTTTATCTTCATAATAGATTTATCTAAAGATTTTTTTTAACATAATCTAAAGATTAAATTATAACTCGAATGGTTTAATTATAACACGTGATTTAATATAAAACAAAATTTCAAATACATTATGGATTTGATTTCAACTTGCCAAGCATGAACATGAAAGTTGGAATTTTCGAACAACATTTTGGTCCGACTCATTAACACTTCAACCTAAATATCATGTTAAACAATGTGAAATGGGTACATTTTTGTAGTATAGCGAGATTTTTTTTGGGGGGGGGGGTGATTATGAATTCCATCCCTTTATTTTATGAAAACTGAGATTCTGATCCTTTCTTTTTAATTTATCAAAATTTGATACATGTATTTTATGAAAATTAAAAAGTTAGTAAAGATTATGTAAAAAAATCGATCATTACACTCACAATTATTCAATCACATCCACATATTTAAATTTAACAAAAGTCCAACAATGTTCTCAATTGGTCCTTAATTTTTAAATCAAATGAGTAAAGGTACTAAGTCTTGAAATTAAAAGCAGAGAATAAATTTCAAATGTTCAAAGGATACGAGAGCGTAACTAATTCTTTACGAGAAGGGAATAATCAGATATCAAATACGATATTGATTTCAAATAATACTTGATATTAAATTCTTTATCATTTCACAAATACGGTATATTCATATTGTATTCATGAACATAAATAATTCATTTGTATATATTCTAAAACACTGATATATTTATATTGTATTCGTATCGTGTATTCGTATCATCTCGTGCTCGGACCAAATGCAATGAATATACATCAGGAACATGGCATTTATCTTCTGCCACAAGAATGGTGCTGAATACATTTCATCTGTTCCTTTCATTTAAACCTCTAACAGTTACACAGAAAAAGTTCAATACTTTCTCTGAACATTTGACGTGCACTTCACTTTATCTACTGTCTAAATATGGATGCATAAATATTTATTCTTCTAGAGTGGTCCTCTATGTCCTTGCTTTGCAATTTTTCCAAATTTGTGTCACATATTCGAACCCATTACATGTACACATGTTTGTATCAATTGTAGAATCAATGTACGTGTTTAATATGACTCAAACAAATGAAATATGACATATTTTATATTGTTCGTGTTTTTTCATTAATCTAGATAAAATCTTTTATTTCTCTTACACTCATTTTAATTTTTTTGTAATATGCATGTCTGTTTTACGATCTATAATGTATTTTCTTCTTGTTATTTTCGTTGCTTTTCTTCATTGATTTCTCATCGGGATTGCACTGTAATCTGTCCATATGTACAGCTATTTGTGACTTGATGGAAATCCATGCTTTAACCTTAAAAATAGTCTTATTAAAAATAATCAGTTCAACAATTAATGTGTACGAAATTATTAGAAAATAATAATTCGATGATTATGTCACTGTATAACTTGTGGAATTAATCTTTATATTTTAAATTAATTAATTCTAATCTATTACTTTTTAAAATTTAAAATTTCAATAATGACTTAAATAATGTAGAGACAATATGAATAAATGTATAGAAACTTAAAATTATCAAATTGAATAACATAATTTGAATTAAATTGGAATCAATTTAAAATGAGGGTTGTAGTTTGGATAACTTGGAACGTTAAGAAATTTGCGGACCAATATAAGATAAGAGTCATGGTTTAGAGATGAAATTGGAGTATTTAAAAACTTAAAGATTAATTTAAACTGAAGGTATAATCTGAAGACCCGTAATGCAATTAACTCAATTTTTATCCACATTAAGATTAGTCAAGTCGTTGTTTATAAAAATACTCTTGCATTGAATGAAGTAATCGATTGATAATTAATTTGATAATATTTGGATGCATCTAAATCATTAACTTATCTGGTACGATAAGCTTGAGTGTCATAAAAGGATAATTGGATCCTATCTATTATATATATATAATAGTTTTACCCTATGTAAAATTTGTAGTTTTAAATTAATTTAAAATCATATGAGTGTAAATTAATGATTATGATTAAAAATTAAAAATATGAAGATTATTTTTTAAAAAAATGAATGGTTTAATTTCAATCATAATTTATACTCAATGCTTTTAATTAGTGTAAACTAAAAGGTTTACATGGTATTTTAACTAATTTAGTAAATTTAAAAAAATCATTTTATTGTGTGTAAACGTAATGCGTGGGTTTGACTTTCGAATATAATTTTAAAGTTAAAAAATATCTCAATATTTGATTGATTACTCACTTTAGCTTTTATTTTTTGAGCAATTCAACCTCAACATTTTATTTTTGGTTAAAACGGTCTCTATGCGGATAGAAATTGTTAGAAAACTGATGGTAAACAATTTGGAATGACTTGACAGAATGATAAGTCAGCAGAAAAAAGTTATTTTATATTTTATATAATTTTATAAAATTGTTTTTGACTGATGTAATATTTTTCCAAGGCAACACATTTGTCCATATTATATTATCATGTCAGCGTGCACTTCCATATAGGTTTGTCCCGTCATTTCAAACTATTTTCCGTCAGTTAACTGACAGTTTTTATCCGTAAAAGGGTCATTTTGATTCAAAATAAAACGTTGAGAATTAAATTATTCAAGAAAATATGAGCCAAAATGACTATTATATATGTTTTTAAATTAAGAAAATGGGAGACAACTCACATCTTTTTCACTAAGACGATTTTGCCATGAATCCTACAATATATGGATCATGTCTATATTTATTTTAGTCTAAAATAATGATTATTTTTATTATAGTTATTCGAATTGTGTTAATTATAATTATATTTTTGACAGCATAAGTACCATTTTAAAACTGTATAAAACATATAGTATTGATTTTCATTTTATTTTCACATATGGTATTGACTATTGATTTTCATTTCATTTTCGCATTAAATACGTCTTGGAGAATATTGAAATACAAAATACTTGTAATGTACGTAACTCTGGTATTCATAGATCGAACTAACATTTGAAAACGTCCAAGTAGTTGTGGTCTTTGATTAGTTCCAATGGTTTAGAAAAAGACAGACGAAAATTAAGATGCAGTTTTCAATGGAATTTCTTGTACCATTGCAGTGAAAACTATGGATGGACTTAGAGAGGCTGAAGGGACGGTCGCCTCTTAAAAATTTAAAAATTTTATATGATTTAAAAATTTTATGTATTTTTATTAAAAATTTATTTTCATTCTCCTAAAATTTTATATGTTCGCCTCCTCTAACATAAGGTTCTACGTCCGTCTCTAATGAAAAACAATGGTTTTAGATTTATACTGCTTCTTTATTTTATTGGAGTTCTAAGAACATAATCTCATTTTTCAACCCCCAAAATTGTCTTTTTTACTGAAATATATTATTTTTTAAAAATTAATTATTAAAATAACACTCGTTAAAGGTTAGCTCTGAAAATGACACCATTTTCTAACACGTATATATAACTCAGTCATTATATATTAGAAAATATCTCATTTACGTGAAAGGTGTGTTTTATTATTCATTTACTCCTTTTAGGAGTTTGAATAAAAAAACATTTTTCATACATCAACTTTGTGGCGATTATTTTACACCATAACAACCGATTTGAAAGAAATTTGAGATTACAGTATAAAAACTTTTTAACATAATGATGTATTTTGGTATAAAAATGAGATTTTAAGTTCGATACGTTAAAAAGAACGAAGTTAAATATTTAAAATAACTAATAATATCAAAAAATTAAAAATAAAAGTCAAAACTTTGGATAGAACGATGATAAAGTGCCAACTTGTAAATCTCGAAAATTTATGTGAATTAAAAAAATCACTTCAATTAGACACACAAGTACAAAATTATGATATTTTAAAATTTTGCACTATATTTATAGTTAAAAGTTAAAACAACTTGATCTTATCCTAGTTTGAGTTTTACCGCGTGCTTGTCTAAATATACTTTAGTTATTAATTCAATTGTGCATTAAAACAACTAATTTAGAATGTAGTTGTTCGGATGTATTGTAATTATCATTTTACTTGTAATTAGACAAAATAATAAATTTAATGCTCAATGCTTACACGTTTTATTAATATAATTTTGATTATTTTTTGAGCTAACGAAATTCAACCTTTTTTGGTCCAATTGTTGTATTTTTACGAAATATTGATTAATCATTAATTTCTCTTAAAATATCGACGTTGTAACCTGCTTGATAAGCTATGTGTACTTCACATGACACTATATAGTCGTCAATTTAGGTGTAAAATATTAACTTAATATGAATTATATTTAAAGTATGTAAATCAATTTTTTTAATATGTATACTTCTAAATTTTAATGGCATTTTTAACCAGTTAGATCAAATTAACATCTTTTAATTTTCCTAAGAAATAATAACTAAATTAATTTATTTAATTTTTTTAAAGTGGAAGGATGAAATTCATTTTGTTCAAAAAAGAAACTTATAATTTATATAGTTAAAATCTCTAATTTTCAAGAGTTGTTAAACCACCAAAGTCATCCAACTTTACCGTTTTAACGACTTCAGTGACGAAAGTACCATTAAACAAGCAACTCATTGGCTACTGTACGAACCTACGCTAGTTAAATCCGTAGACAAGCAAAAACTAGTTTTTGGAGAAAGTTCTAGTTAGGGGCAAAGTGCGACAAGATTGCGGTACGATACTAATTAAAAATATTGTTACTTATAATTTTAATAATATTTTAGATTTGTGTGAGTATTAAAATTTATTTATAAACCTATAATATTTTAAATTTATAGTTAAATATTAAAATTTAACTCTGAATATTATTACTTATAATTTTAATAATATTTTAAATTTGTGTGAATATTAAAATTTATCTATAAACCTAAAATATTATAAAAAATATAATATTTTAAGTTAAATAAATAATATTTTATATTTAAATATTTCGGTTGGTGTTTCAATTAGCGACAAACCAAGCAAACCACCGCCCAAGGTACCACAATTTCATACTACTTTGGATAGAACTAACACGTGTAACAACACAGTGGATAATAGATGAAAACCACCGGTAATAATTAGGTTCGAGGCAATAAAAGATGGCGCCACGTGTTACCCTATTAGATCTTATTATAGTTGTAGTATCTTTTAAAGGTCATTAGATCTTAATTGTTGAATACCAACTCTGTCGAGTTTATCACCAACATTAATAAATTCGATCGAGATAAGTTAAGTCAAATTCTTTTGAAATAAGTTATTTTATTACTAAAATTTCATTTAAAATATTTTTAGTTGAGTTATTTGGATTTTTTTTAAATTTTTTATATAATTATTAGTATTCAATTCATAGGTTAACTAATTTATATCAGATATTACATAGGCTCATTATAAGAGCGACTCTCTCAACTCAACTTACTCTATTCACAACGCTATGATTCAATCTCTAATCTTGCTCAAAGAATCTAGTGCCTCATCGCACTATACCAACTAATTTTTGGTGAGTTTTTGTTCAAATTTAATTGTAGATATTTATAATGTTATGATAGTAATTGGTTCCAATTTAAACAATTTTCTACAACCATATACGATATACATATATATTTCTTCATATTTTTTCATATGTTGTAAAACCTATGTTTGATCTTGACATAACAAATTGTTTAAGGACTAAATTGTAAAAATAAATAAATTTTTAAGTACTCAAAAGTATCACAAATTGACAAGGAAAATTTTCTTTAAGTACAAAAACTTAAACCCAAAATTTTTCTAAGTGTTTTCAAGCCAAACTATGTATTTTTTGCCCAAGGTATCGATACACCCTTGGTGTTTTGATACGGAAATTCGTTACTGGAATTTGGTTTTGCAAAGCGTACCGATACGGCTTAGCCCGTTTCGATACGACATTCATATGACTTTGAAAAATCAGGCCTTGCGTTTCGATACGGTATTGACCGTTTCGATACGGCCTTCATCTGGGCAAACATTTTAAGCTTCGCCAAGTCGATAACTTTTGGCTCCGTTGTTTTCGTCCATCCGGTGGCAAGTTTTCTACGATCACTTGGTGGTTCCGTCCATTTGGTGGCAAGTTTTCTACGATCCGCCAAGTCGATAACTTTTGGCTCCGTTGTTTTCGTGAGGGTAAACGACCAAACCTTGCTCAAATTATGTTCGCGGAAATCGTCTTCCTTGTGCAACATCACCTCTATGGTTACATCTTTCACATATGGCACCGCCTTGAGCTACATATTTCACAAGATGAGTATTGATTGCTCATATGACCTTGTGGAACCTCTCACCGATCATATTGATGAGCGCTCTCTTCGTCGCGCAAGGTTCACATTCTATAATGGATAATGAATTTGGAATACCTATCTTCCAGGAGGTGTTCAAACCGATCCGGTGGTGGCTCATCAAGAGGCTCCCATTCCATGAGCTCCGGTGGCCCAACCTAATCTTGATGCTCTCATGGCTTACCTCAATGGGCAATTTACCAACTTGAGCACCAACATTGCTTCTTTGCAAACAACCATGGATTCCGGGTTTGTCGCGATCGACACACGCTTCACATCCTTGGAGGAAAGAGTGACGGCTATTGAAAATCGCCAAAACTCAATGGATATCAATCTTACCGCGTTTCATGGAGAATGGCGTCAATCCCTTGGAACTCAAGCCAACAATGATGATGAGGATGAAGATGAAGAGACGATGGGATGGATCCTTAGGCTTTTTGCATTTCATATCATATCATATTAGGATTAGTTTATGCACATATTGTTTTATGTTTTTGGATTCCTATGGTTTGGTTTTTATTTTGTTTATGTTTTTAGGACTTGAGTTGGATTTATTTATGTTGCTTGAACTATGGTTTAAATTTTAATGATTATGTTGCTTATTTAATTTCTTGGAGTTATTGTTGTTTACTTGTTATGCCCTATTGAATTGATTTTGATCTAACAAAAATAGGGAGAATATTTGAGAGCTAAAATTTTTCAAACTTTTCAAAGAAAAACTTTTTAGTCTTAAATTAAGGGGAGTAATTTTCAAAGTTTTCAAAGATACTTAAAAAATGTTCACTTTGGTTTTGTTATATCAAAAAGGGGAGATTGTAAAACCTATGTTTGATTTTGATATAACAAATTGTTTAAGGACTAAATTGTAAAAATAAATAAATTTTTAAGTACTCAAAAGTCTCACAAATTGACAAGGAAAATTTTTATTTAAGTCCAAAAACTTAAACCCAAAATTTTTCTAAGTGTTTTCAAGCCAAACTATGCATTTTCGCCCAAGCGTATCGATACACCCTTGGTGTTTCGATACAAAAATTCGTTACTGGAATTTAGTTTTGCAAAGCGTATCGATACGGCTTAGCCCGTTTCGATATGACATTCATATGACTTTAAAAAATTAGGCCTTGTGTTTCGATACGGTATTGACCGTTTCGATAGGCCTTCATCTGGGCAAACGTTTTAAGCTTCGCGTTTCGATACGATCTAAAATCTAGGTTTAAGATATTCTTAATCGTACCGATACAGTCCCATCTATTTCGATACGGTTTGTCAAGATCTTCGAGATCTTTGCATTAAATTTTTTCGACCGTTACCTTGTCAGTTATTGGAATCAACGAACTTTTAATTTTCATTTACCCGTATCGATACGCCCCTAGGTGTACTGATGCAATTTTTCAACTCATATTACAGTCATCAAATACTGTACTAATACGGCCTTGCCGTTTCGATACGCCCCCCAATTTTACTCTATGACCGTTTTGATACGCCCCCCCCCCCCCCCGCGTATCGATATGCTACTGCACAACAGCTATATTCTTCTTGTAGCAGGTATCGATACGACCATTCGTGTACCGATACGGATGGTTGGCATACATCATTTATTGCGGGAAAGAAGCCATTCAACGGCTATATTCAATACTCTAACCACCCAAACCGCTTCACAAAATAGTAGGCCCATTCAAGACATATTTACATATACAAGTTCAAGTGTTCAAAATGCTTGCACTAGACAATATATATAACTAAGTGCCACCAACTAGGGGAGTACAAAAAAAGTATGTCCATACTTCAACTATGCTTGTGTCTTGCTTCCAACTCAAGAATCCAGGCTTCAGGATCAAGCAACGTTCGAATCCTTAACATGTGGTTGGGAAGAATGGAAACGAGAGTGATAAGTACAAGAATGTACTTAGTGAGGTAGTACTAGATCTAACCAATTTACAAGACATGTACCAATTAGTTAAATTTGAACCTAGTCAAGGTTTGTAGAAGTCAAACTAAACTTATATATATTTATCATTCAATTGTTGTAACATATCCATTCAAGCAAGACATTCAAGTAGCAATTCGAGTAGCAAGAAAATCAAGTATTAGTAATTTCAAGTATTGAGAAACTTTAAGTGACATGTATTTCAAGAATCAAACAAATAAAGTATCAAGATTTTCATTGCATCAAGTAATTCAATGTATCAATAAGCTTTTTCTTTAATTATTTCTTATTTGCTTTCTTTAGTTTATGCCCTTGGTATTTAGTTGTCCAGGTAATCGAGTCTCCAACCAACTGTCGCCACAAAATGTGCCGTAGCACTGGTCAACCTTCCTACTGTCGCCAAGACCACACATACGTACCCTCCGTCTGTTACCAATTAAGGGCCTTAGCCCTGGACTGTAGTCCACCCTGACACAATGAGCTCTAGACTCTAAGGCATGCCCTTCTACCTATGACCACTAACAACCAATGCTTGTTCAATTATGAATCACTTATTAAAGTCTTACATGTTCAAGTCAAGCAATAGCTTATTCAAGAATTATTTCAAGTGATACATTGCAAGATTATTTTTATATATACATCCCTTAGGCCAATTAAGCCTTAGCTCTACACTTTGAAATTTAATCTTATCATTCAAGCAAGCAATTAATATATGCCATCTCTTAGACATCAAGCAGAATCTTCAATTCATGATTTATATCATGTTAACAAGTATTCAAATCATAGAGATACATTAAGCATTCATTCGAATGGATCGAAGTCAAGGCATAAAGGCTCAAGTATTTATTTTCACCTTTCTTCCTAGGTAATTTAACATCATACATGTTATTATTATTTCAAGTTTTAGCTTAAACCATTATTCTCTTTTATCATCACAACCAAACTTAAATCAAGCATATTAACATGGAATCGATAACAAGAATTAGACATGCATCTTTGGTTAGGACCTAAGTCCTAACCCTATATTAAACTACACTCATAATACTCCAAGCTTAGCTAGTATTGGATCCAAACTTCTTTGTTTCTAGCTTTCGAATGCTCCTCCTTAGACTCTTCTCCAATGTTCCCTTCTCGTTCTAACATTTCATACAAGCAAATCATGATCAAGACAAGCACATTCATTTACTTAAAACAAGGCAACAATACACAATTCATTCAATATTCAATTAAAAATATCAAGGTTGCTGCTACTGCCAGGCAGCATGCGCACTGTCTACTAAAACATGCATAACGTTTATTCAGTACGTTGGAATTTCAATTGGTTTACACCGTTGGAAAGATAACTTAATTGTCTTTCTAACCATATAGGCTTTGCATTTTAATTCTTTACCAATTAGTACAGTTTTTTACTTAAAGATAGGGTGATTACAACACTGGACAGCTTGCACTGTCCTTAGTGTTTCATTTCTACAATCCATTCTACAATCTCAAATTCAATTCTGTTTTCTCCTAATGAATTTAGACATATTAAGGTACTATACATTAAATTTTTAACCTTAAATTCCATATGTACAATTTTTAGTGACTTTTCAAAGTTACTGCCCAAAACAGAGCATTCTGGGCAGATTACACTAGTTGGTGTTTCTAGCTTCATATTCATTCAAGCCATGATTCTAACATTATAATTCAATTTATACACATATTCTTACATGTCTAGGTCAGTCCAATTCACCCATCAATGTGATCAAAACAGGGCATTTTGCAAAATCAAGCATGTTTACTCTATCTTATCTAGAAATGCGATCAAAACAGTTTCGCTCTTTGTCACATTCAATCCTACTAATTCGGCATTAAATTTTCCAGTAATCATAGCAATTTCCTGAAAAATTCCAGCATGAACATTCAAGTTTCCAGCAATCATTCACATATTTCTTTCTTAGCAATTTGATCACAACATTCAAAATTTCAAAAAATCTTAGACTAGCATCACTATAGCATGCATATCTTCCATCCTATTCAAATTAAGCAACAATAACATCTTATATACATGCAAGATTCTGATTTCAACCAGGTTACTATCCGGCCATGAAAGGATTCAAACAAAAATCAATATATGGAATTCATATATTCCATCCAACAATTAATTCACAACAAATATGGATGAAGTATATTTCTAAAGAGATTTTTACCTTCCTTTCATGCACCAATCGAACAAGAATTTTCCTATGCTAAGATGATAACTTAGTTCTCTCTCCCTCTAGCTCTCGGCCAAACAAGAACATGGTTGAAAAAGATGATATCTCAATTGTTTGGTTTTATTTTTTTTCTTTCTTACATCAAGCATAGCCGACCAACTCTCTCCCTTAATTGCCACATGTGTTAAAATTTTGCCACATATATTCCACTATCACTAAATGGCAATTAAACCTTGCCACATGTATTTCACTATCACTAAATGGTAATTAAACCTTGCCACATGTATTCCACTATCACTAAATGATCTAATTACCATGCAAATTCTTTGTTTAATTCTTGTTTTATTTTGGTCCTCTTAATTTGGCTCTCTAACTTGTTAGTTGTAACATTTTAATCTTTTAATTATGTTAACTAATGTTCTTCCCTCACTTAATTTCCAATTATTTTAATTTGACTAACACCTAATTCAATTAGTTAGTCACTTAGATAGTGGTAACTTTCCTAAGCCTGGTTTAGAGTGTTACAAATGAGAGGGTATAAATACAAGTTTCCAATGCTGCTGCAACGACTATTGAACATTCATTGAACAACATTCAAGCAATCAAGCAAAATCCAACCCTTTGTGCTTTTAGAGTCAAATCTTGTACACCCAACTTGTGTAATTCTTTTGTATATATTTGTTTCAAGTTTGGGATTGTGAGTGATCATTATTGGGCAAAAATTTGTATCTTGTGAGGATATTTTATTTGCCAAACTTCTTTCTTTGTATTGTGAGTGAATTGTTCAAAGCTTTGGGAAGAAAGCCTGAACTTGTAACGGTTGCCTCCTAAGCCTAGAAAAGGGGAAGAATTTCATAGTGAAATTGTTGAAAATCCTTAGTAGGAAGCTAAGGTAGTGGACGTAGAGCTTGTTAGAAGCTTTAACCACTATAAATCCTTGTGTCTCATTGTCTAAATCTTTCAATTTGCTTCCAAACTTTAAAATTACCAATTCACCCCCTCTTGGTCACCATCACAATTGATTGATCATCCTAACATATGTGCTATACACATCATGCAAAGTTGTGACACTCGACTGAAACTTGAAAATTAATCCACTAATTACTAAAAAGTTCAGGTTATTTGAATTCTCATTTTATATCTCAGACTTTATTTATTTTTTCAGTCAAATTTATAAAATTATGTTTCGAGTTAAATCGTATAAAATAAAAAAATATTTTTCCCAAGTTGAGTTTTACTCATCACTAAACACTAGATAGGAATATAATTTTTTTGCTAAATTAAATTCAGATATTACTTAAAAGAAAGTGACCTATTCAAATCAAATATATCTCTTGTGAAATCAATATCGCATCACATTTTCTTGCACAGCAAGTAAAATGCATACTGGGATTTGTTCATAGTTGAAATCGCTCATAGGAAACTGAAAAGAAATTATTCAATTAGATAATCCTATTTTTATCGACGAGAATACATATAAATTTTAGTTTCTCTTTTAATTCTCCGTTTTAAAAAATAGTAAAAATTTTGATGTTGAATCTTAAATATGAATGTTATAGAGGGAAAACAGTGATAAAAGAATTTTACTATTTGTTTTGAGATTTGATTTTATTTATGTAACGATTGAATTTCGATTTTTTAGAAAAAAAAGTGAATGGATGGGTTGATGTCATAAATCATTTCCCCATAAACCTTAATTTCATTGTCCATTAAGTTTTTGAAAGCTTCTCTTTTTCCTTTTTTTTTGTAATTTCTGGGGGGATTTTCTAGATTACCAACCGGGGGGAGCCCAAAACTGGACCTTTGCTTTGCTGGCTTCGAGCTCTCCATTGTTGGTCTTTTATGGGTCTTGTCTGCTGAGAGAAACAAGAGAGATAAGGGGGAGAAAGAGAGCTTTTTTATATGTATATTTTAGGGACCAAGCCGAAATCTTTTCACATAAAGGACTCTTTTTTGGAGCTCATCCATTTCATTTCTCTTTATTTTTCTTCTTCTTCAATTATCTCATCACTTGTTGAAGCTTGAAACAAGCCAAATCTTAACTCCAAAACTCAACCTTTTTTCCCCTTTGACTCGATTGATCCATAGATCTGTTAATTCCAAGTTCCATACCCCGCATGAAGTTTCTTACTTTTCTATTCCCAGATCTTCCTTTCCAAGCATATAACCCAAAGTGGTCTAGTTAAAAGGTAAGCTTTCTACTTTTGGTCTTTCCCTGTACTTGGTGCGGGAAATATAAGTTGAATTATGAACGATTAATGGGTCTAAAGAGTTTTTTTGGAACTGGATTTTGTTTGAAGTTCTCAATGTGAAACATTAGACCTTCTGGATATCCTAATGGCTGACCAACCTACTTTGTTGGAAAAAAAGAAGTGATCTTTGACCGATTCCCTTGTTTTCCCAAAAACCCTTTTGTGATTTTGTTGATTTTTTTTCCAGCAGGAGCTTGTACGGTCATGGTCTTTCCTGTTTTAAGGAGGATCAGTTTCTGTTGTTCGAGCTTGATATTAATAACTAAGACATTATTTATTGATCTCCTAGTGTTTTGTACTTTCTAGTTGGTGCTGTTTCCCTTTTGGAGTTGTGGAAGATACTAGTTTGCAGTTGCTGCAAATTAACTGTTGCTAACCTTTTTGGTGTGCTTTGTGTTCTTGTTGTGCTGTAGCTGCAGTGTTCCGGTGTTGTGTTGAGAATCAAAGGAGGATAGGGCTCACCCTCCAGATTTCTAGGGCCTGTTTTATACGAGTAGTTGGAGGGTTTTGTAGATGAGATGAGGGATGTTATCTGGGTTGATAAAGTTTTTAAGGGCCTGTTTTCGACCGAGTTCGGCTCGATATGTTCGCACAAGTTCTGAAGCTGGAGGTCGC
This sequence comes from Hibiscus mutabilis, assembly GCA_019671005.1. Classification (NCBI taxonomy): domain Eukaryota; kingdom Viridiplantae; phylum Streptophyta; class Magnoliopsida; order Malvales; family Malvaceae; genus Hibiscus; species Hibiscus mutabilis. The sequence continues at coordinate 38,034,117 of CM033754.1, forward strand.
CAAGAGGGCCTTTTGTGGTACAAGGACTCGGGGCAGCACATCAATGGTGAGTTCTCAATGGCAGTGGTTCAGGCCAATAATTTACTTGAGGACCAGAGCCAGCTTGAGTCTGGTTGTTTGAGTTCACACGAGTTGGGTCCCTATGGTACTTTTGTTGGTGTATATGATGGACATGGAGGCCCAGAGACTTCCCGCTACATCAACGATCATCTCTTTCAACATCTTAAGAGTAAGCGCAAAGCGTTTGCTAGGGCTATAACTTTTTGTTGCCCTCTATTTATTTATTAATGAAGTAGGAAATATTAGTAGGCAATGAAATGATTGAAAGTTATTGTGGTAAACTTGTTGCAGCCCTAGTTAAGGGTTTGTTCCGAATCGAAACCAAGGGATATCTTTGTTATTTTTCCATGCTCACTTTTGTACCGGTGATATTTGTTATGTTCAGGATTCACTTCAGAGCAACAAGTGATGTCAGCTGATGTGATACGGAAAGCATATCAAGCAACAGAAGAGGGTTTTTTGTCAGTCGTTACCAAACAGTGGCCTATGAAACCGCAAATCGCAGCTGTTGGATCCTGCTGCCTGGTTGGTGTTATCTGTGATGGAACTCTTTATGTTGCCAACCTTGGCGATTCCCGTGCTGTCTTGGGGAGAGCTGTGAAGGCGACGGGGGAGGTGCTAGCCATTCAGCTGTCGGCTGAGCATAATGTGTGTATAGAGTCTGTAAGACAGGAGATGCAGTCATTGCACCCTGATGACTCGCAAATTGTAGTTTTGAAGCATAATGTATGGCGGGTAAAAGGTCTCATACAGGTACGTTTCACTATGCTTACAATTTTTTTAATTTCTTTTAAATAGTAGTAATTTAATGGCTAAGATGAGTAGGTAATGTCCACGTTTCGTAAACAGCAATGCTTTTGCATAGCTGTGGTAAGTGGTTGGGGAATGAACCACTGGTTTGTGGCTTATATCACCTTATTCTACAAGAGCAACAATGTTAGATAAGGAACAAGTACGATTTTCATCATCACTGCAGGCGCATAGAGAGTTTGAATCGGTTTCTTGTCCGAATTGAGCACTCTAGTGCATGCTGTTTCTGGATGTTTGAAAAGTTGTTATTGCTAGCTTGATTTCTCCTAAATTCTAAGAGAAGGGCATGAACCTCGGTGCTGTTTAGAATTAAAAACCAAAACCGGCCTTTAATATTTTCCAAGGCAAGGATATGTACCGGCTGTGTGATATCCTCCTCTCTGTGGTAAAGATAGGTTGTAGTTCTCGAGTGGATGCTATAATTATTGATTCAGTTGGATGCATGGAAGAGAAAAGGAAATACGAAAAAAATCTTCCGACTATGAGATCTTCTGCTTTGGAAGACGGTCGGAGCGGTGCCTTGACAAAATGAACCTCCCTTTAGGAAAGCGTGGAGGATGTCGTTGACTGCTTGAGATTGGAGAAATAGTTCTTCTACCATGGCCCATAAGTACTTATTTAAATGTACTTCTCGGATTTTCTACCTTCAGATTAGAATCCACACAACACTTAACTAAATGTTTAAACAGGTTATGATGCTTGATCAAATCAAGCATCAAATTGGTCGAGAAACCTACGAGCAAGCTGCGACGTATCAATATGGAATCTTTATGCATATTATAAAGTTTCCCTGAAAGCTATATGTTCGTAGAATTATAACTTGTCTCTTGGATTTCATGTGAGATTCTTTTGCTGCCATGGGTAGTCCCCCTATATGTACAAATTTCCCTCTACAGCTGCTTAACCTTTATGTCAAAAACCTTTAAGCTTTACCATTATGTTGCACAACCTTTATTCGTTACTGATGTATCTGCTATAAGATTATTAAAGAATCCCCTCTCCACATCCCCAATCGAGTATAGAGTGAGAGAGCGAGAGGTATCAGTACATTCCGCAAATGTATGCATCTGTCTAGGAGTTCAGTATCGTAATGTTCTTTCTCTGGTTCCATGGTTTGTTCTCATGCCTCACTTTTTTCGATTGTTTATTGATATAATTCTTGATCTTTCAGATTTCTAGGTCCATTGGTGATGTATATCTGAAAAAGGCCGAGTTCAACAGGGAGCCTCTGTATCAAAAATTCCGCCTTCGTGAACCTTTTAAAAAGCCAATATTGAGTGCAGACCCATCAATATCAGAGCACCAGCTGCAACCACAAGATCAATTCTTGATATTTGCATCAGATGGGCTCTGGGAGCACCTAAGTAATCAAGAGGCTGTCGATATAGTTCAAAATCATCCCCGAAATGTAAGTTTATGCTTCAATGTTTGGTATCGTTTATATTGTTACTCCTTTATCCTATTATTCAGAAACTTCCATTCGGTTCGTGTATGAAGGCCTTTTTCCTTAGTCTTAACTTTCATTTGGTTAAATATTTTGATCGTTTTATTGTAAATCGACCAGCTATGAATATTACGCCTGTAACGAGTATTGTTTTTCCGATGATCTTCCTGCATGCATACGTGTGGAAAATGACATTTGGTTGTCATACGAATACATGCTCATGCAGGGTTGAGAGGCGATCTTAAAGTAAGGGTTCCAAAAGAACTGTGAATATATTAACCTTCTGGTTTCGGACTATGCAGGGAAGTGCAAAGAGGCTGGTAAAAACTGCTCTAAAAGAAGCAGCAAAGAAGAGAGAAATGAGATATTCCGACTTGAAGAAGATTGACCGCGGTGTCCGCCGGCATTTCCATGACGACATCACAGTAATCGTGGTATTTCTCGACTCAAACCTCGTAAGCAGGGCTAGCTCGGTAAAGGGCCCTAATCTATCCGTTAAAGGGGGAGGAGTTAACTTCCCTCCTAATATACTGGCTCCTTGTGCCACCCCAACCGAAGCCGGTGGCACCTGATCATATATCCCCATATCGCATGTTTTTTCTTGTATCATTTTCTTGTGTGAATACCAGGTAGCTTCCGATAAGCGATAAGAGTGGAGCGAGCCTTTGATTCTTTAATGTACACTGCAACTTTTAACTGGAAACTAATACCCGCATTTAGTTTATTGTATGTCGAAAAACTGAAGGAACTAGAGAAAGAGTCCAAGGTGACTATTGTTATAGTTTATCTCCTGGGATAATTTTCATGGTTCTTTATATATAATAGCCTCCTTTTGTTCTTCTTTTGGTGCAATTTACCATTGTAATCGTATTATGCAGATCGTACCTCACATTCTTGTTCGATCTTATTGGTTTTTCAAGTTGTGAATTTGGAGTATGTATAGGATATAAATATTCAAATCCGACTAGATTATAAAATAGAGAATAAGTTGAAATTTGTACAATTTCGGGTATTCAACATTGTGGATAAAAAGGATTCAAGTTTGGACCATTAAGAAGTTCCAGTTTTGTTCATCTTTTGCAGCGAAAACACTTGCGTTCTTCCGCACACGGAATCCAAGGTACATATTATCTGCAGAAGAAACCATGGATAACCATATGCAACATCCAAGGAATATATATGTATATCACCAAAGGTGTTCTTTTGAGGGAAAAACTCAATTGTCAAGGGGTGGTTCTGAGCAACAAAGCTAAATTATAGCAGAGGATGGAGTCGGCTGATGCGAGTGCAACAATGAGCCCGGCAACTAGAACAAGAGTTAAAATGGCAGTCTTCAGCTGCAACAAAACCGATGAACAAGTTTGAGGCTTTGAGCATATACTAATCTGTTGTCATACAAACCTTCCAAGTGCAACGTAGTTTTTCCGATACTTACCGTGCCTACGAAGCTTGGCCACTCTATGTATTTCAGTTGACTAGGTTGCTCAACCAGAAACAATGACAAAGATTTTATGCCCCTAAAAGCATCAACAAAGGTAAATATATCGGTCGATTATTATGCTTGTATCATCCAGCAGAAGTAGCATTATCTACACAGGGATTACCATATGGTTTCTCTAATCAGACTTGGCCAAAAAGGCTCCTCAGGTAACTCATCATCGAAACTCAATCGATGACATGCTTGCTCATGCAAGGCTTCCCAAGAGAACTTCCTCTAGAAATCTACAAGAACAAAAGATTTCAAATATTAAATAAGCAATACTGCCAAGTGCTAACTAAACATTGGCTATCATAAACAAATGAAGATTACCTTTTGAGAAGCCTATTGTTTAGTCTTGTAACAAGCAAATCTAGTTCTTTGGCATCTGTTTAGCTGAAAAGATAGCTTATGATAACTTGGATTAAGCAAAGCTACAAAATTGAAATTTAAGGGAGGAAAAAAATCAAAAGCAGTCCAAAGCATCATAATATATATATATATATATATATATAAAGAAAACATAGTACACAACAAAAACCTGAAGAATTTGCCGGCAACCTAGAAGCAATCGTCATTGTGCCAAATTTGATTTGTTATAATAGTCTTGCCCTCTGCTCAGGAAGAAACATATAATGCTATAAATTAATCTAGAAAAAACAAATACCCAGACAGCAAAATAATGTTTTGTTCACTTCTATCATTTCAATTTCCCTTCCCAGACAAACAAAACAAGTTGTGAAGATCCAGGGATTGAACTGAACTGCTTATAGTTCTAGCAAAACTTAAAATTAATGGAAACTCCGAAATAGGCAAGAAAAACAAAGGGAAAACATCCCATAAAGAAAAGCAAACAGTACCGTTTGTTTGGGAAGGGGAAGATAAGGAAGCTCGGCCGTTCTTCTCGCTTTAAAACCCAGTCGCAAAGTTAGGCCCAAGAAATGAGCCCATTGAATTTTTTTTTGTACACTTCAAGATGCAACATTTTAAGCAGTAATCGACATTTTAATGGCCAAAAAAGCCAGGGTTACGAGGAAGACAATACAAGATAACATCTTTCATATATATTTGATAATATACGCCTGGTCAAATGTGCGATTGAACCCGAAAAAGAACAAATAATCCGAATCCGACACTAACTACTAACTGCTGCTTGTTTCATCTGTGACATACGACACTGTACCACGTTGTAATTCCATTTAACTAGTTTAATATTTCCCCACGCGCATTGCCATCATCAAAGCTCCAGTCCACTTAGAATTAGACAAGTCTTGTTAATCCTCCAATCGACAAATGTCTTCAATCTTACTGGTTTCATTTAGGCTTAAATAAAAAATAGGTGCCTAAAGTATGCATTTTTTAAACTTTAGGTGTATAAAATATTTTTTTTAAAAATAGGTGCATAAAGTTTCAAAAGTTATAATTTTAGGTGCATGACCGTTAATAGATGTTAAATTTTTTTAACCAATCAATGCTTGACACATGTCATATTTGGGTACCTAAAATTATAACTTTTAAAACTTCGGGCACCTATTTTTACAAAAAATACTTTAAAAACCTAAAATTATAATTTTTAAAACTCTAAATACTTATTTTTATAAAAATATATTTTAAACACCTAAAATTCAAAAAATTTATGCCCTTATTTTTTATGGAAGCCTTTCATTTAAACCAACGCTCCACCTTTTCTCCTCAAATTATACCCTTCACCAGCACCCAATCCCTTCAGAACAACAACCTTAAAAGTGGCCGTCCCCTGAAAGTTCTTTCAAGATCAGTCTCTGCACACAGATAAAAATAAATAAAGACCCATGCTTTTTTTTGTTTTAATTTGTTCAATCTTTGGATATTAAACCAAATCCACCATTGCTATAAAGCTTGACAAAATTAGCAATTTTGTTTTGATTCAAGGATGCAAGCACAAACAGAAACAAAGACCCCACCAGAAGCTCTTGTTCACCAACTTTTCTCTTACACAACAACGGCTTCAGTTCGATATCACAGCTTTCAGACATAGAGATGATAACCATAAAGTCGGTTTCTTACACGAGTTTGAAAGACTTGATTCCTACGTCGTCGCCTCCGGCTCCCTCGGTAGCGGCGATCGGTTCGCCGAAAGTACATAATTCAAGTTGGCATGAAATTCCCATCAAGAATCCGCTCGTTAAGCAAGCGGCATTGGCTTATTTGCAGCCCGTGGGGAGTCCGCCGTTGGCCGGCGAAAAGGGATTGTTCGAGAAGGTTAAGGAAAGGTGTTGCGGCGAATGTGGGTGCGTTTCGTGGCTGTACGATGTCGTTTGGAGCAAGGTGAAGGAGGCATTTTCCGACAAGAGAGATGATGTTATTGATGATAATTATGATGAAGACGATGATAAAGTTGACTGAAACTGAGATCGCATCTTTCTTTTCTTCTCAGGGGAGATGGTTGAAGGTTGACCGGTAGATATTGGATAAATTTGTAAATAGAGATTCATCCTTTTTAGGGGGGTTTTCATTTTTTTACTGTACTTTTGACTCTTTTTTTTTTTGCATGTGTAAGCACAGGGGGAATGAGGCTCTCTCTATTCTAGTCAGTATTAATTTTTTAAAAGTAATTTTTTTAATTTTAATTTTAATTATTTTAAATATTTTAATTAATTAAATTTTATAAAAAATATATTTTTAAATTGAATATTTTTAAAATATATATTTTTATTAATAATAAGTTTAAAGTAATAATGAGTTAAAGTTAAAAAAATTTGATCAAAAAAATCAATACTTAACTTATTAAATAAGATGGAAGGAGTAAATATTATCGGAAATTTCAATGTTTCTTGTGAAATTCATTTAATTACTGAAAAAAGAATGTAAACTTTGGTTAAAATACAATGAATTTAGATTTAACGCTGAAATTGGTTTTAATGTGATCATTTTAAAATTTTATAAAGTGTTGTTTATGTGATTTGTAAAGGGTGAGAATGTGTTATCCACTATTAAATTGAAAATTTTAATATTTTATATAAATTTAATAAAATATTAAATTAAGGAAAAAAACTTTAATACGCAGGTCGTGTAAACTTTAATTTACGCGTATCTTTTAGTTTTAGGGATTAGTGTTTTAGTTTTAGTTTATGGTTTAAAGTTTAAGGGTTTATGTTGTAGGATTTAGAATTTAATGTTAGTGTTTATAATTTAGGGTATAGGGCTTAGTTTTTTAGGATTATGGTTAGGAATTTAGGATTTGAGTTTTATAGTGTAAATATGCAGACTTGTGTAAAATTAATTTTACGCAGCTTGTGTATTAAAATTTTACCCTTAAATTAACTATTCGAAATAATGAGTTATGTTTTCGTTTTATAGAGCTTATTTGGGTTTATGCTCTATGATAGACACCATTTCGTAAACTTTCTAATTTTTTTTATCTATATAATTTTTTTTGTCTTTAAATAAAATCATGAATTCAAGTGGAGAAAATAAGTTATATAAGAAATTTTCTCTTCACTTGAAATCTAACTCGACTTGAGCTTAAAATAATTGAAATTTAATATGGTTATTAAATATTTGAACTTTGAAGGATTTAAAAATGTTAAAGTTATATCGATTGGGTGGGGTTTAAGTTAAATCAAGTATTTTACATTGTAAGTGGACCAACCAAATTATAAAATATTTTAGGGTGTAAAAAAGAATGAGGGTCCGTGTGGGATAATAGTAAGTTGGTTAAGCTTTTGATTTGGGTGATTTACTAACCTTAATTAAGCTTTTCTCTGCTTTACCAAAGGGTTAAACGGGAAAAAGGAATGTTCGCTACAACTTCGAGAGAGCTTAGGTGTTTGTCTGTAAGAGAAGTTTAGTTTCTTTAAAATGTCTTTATCTTTATTTATTTTTTTAAAAAATGAGAGTGACGATAATGGAGGAAGTCGGTTGAAAATATAAAAATCATATCTTGATTTTCCCGCGTAATCAACATTGCTTCTTTATTTTATAGTATTTGATTGGTTTTATTTCATTTTAACAAACCTTTTTTTCAAATTTTAAAAAATAAGGTTTTATAATAATTAATATTATATAATATATCGACTGAATTTAGTTTAAGGCTTAAATGTATATTTAATATAAGAGCTTCTTTTAAATTGACGTCTAAGAATTTTTGTTTTCAAGTTGATATTTAGAGAATATTGTTTTTAAATTGTTATCCGAATCTTAATTTCATCCATTGTTTTAGTTTTTTTTTATTAATAGTTTTAGTCTCAAAACTTACATATCATTTCAATTTACTCATAATTCGAAATAATTTAATAAATTTAGTCTATTTATATTTAACAATTTTATCAATATAGTAATTTTTACGATGTTGTCAAACCAAACGAGCCTACCGAATCAAAGTGATAGTTGAATAAATTGCATTCTACCATGAAAAAATAAATTATTGTTAAGCTTTTATTATAACAAGAAAAGTACACTACAAAAAAAGGCTTTTAGCGACGCCACTATTGACTATGACTTTAGTGGTGTTTTACATCCAAACGCCGCTATTAACAATGTATCTTCCGCCCTCAGCTCATTACTTAGCTTGTCGATCTATACTTGCACTTCGATTCTTTGTAAAGTTTCAGTAAGATATAAATGAAGTCAATGTGGGATATAAAACATTTAAATCCTAAACGCCGCTAAAGTACGTGCCTATAGCGGCGTTTGCCCAAAAACGACGCTATGTATCAATCTATCATCATTTATTGAACAAACACTGCTAAATGTACAAATTTAAAGTGACGCTAAAAATCTATCTTGCTATAGTGGTAATATAACATTTTGGGAGGATAACAAAGAATAAATTGATAGAATTTTAAATATAAAGGATAAATTTATTGATTTATTTTGAATTGAGATTAAATTAATAGAATGTATAAATTTTAATACCTATTTGGGAGAAAGTGTCTAGTCCACATATCAACTTGAGAAAAAAAATTTAAGTATCAACTCGAAAGAATGTGCTAGTACATGACTAATTTGGAGCAAAAATTCTTAAATTAATCATCATGAGATGTACAATCTTCATTCCTCTGGGATGCTTTGAAGCTCAGGGCTCCAACAATGGCGGCTCTTCTTTACAAACGCAATGCACCTCAAAAGCCGCTTCCTTCGCAAGAGACTCAACCGTTCTTCAACAGACACCGAAGATGGTGATGATCGGCGATGATTATAATCTGCAGTGTCATTCTTTTCCCCACCACCATTGATCATTCCCAGCATTCGCTTCAAATCTTGCTTCCTCACCATAATCTTCGTCGACACGAGAAATAGCAACTCCGCCATCATTATTAGCCCTTGCAATGGCTTCTAACAAGTAATGGTCGCTTCTCGTCAGGGCCTTCTGCTTTCGGTTCCTCCACTGTTTAAATTCTCTCTTGGGTGATGCCTTTCCTTCCATTGTCTTCCACCGTCGAGTATGTCTGCGCAATATTGAATAACATTCAATGCATGTGGCCTTTATATAGGATCGGTCTCTAAAAATTCGATTTAAATTAGTTGTCCAATAAATCAAATACCGATAATAATAAAAATGTGTTCAACTGGGAAATGGGTACAAGGAATAAAGTTGTTGATCCTTGTTGGTAGAGTACCAAAATGTCCTGTTAAGACTTAAGAGCATCTAACGCGGAATACATGTGCCATTCCATATACAAAGTCATTTTTCTAACACACACGTCTTGCACCAACTCGATAAAATTAGTCCTGTAACTCATACGCAAAATAGCCAATTTTGCTTTTATATATGTTTTAACCCGTGTTTCTTAGGTCGAATAATAAAGAGTTTGACGTCTTTCAAGTAAAGTCTTGAATTCAAATCTTGTGAACGGGTAAAAGAAACTCCAAAAGAAATTTACCTCTCTTTTAACCATTCGATCTGATTTAACTTTGAATATATTCGAAACTCTTATAATTATCTAACATAGAAGGATTCAAAGCTGGGTGATGAACGTTGAGAAATGCAGCCGCTCAAAGGCTCAACCGACTATTTTTCATGAAAGAAGAACTCAAGAAGACCTTGTTGTTGAGCTGGAATAAGCAATTCGTTTACATGAAGGGAGAGCTTAGACCTTATATTAAATATTAGTAATGAATCACCAAAGTTCAAGGGTTTAGGATTATATTCGTAAAATATAATATTTAATGCATTAAAATTTTGAATTTATCGACACATCATATTTTTATTGTATTGTTTTAAATTAATTTGTATCAATAATTCTTTTACCAGATTAAATATATAATATATCTGAATTTTCTTAAAATAATAATATATCTAAATTTTTTAAAAATGTCAAGCGGAAACACTGTGATACGACGCACTGCACCAATAGATTTAAAAAATTGTTAAGATTTAATGGTCAAAATTGGTCAAAGAGTTTAATTGATTAAATTTACTGGTTTAAGGGCTTAATTGATTAAATTTCTTGATTCAATGGCTAAATTGGGTACAAAAAAGTTCAAGGACTCAATTATTTTTTTTCAAAAGTTCAAGAGCTTCTTACACCCTTAAGGCAAAAAAAAAAAAACATAAGGTCGGTAAACACATTAATTTCAAAGCAATGTTTAAGATAGAAATTAAGGGTTCGTTTGGTTTCAGAGAATGAAGTCCGTTTTTATTTTTTGAAAAAAAAAAGAAAATTGTAAAGAAAATGTGTTTGTTTGTAAAATCATTAAATAATTTTTAAAAAATAAAAATAAGTGAAAATTTGAAAAATATAAGAAATGATATTTTCATTGTTTTCATTGAAAATGTTTTAGGAAAGTGTAAAATATGAAAATAAGATTTTTTAATTTTAACTTCATTTTAACTCTGGTTCAAATCATTCTAATGCTACTTTTAAAACTCTAGTTCATTTACTAATATTTTATTTATTTATTATTATAATATTATTTTTCTAAATATATTTTATTTTAATTATTTAATAATTATTTTTTTCATTTCTATGTTGAAAAGGTATATACCAAACATATTTTTAATATTCTAATTTTTTGAAAATAAATTTTTATCCCTATTACCCAAGCATGTTTTTTAATTTTTAAAAAATTGAAATTGAAAATTATTTTTTTAAAATAAAAATAAAAAATAAAAATATTTTCTAAAACAAACATACCCTAATATTTTATTTTAATAAAATAGAGAGTAATATGAATTAAATATTTGGAAAAATAGGGCACCTTAGGGGATATTTTAGAATCTACGACAAATTCTACAGTGCAGGGGGAAATCGCCACCAGGTGGCGACTTCCCCTTGATTTGTAATAGTTTAATATTTTTTTCTTATCGATTCAATACAAAATTAGAGAAAAGTCGCCACCTGCAGATGACGTCTTCTCCCAAGTCGTCAATTACAGATGACGACTTCTCACTGTACTTTAAATTTTATCGTAAATTCTAAAATATACTCTAACATTCTCCAAAACTCAAAATATTATTTGGGTTTACATTATTCCCCAAAATAAATTAGTAATATGTGTCTAAACGAAGACGGTGTCATGCGCATTTAAAATTACTAAAAATTAATATATTTTTATTGTTTACCCTAATTTCTTTCTTCTGCAACGATGGTTTTATTTATATGTTGTGTTTTTACTTCCGAATAAAAAATAAGTATAATTTATAAATAAAATATTTTGAATATATATCATTTAAAAGTATTTTTAGGAAATTTTAGATTTTTTTAATGATATAGGAAGGTGATGTTGTCCATTTTTGGTTAAGCAACTGTTACTTATGTTTTGTCATAATTTTTTTGTCGTGTTTTTAACCATTTTCTCTCTTTTTTCTTTTTTAGTTTGTTTTATATATATGAATTTTTGTGTGATTTAGTTTTATAAGTCTTTATTTCTTCTAATGAAATTGTAGATTTTTTTGTTCTTATAACACGCTTTTTTACACTTATGACACATTTTCTCTGCTCTTATAGTATTTTTTTCTCTTCTTAATGCTTGAGTTTGACATCGTCTCTCCAATTGACGGTTATTTGATTATTATGCTAATTTACTCCTGATTTGGACTCTTGAACTGGTCCTCTTATATTAATAGGCGCTTACAACCATTGAAGATAATTCATGATTGAGTTGTGGTAAAGTCAGTCTTGTCAACGTGTTATCATTGTCATACATTTTTTATGTTAGTGATAATGATGTTTTTCCTTCACCGATTTGCCGACGATAGTAGTGTTTGTTTATCTAATATTTTTCGAGTTTGTTTGGTTAGCTTTTAACTCTTTCTTTGTATGGTCCTATTTATATTTTAGTGGATAATTTGTGCACGTTAATGATTTTAAGAAAAATGATCGTTAGTAAAATTAATCTAAACTAATTTTGTAAACTCTTAAATTTAAAAAAAATATAAAAAAACTAGTGATTGTTATTTATAAGGAAAAAAATCATTTTCCATTGGAACCCCTCTTAAAATTTTCAATTTTAATACAAAATCTCAAATACTCCCTACCATTGGACTCGAGTCCTAATACAAACGTTCTATATCTTCACCTTTTTACCTAACAAATTCTAACCCACAATAACACAAGACGCCAAGCATATTTTTCTTACCCATGAGTCCATGACACCAAACATTTTTTTCCCACACTTTCTCGGGAATATATATATATATGTAACTGTGAAAATGAGGAAAAATTATTACATGGTTTTGGCTCACCACGTCATTCATGGTCCCATTCAATGAGATTCATTCATTTAATGACATGTAGGAAAGATGTGAAGATTCACCTTGAAAAAAAAGGGGTGAAAAATTATTATTGGATGAGATCATGAATGACGTGGTGAGTCAGATCCATTTAATAATTTTTCGAAAAATGAGGGTTATGTTTTAGCTATATATCAAGGTTAAATTAATAAAAAAAAAATCTTCAAAACAATGCAGTTAACCAGTCGTGTTTTAGAGAAATGAATTAAAAATCTTCATTCCTCGGGAATGCTTTGAAGCTCAGGACTCCAACAATGGCCACTCTTCTTTATTACCGCTCTGGAACTCAAAAGATGCTTTCTTCGCAACAGATTCAACCGTTCTTCAACAGATATCGAAGACGGCGGCGATGACCGGTAACCGTTATAATCTGCATTAAGATTATCTTCACCAGCACCATTGATCATTCCCAGCATTTGCTTCAAGTCCTGTTTCCTCGATTATTTTAAATTTCGGTCACGGATGGGGAAGGATTAGCGCCCAAAAAAAATTGGTACTTAAATATATTTTGAATATTGGATTTTCCGTTAAAGTCACGATTATTTTAAATTTCGGTCATGATTGCGAATATACCCGTTATCCAGAATAAACGCTAACCACTATCACTACGCTTGATAATGGCCCGTTTACGCTCGGATAAAAGGACACCGCATTAACAATTTATATATCATATGCAATCTTAGTGGCAAAAATATAAAACATGGTAAAATATTTAAGTGTAGTAAATATTGTCATAACAGAATATTAATCTAACATAGATGATATTCTAGATTAAAACATGCATATACATATTATTCTAAATAATAGATAAAAACAACTATCATATGTCAAAATAATAAAGCGAGGAATAAATATATATATACGAACAAATATTTCAAAAAGACATGTATCTTGGTAATAAAACATATTTCAACATATACGGGTCAACATATCGTAAAAAAGGGTAAATATACTAACATGTAGCCCTAAAAAATAAGAAAGCTCACACATATATAAAATACGAGAATCGCTATATGCGAATCAATTAAAACATAATATGCTTGATATGAATAACCGGATAAAAAAGCGAATATCATACTTGACACATATATATACATATAAACATAAAATGAGTCATATCGGGGAGACATAAAATGAAATAATATCCACATATACGATTATAATTGAACAATAATATTTACAAAGAAAATAGGGTGAAATGAAAGGAAAATGAAAATCGGTGGCGAGAAATTAAAAAGCAATAACATGTAATTTAGGGGACGAAATCGAAAAACAAATAAAACCTACAAAGACCCGAGTTGTAATTATACCAAAAGGCGGACTCAAAATGAAAATTTCAAAAAGCGGGGTGATTAAGGCGTAATTTTACCATTGAAGGTGATCGGGTGTAATTTAGTGACTAAATTGTGACTTTTTGGAAACTCGGGATTTGGGGGTGTGATTATACCATGCGGCAAGACAAAAATGAAAATATTGAAAAGCGGTGGGATTAAGTGTGTAATTTACCCATTTAGTAAAATAATAACACCTATATAACTTGGCTATTTTCAGGCCGAAACCAAATTTTCCCCATTTTTCATTTCATTCTTGATTTCCAAATATCCCACGCTCATCTTTTTCTCTCAAGTGTTCTTGAGAAACCCGAGAATCCGTGCCGGCCGCCGTATTTCTCCGCCCGCCGCGCCGCCTAACCGGCCGTGCCGGTGGACTCGAAAATACACCAAAACCTTCCTCTTGTCGTCCTCAACATGAATCCATGGTTGGATTGAGGAGGATCCCCTTTTATTTACCTAGATCTAAAAAATACGAACCCAAAAATATATTTTCTTTAGGTCAAAAGCGAGACCACAAAGGGTCTTCCCCTCCCTTTGTTCACGGATCGGCTTGTAGAAGCGAAAGGCTTATGTCGAGAGGAAGGAAGACCACGGACAAAGCAGTAAGACTTCTTTACTTGTTTTCTTTTATTTTCTTTTTGTGCCCGTATATGCATGCAAGGGAAGCATGTAAAAAAAAAAAAGGCAAAAAATTACCTTTGGATTGCCTTACGATTTCTATTTGGTTACAAGTTTGGTTTTACAAAACTTTTCTTTTTTTGTGTTACTACTCTCTCTTTTTTTTTTTTGCCCGTTCTCTCTAAAAAAATCCCGTTACAATGACCCCATTTCATATATACCACTATCTCTGTATTTTGGTTGCAACTTGTATCTTCTTTTCGGATCGACATTTGCTTGTTATCTTTGGCATAATCGAGCGGGGACTGAATATCGGTAGCGGTGGCGGTGTGGTCATTTCTGCCCGAGGCGGGCGCATTTTCGGCCGTTAGATCGGATCGATCTAGCGGTCGAGATGGCTTGAAGAACGATCGGCTGGATGAAGCCTCGATCGATGAAGCGGCGGCGATTTTCGCCGCGTGGAGCACCGCGATCGAGGAGTCGAGCGCGTGGATCTTCGCGGCGTGGGATAATAAAGCGTCGGCGCGTGGACCCTGCGCGCGGCGTGGCACTCGAGCGGTCCATACGTGTAGATGCGCGCGCTGGCGGATATTTTTAACCTTCGTTGCATCGTGGCGTTGGATCGGATCTTGATCCAACGGCCCATAGTCCCCCCTGCACATTGTAATTAGATAGGATTGAGTTGGGCCAAAGCGGGCTTTGTAATTGGATTTTTGTAATTGGACTCGGACTCTTTACTTGGGCTTAATATATATATTTAATTTTACATTTAGTCACCCACTAATAATAATAATAATAATTATAACAATTTTGTACATGTACATACGAAAATATATATTTCATATTATACGGTCATTAATTAATAATATTCTAGTATCCATATGTATAATTAATATGACATCTACATACGCTTATACCCTAGATACATACGTGACATACATACAACCCTAATACGTACCACGTAGCTTATACATGTACACACCTTATATTAGTAACATTCATATAATAAATATACATGCAATAGTAATACATTTAAGTAAAAATGAGTGATTCTGATTTGCCCCTCTTTGCTTGTTCTCATGAAATGGGAAACAATGCAAAGATTCATAAACACTCATTTTATCGGACTTCCTGTTTGTAGCCTCGGAAAAAGCGAATTCTTTTGGACATTTCCGCTCTTCCTTGGCGAATCTTGGGCTCGTAAGTTCTTCCTATATAGAACCGTCACCTTCCGATCTTGGAGCTACGGGCTCTTTCGACATTGAACCCCCGCTCTCGATTTTTATCGGACTTCCACTGTTTGTAGCTTTGGAAAAGCGAATTCTTTTGGACATTTCCGCTCTTCCTTGGCGAATCTTGGGCTCGTAAGCTCTTCCTATATAGAACCGTCACCTTCCGATCTTGGAGCTACGAGGGCTCTTTCGACATTGAACCGCCCGCTCTCGATTTTTAGCTTTGGAAAAGCGAATTCTTTTGGACATTTCCGCTCTTCCTTGGCGAATCGGCTTGTAAGTAAGTTCTTCCTATATAGAACCGTCACCTTCCGATCTTGGAGCTACGGGCTCTTTCGACATTGAACCCTTCGCTCGATTTTTAGCTTTGGAAAAAGCGAATTCTTTTGGACATTTCCGCTCTTCCTTGGCGAATCTTGGGCTTGTAAGTTCTTCCTATATAGAACCGTCACCTTCCGATCTTGGAGCTACGAGGCTCTTTCGACATTGAACCGCCCGCTCGATTTTTAGCTTTGGAAAAGCGAATTCTTTTGGACATTTCCGCTCTTCCTTGGCGAATCTTGAGGCTTGTAAGTTCTTCCTATATAGAACCGTCACCTTCCGATCTTGGAGCTACAGGCTCTTTCGACATTGAACCCCCGCTCTCTCGATTTTTAGCTTTGGAAAAAGCGAATTCTTTTGGACATTTCCGCTCTTCCTTGGCGAATCTTGGGCTTGTAAGCTCTTCCTTAGGCGAATCTTGAACCGTAAGCTCTGATTTTTAGCTTTGGAAAAGCGAATTCTTTTGGACATTTAGAACAGGCGTCACCTCCGTCACCTTCCGATCTTGGAGCTACAGGCTCTTTCGACATTGAACCCTTCGCTCTAAGACAATGAAGCTCGGAGTCTTTCTATATAAGACTCTTTGCTTTTGACTGTGAGTTTCCTATATAACCCTGTGTCATAGGTGAATTGCTTTATTTGGAGTTCTTCCTATATAGAAGCTGCGAGTCTTCACCTTGGAGCCATCAGTTCCTCCTATATAGAACTTTTTGGCGTCACGGAATCTGAGCCACAGGTTCTTTTCGACGACACAGAACCCTTCACCCTAAGACAATGGGCTGAGTCTTTCCTATATAAGACTCTTTGCCTTTGACATAGCGGGATCTCTATATAATCTTGCGTGTCATGGGTGAATTTCTTTTGGGAGTTCTTCTTCCTATATAAGCTGCTGAGAGTCTTCACCCTAAAGCTGTTAGTCCTTCCTATATAGAACTTTCAGACACGAAGCCTCGGAGAGGAGAGTTCTTCCTATATAGAACCTTTCTCGAGCTTGAAAACATGTGCCTTTATGTAAAAACATTGTCTCCTCATTTGGGACTCACATCATGATGACCCTTGATGTCTCTTTGGATCTGCAAATACGAGATGAAAACAAAATGCTATGACAAATGAATGAATTGACATGCTCCTAATCCTAGTGATGTTTGACTATTCATGATGCATGAGCTTTAATATCATGGTGGGTTTGTTTTGGTCCTTTTGCCGTTTGCTTTCTCCTTTTTACGGGCATCGATACCCTTCTTCTTTGCCAAGTTCAACCGTCTCGATCTTTCTCTTTTTCAATTCGACTTGGAATTTTAAAAGCGCCCTTTCGGGTTTTTCACTTTAGAGATTTTTTTTCAAAAAAAGTGCCATACTGGTTTTCCCCAGGAGATTTCTTTTGTTATCTCGTATGCTTTTCTTGAATAGATAGGACATGTGCCATCGGTTACCCTATCAGGTTGTTTGAAGCTTCCTTCTTCGATCGATCGTGACCATTTAGGGAACTTAAAAAGGGCCGGAGTTAACCGTTTTCTTTGATTACTGCAATTTTCAAGGTTAAATCATAGTAATGCTTGAAATCTCTTGTTTCATTATAAGCCTATGTTATCTTATCATTTGAAATTGACAAGGAGGCTAGGAATGGATGCTCAAAACATGGTTTTATTAGGATTAAGGGCTTTGAGATATCTTAGAAAGAAAGGTATGACACGTATAAGTTAAATACAAGATCTCTCATTATCTTGATATGAATGACACATGATCTGTCAGTGGTGTAGAATTTTTTTGCTGAAGCTTCCTCTTCATGATGCTCATGGGGATACTCTTCTCTTGGATATTTAACTTTTCAACTTACGAGCCGCCCTTTGCGGGTTTTCAACTCGAGTCCTTCCTTTGCTTCAAGGCCCGGTTTGAGTTTTCATCTGAGCTCTCATTTTTTTTTTTTTTTTAGAGATAGTATTTCTTTGCGGCATCGAATTTACGGGATTTTTCAGCTCGTCCCCGTCCATTTTCTGTTAGGATTAGGGCTCCTCACGAGAAGGCCTTCTTTCTGACGTATGGTCCTTCCCAATTGGGCATCCATTTTCCTCGAGAATCTTTACGGATTGGGAGGATTCTCTTGAGTACAGATCCCCTTCTTTGAATTCTCTTGGCGCACCTTTTTGTTGTAAGCTTTGAACCATCCGCTTTTGGTACATCGACCATGACAAATGGCTTTTAGTCTTTTTCGTCAATGAGATTTATTTGGTCGATTCGGCTGCACCCATTCAGCTTCTTCGGTTTTACCGTTTAAGACTCGGAGGGACGGAATCTCTACCTCAATTAGAATCTTGCTTGGTACCATACACCAAGGAGTAGGGTGTTGCCCCCGTTGATGTGCGAATGGGCGTCCTATAAGCGAAAAAGGCGAAAAGGTAACTTCTCATACCAATCCTTGTAGGTATCCGTAGTTTTTGCTATGATCTTCTTTATATTTTTGTTTGCGCTTCCCTTTGCTCCATTCATTTTAGGGCGATAATTTGTGGAATTATGGTGTGTTATTTTGAATTAGTGCACCGTCCTTTATCATTTTGTTGTTGATTGGAAGCATTATCGGTGATGATCCTCTCTCGGCAATCCGTATCGACAAATAATTTCCTTCTTTAGAACTTACAAGCTGTAGTCTGGTGATATTGGCGTAAAGCGCTGCCTCTACCCATTTGGTGAAGTAGTCTATGGCGACCAAAATGAAGCGGTGCCCATTGGAGGCCGCCGGATGGATCTGCCCGATGCGTCCATGCCCCGTCTGCTGCGAAAGGCCACGGAGAATTCATGGTGTGTAGAAGCGATGGGGTGCATGAATTTTGTCGGCATAAATTTGGCATTTGTGGCATTTCTGGCGTGTCGATGCAATCTCCTCCATGGTCAACGAAATAACCGTATCTCATAATTTTTTGGGCTATAGACAACCCGTTGGCGTCGTTCCACAGATCCCGTCATGTACTTGGCTAAGATTTCCTTCGCCTCCTGGGCATCCACACATCTCAGCAATGTTTGATCATACTTTTTTTCCTATCTGAGGATCTCCCCATCTAGGACATATTTCGTTGCCATTTTTACGGCGTTTTTTGTCATTGTCGTTTGCCCCTTACGGATACTTTCGGAGCTTGACATATTGCGAGGATATCATAGTACCATGGATTTCCGTCAATCTCTTTCTGTATATTACAACAATGAGCAGGCTTTTCAAATATACGCATCTCAATGGGTCTCATTCCGCCCGGTGTTTGTTTTAAACATGGATGCCAAGGTTGCCAGCGCATCCGCCATCGATTTTCTTCTCGGGGTAGGTAATTGAAGGTGACCTTTTGAACTCTTTGTGAGCTCTTGGATTAATTTGTGATATTTGACCAACCGGGTCTCTGGTTTCCCACTCCCCGCGCAATTGGTAAATGACTAGGGGCGAATCTCGAACACTCGAAGTTCCTTAACCTTTCTCTCGATGGTGAGTTTAATCCCATGATGCAAGCCGTATTCAGCTATATTGTTTGTGCGGAAGAATCCAATCTCTCTTTGGTGAAAGGATAATATCGTCCTCGGTGAGATTAGCTTTGCCCTATCCCATGTCAGAGGCGTTGGAGGCTCCGTCGAAAGTAAAGTTTCCATGACACATCATCGAAATCTCTTCTTGGTTGTAATGCACATCAAGTCTTCGTGCGGGAAACTAAAGTTCAATGCCTCATAGTCATCGAAAGCCACGACTTGCGGAAATCTGCTCGGCACACTCCTTTTACGGCTTTTTGATTGACATATCGATGTCGAATTCGGATAAGAGCATACGCCATCGAGCCATCCTTCCCGTTAGTCTTTGGCGCTTCCATTAGGAACTTTAATGGGTCTAGCTTGGATATCAACGGGGTAGTATGGTACAGTCAGTCTTGCTGAGTAAACAGTAGCCCAAACTAGAAGCGCAACACGATTCTGCCTTTGGCGGTACCGTGTTTATAATCGTTGAATTTCTGCTTAGGTAATAGATGGCTGCTCCTTCTTTCTTGACTCATCGTGTTGCCTAAATCGCATCATCCATTGAATTCTCGAGGCTGTTAGGTAGAGAATTGGTGGTCGGCCAGAATGCGGTGCGACTAAAATTGGAGCATTTGTCGGTACTTTTTGATCTTTTCTAGGGCCTTTTGACATTCTTCATCCCCGCGCGCGAATTATTCTTTCTAAAAGTCGAAGACCGGGTCGCATTGATTGGTTAATTGGGAAATGAAGCGAGAGATATAATTCAGCCTCCTAGGAAACCGCGAACTTCCTTTTTGCGTGCGGGGTGGTGAAAGGTCTGGATGGCTTTCACTTTATCGGGATCAATCTCAATCCCTCTTACGCTTTCACGAACCCTAGGAGTTTTCGAAGTAGTGGTGAAGGTACATTTGGCGAGGATTG
Source organism: Hibiscus mutabilis (assembly GCA_019671005.1). Lineage (NCBI taxonomy): Eukaryota > Viridiplantae > Streptophyta > Magnoliopsida > Malvales > Malvaceae > Hibiscus > Hibiscus mutabilis. The sequence continues at coordinate 38,054,536 of CM033754.1, forward strand.
AGCCTTAGTTGGTACTTAGTAGTCTTTGGAATAGTTTCTTTAAGTTACGTAGGTGCTCTTCCTCTGTTCGAGATTTGGCAATCATATCATCGGCGTATACTTCTATTTCTTTGTGCATCATGTCATGGAAAAAGAGTCACCATTGCTCTTTGGTACGTTGCCCCTGCATTCTTTAGCCCAAATGGCATTACTTGGTAACAAAAAAAGCCCCCGCATGGTTATGAATGTGGTTTTCTCCATGTCGTTAGGATCCATCTTTATCTGGTTGTATCACGAGAAGCCATCCATAAAGGAAAACCATGAATGTCTGCGGTGTTGTCAACCAGCGTGTCAATATGTGGCAAAGGAAGTTGTCTTTTGGGCTAGCTCGATTGGATCCCTATAATCTACACACATACGAACTTTCCGTCTTTCTTTGATGCTGGTACAATGTTTGCAACCCACTCGGGGTATTTGGCTACTTCAAGAATCCAGCATCAAATTGCTTTTTCACTTCTTCTCGGATCTTTAACAGCATATCGGCCTCATTCTCGAAGTTTTTCTTTGTCTTGGTTTGCACTCCGACTTTGTTGGCAATTTGTGCACCACTATGTCGGTATTTAATCTGGCATATCTTGATAAGTCGGCGAAGACATCCTTGAATTCTTGAAGCGGGGCTATCGGTTCATGCTTGGTTTTTGAGAAATCGTCGTTCTATTTTTATTTCTCTTCTCGTTTCTTGATCCCTAAGTTGACAATTCTGTTTCTTCTTGGTGGGGCATAATCGCCTTTCTTCGTCGTCCACCATTCTCTTTAATTCTTACGGGACCTCAATTTCTATTTCATCATATCCTCCCTCCGTTTCCTCACGAGACCTCGGGGCTTTGAAACTTACTCGAGATTGGATCGGTATCATTCATATCGTCGATCATGGCGACTGCATTAAATGAGAATGAATTGTATTGGGAAAAGGCGGCTTTACATGAAGGAATGAATATGAAGAATGTATGAATGGAATAAATGAGACTTTTTTTTTTTTTTTTAAGAAAGTGGGGATATTTCATTTCAATCAAAAAGTTAACATAGGTGCCCCATACAAAGATCCCCCATTGTCTATGGGCAAAAACAAAAGGTTGATTGGAGCATTACTACGATCTATTCCTAAAAACTACAGGTAAATCAATGCAGCTCGGTTATTGAGTGTCTCCCGGGATGGCAAAGGCGGATGTTGGTCAACATTTTGCTACCTCGGTCCTCTTGGCTATCATGTTGATGCACATCCCTTCAAATGCTTTCTTGATCATTTCCTCTGGCCAAGTTCATCATTTTTTCTTCATTGTCTCTCAATATCTTGACCTGGCGGTAGAATCCTCGGAGATGAAAGTGGCTTTTAAACTAGGAAAGGACATCGACCTCCACGGAATGTCTTCTCCTTTAGATCTAGCTTTCCTTTGTTCCTCTTTTCTCTTATATTCTTCTTTCTTACATTTGGACACTTGGTTGGTAACTTGACCCAAAGCGATCCTTCTTGGTAATGATATTCTTGGGTCTCGGGTTTCCTTGTAATTTCTTCCCCAACCCTTTTCCTAATTTGGCTCCTCGCCCCGAGTTTTTGCGATGGTCATCTTGGTACAATTAGAACCTAGGGGGTAGGGGATCCGGTTTTCCCTACGAAGCGAATGTGGCATTTACTAGTTCTAATGCTCGGGCAGGCATTCTGCGACCTTCTTCATCATTTTGAATGTAGGGGGTGTGTCGATGTCGCGGAAGCAACAAATTCATGCTCTGCCTCTCTTGTGACCAATTTGCCTCAACTACAAATTTTAATTTACGATGCAATGATGATGGGACAACTCTGCGGAGTGGATCCACAGTCTTCCCAACAAGCGGTGTAAGATGGTTTTATGTCCATTACCACAAAATCGATCACATATTGGTTGGTCCGATCAATAGGGGTATCTCAATTTTCCCCATTGTTCCTTTTTGCGTACCATCGAAGGCCCTTACCGAGTTGTAGCAAGGCTTTAAGTGCGAACTATCTATTGGTAATTTTTGCGGGGTTACCATAGGCAAGACATTCAATGCTGACCCGTTGTCGATTAATGCGCTGGTAATACATACCCTTTGCGGTGGGTAGTGATGTTGGGGGCTTTAGTGGACCCCTTCCTTCTTAGGGATCTCATCATCTTTGAGCGTGATATGATTATAAGCGATAATATGCCCCACTATCATGTCGGTTTATTCTGAAATGTCACAGGGGGCACAAAGTTTGATTCAGCACTTTTAATAGTGTCTCCGATGCTTCTCGAACTCAAGAGTAATTCGACCTTTGTGATCTGGCGGTTGCTTCCGTAGTTGTTCCCTTCTGTTTGTACTCGCTATGTCTCAAGAACTTTAGAAATTCTTTGGCTTTGGGCCTCGATTCACCGTTCATTTATCCTTTGGGAGGTTCTTCTCCAAATATACATGCGGGGGCTAGCTTCTTTGTATTCTTTCCCTATCTTTTTCATTTGCTCTCAAAGCTTGGAGGAATAACATCGGCCGCTCTGGTGAAATGGCTGCCTCACCAGCGTTCACATTATTTTGGCTTTGTTGGTCTTCAGTATGAGGCTCTTTTACTGCTTTCGTGTTTTGATTTTTTTGTCGGTCACATTCGCGGCATAATTCGGGAATTTGTCGCATGTCTTTGAATGGGAATGGAGATGGTCTTTGAAATAGCGATCTTGATTTATCTTCTTTGGTTTCTCCTTGGGAGACACACTGCATTCCTACAGGAGAGATGATGAAAGGCCTATCCTTCCCATATCTAGTTTTTGGGGTATCTGTCATGTGTACGTCGATCCCTTCCCCATGGGTTCTCGAAGAATTCAATTTGTTTTCCATCTATCAACTTACGCACCAATTTCTTGAACTCATCACATTCTTGGATATCATGCCCTTGATCGATGGAATTCGCAATACTTTCCACATTCTTTACGCCTTATTATCATGCCTTTATTGATCATACGAGCCATGCATAAGCTGTTGAAATACCCACCGTAAAGGAGACTTGACTTGACACGTCATCCTTTATTCTCTGGTAAAACCTTCTTCTATAGCATTTACCCCTCTGTTCCCATGATTAGGCGCGGGTTGTTGGCTACGCTAGGTTCTTCAAACTTCAATATCCGGAATCAATTAAGTTGCTGCACAAGCTTTTTTTGAAGGCAAAGCGGTTCTCGGTGGGGTGTCGGGGATACCGCCGTGATAGTCGCAATGCGCTTGGATTATACCAAGGCGGGAAGGGTGGATTGACGGGATTAACGATGTATGGTCGGACCAAGTCTGCTTCATACTGGCCCGGGAATAAAGTTACAGTATGAACCGGTAGGGGTGAAAGTTCTCCTCTCTTTATCCTTTACGGTGACTCTTTCATCTCTTTGATTGAATTTTGCGTTTTTTCCCACAGTGCTTGGGGCTGTGAGGCTGTGAAGTTCTTGGCGGTATAGGTCTGGTGGTGTTTACTTCACTTCTCTTGTTGTACTTTGAGACCCTTCCCCACCATCAATTCTGCCGCTCTTGATTGCTAGTTCGAGAGACTCCCGAGTCTGATCAAGTCGTGAAACTTGTGTTGTGTTATTGATGAAGCGATCGAAAGTGCCCCTTTCAAAGTATTGACAAATAATGGCGTGATTTCATGCTCCGGGATAGGTGGCTGGATTTGGCGGCCACTTCTCTCCACCTTTGGGCATATTGTCATAAGCTTTCATTGGACTTACGCCCCATATTTTCTAGCATAATTCTGCTAGGGATCATATACATTACATGTTTGTATTGCTCGGAAAATGCTTTAGACAAATCTTTCCATGTCTTGACATTTGCTTTTTAAGCGAGTATACCAGCGTAATCTTTGCTCGAGTTAGACTATCACGGAAAGCGAGTGGATCGGTAGCTTTTCATCTTTATGGTAGCGCCATTTTTACGCAATACATCGTTATGTGTGCGAGAAGGACATATGGTTCCGTCATATTTATCAAACTCGGCGTTTTGAATTTTGGTGGCAAGACAAGATCGGACACTAGACTTAGATCACTAGCGTTGTTTCTGATTCTTCATTTGATTATAACGCTTTAAATTTTTTTTTTCTTCCATGGCGAAATCTTTCTTCCCACTTTCTTTCCTACCTCATTCTGATCTTTTCGACCATGTTTAGGTCGGCACTTCTTCTTCATCTGATGCCGGTATCAGGGGTTGAGTCTCGGTGCCCCTACTTGAAAATTTGGAAGACATTCTGTAGGGTCAATATACATCTTCCTAGCTTTGGTTTAGTGCAGTTGGTTGAACCTTGAAGTGAGTAGGGTACCTTACGGCTCTGGAATATTTTCTCCTTCTACTCGTTTTCCGAGACTTTTCGCCCGACAATGCCGTTATATCGGATACTATTGAAGTTTGTGGTTGTGCAATCCCGATCACTAAGGCTTCTCAGGCCTCTTCAAGCCTTGACTCGAGCTCTCTCTCTGCCCTCTTTCTAGATTGATTATTCTTTCTTCCATGAGCTTTCTTTGTAGTAGGGTAAAGTATATGTGATGAATGATTACGGGTTAACACCTTTGGAATGCCACAATATTCATCTTTATTAATATGGTTGTAAAAATAAATGCATGTACAATGATGCAAATGTTATGATGCAAATGCAAGAATGCATGCGAGACAAAATCTTGGTTTCATTTGGTAATCACCCTTTTGAATTACTTTTACGGGAATTAAAGGGTCTTGATTACAACAAAATTCGTGTTACAAAGTAAAGATCCCTAGTACAAAAGATCTAATTATAACACGAGTCCTATAGATAGACTCTAGCTCATCCCTAACTTTCCAATTGCCTTGAGCAGCTTGAGGAACCTAGGAGCTTCTTCCATTTCGGGGCTATAAAGGTCGGAGTGTCTCGGCCTCGACGGCTAAATCATTTACGTGTCTGGCGACTCATTTGTATGTCCACCATTAGATTTGCATAATCTTGGTCCCTGTCTGTATCATTCGGCAGCGTCGCGTAATCTCTTTTGCCAATAGGTGTCCCCCCGGCTGCGGCTTCCTCGAACACATTAATTCTTTCCTTGTAATCCTCACAAGCTGCTTGAGGATCCGATTCGTGCTCGTAATACACCCCCGCCAGCGTTCTCTTTCTTGCAGCTCCGCGAAATTATTCCTCTGGTAGTACATTTGAAGTGAGTGTTCGACTTCCGCCATCTTTTCTTTTAATTCGTCATTTTGACTTTGGCTTTGCCTCAAACTTTGAAGAGTGTCATCGTATAGTTTTCGCATCTCTCTGATGATCTGTTTTGGCTATTCATGGATTTTCTTTTCCATACGGTGACACTTTCTCTCTCATGATGAACGACTTGTTTTCCTTTGTTGACTTCTTATGCGAATCTTTCTCTCTCTTGATCAATGGCCTTCTTGGCGGACCGTTTTTCTTCCTCCATAGCCAAGCGACGACTTTCAATCTCTCTCTCGATCGCTCTTTTGTTAATTTTCGTTCTTCTTCCAACAAGCGGATGCCGTTCATTCTTTTTTTTCCCTGCTATGGCCCGACTCGGCCCGGCCTTTTGTATTTTGCACATAACAGGAGGGCATCTTTTGGTATAAAGTATTCTTGTCATTCAAATCTGCATTTAATTTCTTGATTGCCTAATGATCCCCTCCCGCTCGCTCGACTTCTAGGCTTGCCTTATAGAGTTCGCTCGCGTGTTGGGTCATTGAATGTCCATTTTCTTTTTAACTTCCTCGAGCTCACTCCTTAAGATATCGGCCGGACGGTACCACCCTTGTAAGCTCCTCGGTGACTTTGTTGGTCCTTGATTAGATTCGGGAATCACATTATTAACCCTCAAGCGTCTCCAAAGATCGTGTCTGGGGTAGTCATGTGCTCGGTGTCTCCTTCCACCCGATCCGATAACAATGATCCCGAGGCCCTCATGATGGTGCGAATTTTTTCCTTTGAACTCTCCTTTGAAAAGAAATTCAGTTTGGCTTAATCCGCGGTATTGGGAATGAGCTGCCGTGATCCGAACTGTCGAGACACACTAAAAAAGTGGAGCACAAGCGATCCCTCCATGTAATCCTAACATCATCAGCCAATTGAAGTCACCACAAGTTGTATAGAAAATAATTGACTTTGCGAGCCATGGGACCCTCCATGCTATGTCTTCATCTTGAATGTTCTGAAGAAAGCTGGTCCACATTTTTGTTTTCAAATCTTTCGCCATTCCTTTGCTAAGTATTCTCGTAAAAGCGAAAAACCTTGGAAAGATATCCCGGCGGGACCAGCGTCGGTGTCTTCCACATGTGACTCGGATCCATACTTGTAATAGCTGTGCGCATCCTCAAAGCGTCCTTCTTCATGTTTCGGCTAGCGTTCAAGAAATGAAAGTCTCGACCAAAATTGCTGGTACGGGTTTGCTTTCCGTTTTACCCGTTCGAACAAATCGAATGGCTATGTCAATGTTCCAGTACTGCGGGGAAGATCACCAAGCCATATATTCTAAAGCGAATAAGTCCATTTTCTTTGCCTCAAATGCGGATGTGTCGATATGATGTCCCGAATACTCTCCCATGCACAAAGGCGTATTATCTCCTCGGTTTGAAGGAGGCCACTAACCCAATCATCACATTCATTCTGCAAAGCTTTTGAGTTTCGCGGTGTAATCCGATTCCTTGGAGGCTTGGCGTAGATCAATCTTCTGAATATTTTTTCTGGTTAAGTAAAGCGAGTGTACTCTTCTACCGTAGGCATCATGTCTTGCCCATTGAAGGTGAAGCGACAAAAAAGCGGATTCAAAAAGCGGACTATAGCTCGGGGTAGGGGCTGGTTAATCCGAACATATAATAGCTGCTGCGATGTCGCCATAACTATCGCTAAATAAGTCTTGTAGCCTTCGGTCCCATCTTTCCCAAATGCTTTGAAGATCCCACAAGTCGTTACATTTGGAGACTCACATAGGTGTATCCGGCTATTACGCGTTCGTTAAGCGGTGTGTCCTTGGATTTTTGGTTGACCTCGACCAATGTCGGTGACAAATTAAGCTCTTCTTTCCTAAGACACCTTTTTCCATAGTGAAAGACTTTACGATCAGGCAAACCACTTGATCCGGTACCTTTATGCGATGCAAATGCAATGATGTATGAGAAAAAGAACAAAAAGCGAAAAGAAAACAAGTCGATGCGGATAAAGTAAATAAAATGACAAAAATAAATAGAAATAAACACACAAAAGCAGTCCTATTTATCCCGTCTAAAACCTAAGGTTATCCCGCGTGGCTCTAACAGGGTGGGTTTCTATGTTCTCTACATGCGGTGTTGGTGCTAGGAGGTACCGGGTGTCCTTTCTTTGTCCCCCTACTAAGGGTAGCAAGGCCCCGATCATCACCCATTATAGGCTCCTTTCAGCGGGTTCAATTCGGGGACCCGTTCGCTTATGCCCGTCGTCGAAAGGCGATATCCTTACGAAAGCATAAGGTACTCGAGCCCCGAAGGTACTTGCTAGGCCCATACGGAGAAGCGATATCTCCACGAAAGCATTAGCGTTTTCCCCCACTTAAAAAAGGCGGGTTTATATGCCATATTTTAAATGCGTTAAAATAAGCGCGCAATTATGACCGAATGTTAATTTAATAGTTACTTTAATCGGAATTTCCAATATTAGTAAAGCGGTAATTATTTTAAAAGCTTGACTCTCATTTGTTTTTGAAAAAAAAAAAAATGTCCCCAGTGAGTCGCCATCAGCGATGTCTTTTTTTGATTTTTATGTCTCGCTAAAATAAAAGCGATAATATTTTTGAAAGGTGTTTTTTTCAAAGGTGTTTTGGATATAAAATATTTATTCCGTGGGGTTTTTAAAAAAAACCTTATAAAAATGGAGTCGCCGCCACTTAGGTAGGCGGACACCATAAAAACAGAGATTCAAAAAGCGGGGTTGAGTCGATTTACGGATGGGAAGGATTAGCACCCCCACACCGCCCAAAAAATTGGTACTTAAATAATTACGCTTTATGAATATTGGATTTTTCGGATTAAAGTAGCGATTATTTTAAATTTCGGTCATAATTGCGAATATATTTTAAGGGTCCCGTTATCGAGAATAAACGCCCAACCACTATCACTCGGCGATCTTGGCCCGTTTACGCTCGGATAAAAGGACACCGCATTAACAATTTATATATCATATGCAATCTTAGTGGCAAAAATATAAAACATGGTAAAATATTTAAGTGTAGTAAATATTGTCATAACAGAATATTAATCTAACATAGATGATATTCTAGATTAAAACATGCATATACATATTATTCTAAATAATAGATAAAAACAACTATCATATGTCAAAATAATAAGGCGAGGAATAAATATATATATACGAACAAATATTTCAAAAAGACATGTATCTTGGTAATAAAACATATTTCAACATATACGGGTCAACATATCGTAAAAAAAGGGTAAATATACTAACATGTAGCCCTAAAAAATAAGAAAGCTCACACACATATAAAATCTGAGAATCGCCATATGCGAATCAATTAAAACATAATATGCTTGATATGAATAACCGGATAAAAAAGCGAATATCATACTTAACACATATATATACATATAAACATAAAATGAGTCATATACGGGAGACATAAAATGAAATAATATCCACATATACGATTATAATTGAACAATAATATTTACAAAGGAAAATAGGTGAAATGAAAGGAAAATGAAAATCGGTGGCGAGAAATTAAAAGCAATAACATGTAATTTAGGGACGAAATCGAAAAACAAATAAAACCTACAAAGACCCGAGTTGTAATTATACCAAGGGCGGACTCAAAATGAAAATTTCAAAAGCGGGGTGATTAAGGCGTAATTTTACCATTGAAGTGATCAGGTGTAATTTAGTGACTAAATTGTGACTTTTTGGAAACTCGGGGATTTGGGATTTGTGATTATACCATGCGGCAAGACAAAAATGAAAATATTGAAAACGCGGTGGGATTAAGTGTGTAATTTACCCATTTAGTAAAATAATAACACCTATATAACTTGGCTATTTTCAGGCCCGAAACCAAATTTTCCCCATTTTTCATTTCATTCTTGATTTCCAAATATCCCACGCTCATCTTTTTCTCTCAAGTGTTCTTGAGAAACCCGAGAATCGCGCGGCGGCCCGTATTATTCTCGCCGCCCGCCGCCCGCTTGCCGTGCGGTGGGTGGACGAAAATACACCAAAACCTTCCTCTTGTCGTCCTCAACATGAATCCATGGTTGGATTGAGAGGATCCCCTTTTATTTACCCTAGATCTAAGAAATACGAACCCAAAAATATATTTTCTTTAGGTCAAAAGCGAGACCACAAGGGGTCTTCCCCTCCCTTTGTTCACGGATCGGCTTGTAGAAGCCCGAAAGGCTTGTCCGAGGAGGAAGGAAGACCCACGGACAAAGCCAGTAAGACTTCTTTACTTGTTTTCTTTTTATTTTCTTTTTGTACTTCGTATATGCATGCAAGGGAAGCAAGTAAAAAAAAAGCAAAAAATTACCTTTGGGTGCTTTACGATTTCTTATTTGGTTACAAGTTTGGTTTTACAAAACTTTACATTTTTTTGTTACTACTCTCTCTGCTTTTTTTTTTCCCGTTCTCTAAAAAAAAATCCCGTTACAATGACCCCATTTCATATATACCACTATCTACGTATTTTGGTTGCAACTTGTATCTTCTTTTCGGATCGACATTTGCTTGTTATCTTTGGCATAATCGAACGCGGGGACTGAATATCGGCGCGGTGGCGGTGTGGTCATTCTGCCCGCGAGGCGGGCGCATTTTCGGCCGTTAGATCGGATCGATCTAGCGGTCGAGATGGCTTGAAGAACGATCGGCTGGATGAAGCCTCGATCGATGAAAGCGGCATTTTCGCCACGTGGAGCACCGCGATCGAGGAGTCGAGCGCGTGGATCTTACGCGCGCGGCGTGGGATAATAAAGCGTCGCGCGTGGACCCTGCGCGCGCGTGGCACTCGAGCGTCCCATACGTGTGAGATGCGCGCGCTGGCGGATATTTTTAACCTTCATTGCATCGTGGCGTTGGATCGGATCTTGATCCAACGGCCCATAGTTCCCCTGCACATTGTAATTAGATAGGATTGAGTTGGGCCAAGCGGGCTTTGTAATTGGATTTTTGTAATTGGACTCGGACTCTTTACTTGGGCTTAATATATATATTTAATTTTACATTTAGTCAGCCCACTAATAATAATAATTATTATAACAACTGTACATGTACATACGAAAATATATATTTCATATTATACGGTCATTAATTAATAATATTCTAGTATCCATATGTATAATTAATATGACATCTACATACGCTTATACCCTAGATACATACGTGACATACATACAACCCTAATACGTACACGTAGCTTATACATGTACACACCTTATATTAGTAACATTCACATAATAAACATACATGCAATAGTAATACATTTAAGTAAAAATGAGTGATTACAACACGAGAAACACCGCCGCCGCCACCGCCACCGGTATTCTTAGCCCTTTCAGTGGCTTCTAACAAGTAGTTATTGCTTCTATTCAAAGCTTTCTTTCTCTTCGGTGACGCCTTCCCTTCCATTTCTGCCACGATGTTTTAGCTATGTTGATGTGCGGTGGCTCTGCCTATAGCCCTAACGAACTCGACCGGGAGAAATCTGCGAAGTGTCATCCTGTAGGTTCACAAGCTGGAATCAACTCGTTTTCAATGGAATATTGATTTAACATTCAATGCGTATGAGCTTTATATAGTATCCGCCATGGGAGCTTCACGTAAGAATGCAAGGTTGGCAAATTATCTAAACTTAAACAATTGGGTTGAACTCCATATAAAGAATGGGGTGTACAGTAGTTGATCGTTGTTGGTAGAGTACCAAAAGGTCTTATCGTAGGGGAATCTAATGGAATGGGATGCCATTTAAAAGTCAAATGAGCCCATAATATTTCATGCATGGAGCCTTACCTAACTTGTCCAACATACTCTTCTTGCTAGAAAGTTTAAACACGTTCGAGGCTTGGGATAGCAACTAACATTGTAGACAATTTAAACCCTCAACTTTAATAATCTTTTTTAATTCCTTTAATATCGTGTGAAAATTCAATGAATTATGTTCAACCAAGTTTGTTCGGAGTAACTAAGGGGTCGAAGATCGAAAAGTGATTTATTTATTAGCCAATTATTCTTCTTAGTGCAAATGGAAAAAAAAATCACGTTCTTACTTTTATGCAGGAAGGAATAAAAAAAATCCTATCGATTGTATGTAACTTTTTTTTAATATACGTTAAAACATGAAAACAAAAAATAGAATAGTGTGATTCCTCGATCACCAGTTGAAAGTGTTGATCTCATAATTCTTAATATATTGAAGATATTTTATAAAGTACTCCATTCTATTTTCTTATTGAGGTCGAACTTAAATCCGTGCTTTAGAGATAACTTTTTATGTTGATATATACTTTTTCCAAATCTTATTTGAAAATAATTCCACAGATATTCACTTTAGCTACAACAATTAACAGAGTCGATAATTCGAATCTGCCGAAAATTTTATATAAACAAAGATTATATTATATCAAATTACAATAATAACAATAAAACTATAGCATAACTTTTTTTCGTATTCTTTGTTCATTAATTTATTCAAAGCTTGTTGATAAACGTACCGACTTTTTCTCATGCAAAGCCATAAAAAGAAAAGAAAACCCATCCTTGTTGTTGAGCTGGAAAAAGTAACTCGTTTACGTGAAAGGAAGGTCCTTATACCTTGTATTAATGAACTTCACGAATATTAAATAGATTTATCGTGAAATTAATATGATAATTAATGGTACGATCAATCCTCCTTGCAGAGTGATTATTGGATAGGAAAATTTTACAACGCTCGACGAGCACCACTAACTATGAGCACTGCTGAATACCATTAAATTAATTTATAAAGACTAAAAATCTAAAAGGCTCAACGTATAATTATAAATTATTTAAACATATAATTATAAACTATTTAAAATAAAATATTAATTAAATTATTTTTCTATATATATAATATTTTTTATTTTTTTAAAAAATAATTAGATCAAAAACCAACCTTAGTCAATTTAAAAAATAAAAACCCTAAACCTAAAACCCTAAATCCTAAACTCGAAACTCGAAACCTTAAGCCCAAAACTTGAAACCCTAAACCCTACACACTAAATAGTAAACCCTAACCCTTAACCCCTGAACCCTTAACTTGAAACCCTAAATCACAAACCATACCCATAAACCCTAAAGCCTAAACCCAATATTTGAATTTAGGGTTTAGGGTTTATGGTTTTGAGTTTAGGGTTTAGGGTTTTTATTTTTTAAAATGACTAAGGTTGGTATTTGATCCAATTATTTTTTTAAAAAAATAAAAAATATTATATATGAAAAAAATTAATTAATATTTTATTTTAAATAATTTTTAATTATATGTTTAAATAAATTATAATTATACATTGAGTATTTTAGATTTTTAATCTTTATAAATTAATTTAATGGTGTTCAGCGGTGTTCATCGTTAGTGGTGCTCGTCGAGCGTGGTAGACTCATTCATATATCGGTTTAAACCTCTTTTTATTCCGCAAGGTATTCGAAATTGTTTAAGGAATCGAATTTAAAAATGTTGTCAATGAAAATTTAGTATAAATTCTAGATTATTCTATTTTAATTCAATTGAAGAATTAACTTAAAAAGATGCTATTTAGTGCTTTAGAAATTCGACTTTCATTATCTTACTTTTGTTTTTTTTGTGTGCTTTTTTATATTATTTTATTAAAAAATTAAAAAAAATAAAAGGTGGGTGAGCGCACATTATTTTCAAAGTAATGTTTAAGACATAAATTAATATGGGTCTAAATGACAATGGCCAAATGGTTGAGCTGTTTGTAGCTGTGGTCGTACGTGATCAATCATTCTTCTATATATAATGAAACGAGATGATGATTAGTATAATCAATTAACATTCTTCCCTATAAGTTCTCAAAATAAAAGAATAAAAATACTATATAATTATGTTTAATTTATAGTTTACTTCTGGAGTATCTGGTTGTGTTTTTTTAATAATATTATCTTTAAAATTTCAATATTCATTTTCTTTTTCAAAATACAATATACCTTACCTAATTTGTCAAACAAATACTCTTGTTTTTGCTTGTAAATTGAAAACAAGAATAATAATTCCTTTTTAAAATTGTACCCTATGTTCGGGACGAAGCCGGTTAATGAATGAAAATGAGTTGTTGCTCCTCTAGTTGGTGCCAGAATCTTACCTTACATAAATAATGTCTGAATTATCTAATTAGTTTAACTTGAATTAATTCTGAGTTTGAAACTATAGATTTTTTTTGCCCTAATTAATTCGAATCGACTTACATCGCACACTTAGTTTTAGTGGATGAATTTCTCAGCAGAGATTTTAGTAGGGGTGAGAATTGGGTGGAGAATATCCAAAATTCATGGGGATACGAACCGACGGGATGGGGAATAGCCGAGACCTTCACCCACGAGGACAGAGACTGGGGAAGTTTTATCAACGAAGCTCAAATGGGGATGGGGACGAGAATTGCTATATCTGAGCCGGGAGAATAACCGAACTGTAACTGTATAAATAACCGTGAGGATCCCAAAAAATATCTGCAAGGATCCAATATTTTACAATTTTTTAAAATATATATAATTAACTCTCGTTTATCTGTAAACCTACATTTTTTTTTGAAAGGTAACATGTATTATTAAATATAAAATATGGCAAAAACATGTGTCTCACTTAAAAATCTCCCTACAACCTAAATGGAGGAAAAAGAGTACACATGTCATTGCCTACAAAAGTATACCTACATATCTTATTATTAATATTTCAGTCAATCAAGATATTTGTGTCTTTTGTTTAAACCTTATTAAGTTTGGTTGACCTATCTAGCAATTCACCTTTTTTTGTTAATTAAGAGTATATAATCTATTTGTCTCCATATTTCTGTCGTTCATGTTACGCAAAAACCTTGTCCCTCTTCAACCATATGTTTGAGTGTATTGAGTATGTGACTTATAAATTGAAATCAACTATATATTTTGGTTAGTAAAATGATAAATTTTGTTTAACTTTTTGGGATGAGAATTCTCCGAAAACCGTGAGAATCCGATAGGGATAGAGATAAAAAATTACCGAAATATATAATGAGGATTACCCGAAACCGTACTTGCAAGTGTTGGGGACGGAATGAATAATACAATACCGTTCCCGCACCGACCGATTCACACCCTAAATTTTAGTGCGTAATTATTGATATACTTGAAAAAGGTGTAAAAAAATAGTTTCGGAGTCCCCATTACATCCGAAAACACCTTCAAAATGTAACATTCAATGATATACGGTTTAAAATTAATTATCTTACTATATTAATTGTGCTTTTAGGTAGGATTGTAAACGCACTAAACTTTGGTTCATAATCATCTGTCTATTTTAAGTTTTTCGTGTCCAATTTGTATTTTTAAAATTATGTCTGTTATTTAAAATTATATGTATTTGTGTTTATTTGTTTAATGTTCATAAACAATTAAAGATATGTTCATCAATAGTAGATAAATAAACATATTTATAATTTTTAAATATAAAATAATCAAACATAGATATTAGTAATTATATTATAAATAAAGAAAATAAACATAAATGTTTTTTTTAAGTATTTTTATAATAAAATATTAACTTTAAATAAATGAGATTGTTTGTAATCATAAACGAACTAAATACTACACCTCTATTCAAACTCGTTCATTTAATAAATAAACACAAAATCATTATTTATATTGTGTCAATAGAACCTAACATATATCAATTATAAATAATTTTAATTTTACTACCTTAAATCATCATTTAAATATTTTTATTTTCTATTTTTTTAGCAAAGGAATAGTCCATGATTTGAATTCAGGGTCTAGTGTTCCGAAGAATTTAATGCAACGCATGTCATTTGTCATTGCATTAGAAGCCTAATCTAGCTATTTTTAATTATTTTTCTAAATAAACTTAGAATTGCATTCCAAATAATTATGATAATCTATACAATTAGGAGATAAGATTAGGACACAAATAATTCAAACATATTTAAATAAACATTTATATAAAAAACATGTTTTAAAAATCAAAATTGATTTTTTACCTTGATTTTGTATTTTTAACATTACGCATAGTTTTATTTTTATTTAATCAATTGATACGATCTGATTTTAATAATCTTGATTTTGATATATTGTGTACACGTACCTTACGTCATGGTTAAATTATAAAGAATTTCATTTAGATTAACATATCAAAATTTAGAAATCTTCGGAATATTTATATAATGAGGCTTTCGAGTGAAAAAATAATATAGTATAAGGTATGAGGATTCTCATACCACTACAATATAAATATTGTTGATCTCATACCCCACAAATTAAGTAGGGTCAATTTTAATATTTCTTATGAAAATTTTTATACTAACTCTTCAAAAATTTTATTTAACTATTTAAAAATTTTATATCACAATAAATTAAGTGAAATTAATTGACTCCTAATCAATAAGTGGGTCCGTGGAATGATATTTTATGTGCACGCATTTAAAGGTGCCCAAAAGATTGAAATTCAGAAAGGAACCATTGGTTAATAAAAGAATGAAAAGCATTGTGAGCCCAACTTTGTGGAAAAAAAAGGCACGGATGATTCCATTTGGAAGTATGTATCAAATAATATGCGTGCCAGCGTGGGTCCGTGTACGATATGTACAAGTGGTCACAAAGCCCAAGGCAACTAAAAAGAGGGAGTTTTTAACTTTATATTCGATTAAATTTAAAGTTGAATTGGATTAAATTTCTAAATGTAAAAAGATAACGTATGATTGTTTGAATTCGAATTTAAATTTATTTGTACTTTTATATTTTGATTTTCTTTTTTTAGATTTAAATACGTCAAAGGTTTATGTATTATTTTTATAAAAAAATATTTTATATATTACGACTTTGTTTGATAATTAACAGATAATTGATAGCAGATAATATATTATATTAGATGATATCTGATAGTTGATAGCACAAACTGATTTGACTAGCGGATTGTATTAGTTGATTGTATAAAAATGTTTAGTAAATTAATTAATAATTGATAGCTATTTGATTATTTGAACAAGCAAAATGATATATAAGGACATGCTTCTATTCAATAATTGTTTGAATAATTTATTAGTTATTAATATTTTATATATTAATTAGATTATGGAAATTATTTTTTTAATATCATTACTAAGCATATATGAAGGATGTATACATTAATTTTTTATTTGTGAAATTATCTTTTTAATATAGTTTTAAGAATGATTAAATTTAGATGTATATATTAATTTCCTATTTATGAAGTTGTTTTTATTTTTATTAATTATTTAAATTTATATTATTTGGAGAATTTTTTTCTAGTTATTAAAGACAAACGAGTATTTACAAGTTTTTTTTTATCTAAATCTCTAATTCAAAAAGCTCTTAAAAGAAGTTTTTTCAAAATGAGATGTTTCACCTCAATATGCTATTATAAACCTCTATTTATCATACATCTAAATTAACGGATTTGACTGGTTGAACCTCTAAAAATATTTTAAACCTTTAATTTTAACTCAAAAAGTTATTTACCAAACATGACTTATATCTTTACAGAATTGAGGTTTTGTACTATTTTTTATTTGAAAATTTCGGTCTTTCTCATAACTTCTATTTGAAAATTTTATACTATTGACATGACATTTATAAAAAAAGTAAAACAATTTTTTACTTTTTCTGTGATTAGAATTTTTATCAATTTGACCGCTATAAACGTAGATGATTAAAAAACTGTATTGTTCAATTAAAAATACTTTTTATTACATTAAAGGTTAATTTGATAAAATTTATAAATGTAAGAGACTAAAACGTCTTTTTACTTTTTTTATAACCGCCAATAAAAAAATTGTAAATCCAGATTTTTTCAAATAAAAAACAATATAGAGACTCAATTACAAAAGTAAAGTATATAAAATAAATCTTATATTTTAAAAATAACACAAAAGTAAAGTATATAAAATAAATCTCATATTTTAAAAATAACACAAAGACTCGTGGCATTTAAACGTAGGTAAAATTTTAATACACAGGCTGTGTAATTTTTTTTACACATAAATTTATATATTTACACTATAAACTTAAATTCTAAGTTCTAAACACTAACTTAAAATTTTAAACCCTAAAACTTAATTATCAATTTTTTCCTTTCAACTTTTCATTTAATTTTTTAAACGGACGGTTCATCGGTCGAACCGGTTTATCACATGCAAAATTTTTACAAGGTTAAGTATTAAGTTTACTTTTACCTATAAAAGTCAAATCAGAATTAATTTCTCACCGTTGGTGTTGGACTTGGCTTTTTGCCCACGATAACACGTGCTCGCCAAACATTTTTCCTACCTTCTTTTCCCCCCACTTTCTCGGGAAAATAATCAAAATAACCGGAGATGCTGTCAAAAAGAGGGCCATGTCTGATTAAGAAAAGCGAAATTGGAGTTACTTTCATGTTTGTTATTTTTTTTAATATCATGTATGTTAATTTTTAAAATGAAAAATATAGTCATATTTAAATAGTATAGTAAAATAAAGTACATACATTAACAAATAATTCGTATATAATTGGAGTGATTCCAATATAGAATTATACATAATAAAATTTAGGGTAAAATATATCCCAAGTCATTCAATTATTGTTTGGTTACAAAAGGGTCATCTTTTTTTTAAAAGTTATAATTTAATCACTTAATTAAAGTATTATTACAAACTAATCACTCATCCTTTAAAATGACACGAAAGTGTAACATGGCTTGGTATATAATAGTTTTAGTTCCTAAAACTTATGCATTATACTAATTTAGACATAATTCAAAACAATTTAATAAATTTAACCTTTGATATTTATAAATTATATCAATTTAATTATTTTTTGCAATATTATCAAACCAAGCGTGTCCACCAGATCAAAGTATCCGTTGGTAACTGCAATTCTACCAAAAAAACAACAAGGCATTGATAAGCCTTTCATCAATGAATGTTAGCTAATTATATGGTCGAGGAACCTATCTTGTAGCCTTATAAAGTACTTGTGTAACAAAATATATGACCCGATGATAAAATTGGTTGGTGACTGATATAACTTGCATTCAATGCTTCAAAAACAATAACAAAACATGAAAAAGGGTATCCTCTAAGTGTACAACGAAGAACTGATTCCATAGGAAAGATTTTGCCAACTACGCTACACGATGTCTCACACAATACAATAAAAAGCAGTGCCCCATAGCCCATGGGTAAAATTCAGCATCATATACAATATTGACAGCAATTCTAAACAACACAAAAGTAATGTAACGTTATGGGAGAAGAACGAGCAAAGAGAATAACAAGCACTAAATTGATGGGTTTTAAACTACGAGGGGGTTAAGTTTATTATTATTTCAACTTAGGATCAAATTGGTAGAATATATAAGTTTTGCTGTGTAAAACTAGTATCATACCAGGTTACATCACTATTCCATCTAATTTTTAACTATTAATGACATATTTTTAATTGAATGACTAAATTATATCTTTTATAAAAAAGTGAATCGTTTATAGCCAAACTAATAATCGAATGACATAGGGTGTATTTTGCTCTAAAATTTAAGTCTAAAATCTCAACGTTTTTCCAATGTCTTCATGTTTAATAAATTATTGTTTCATGTTAATCAAGTATTAATCCGATTAATAACCTTGTTAAAGATTCTTATAAATTACAAATTTGAGTAAATTTAAACACATAGTAATATCTTTATAAGATAAATCTTATTAATTTTATGCAAATAAATAATTTTGAATTGTGTTTAAAACTTAAATGTCATCTTTATAAATGTATTTTAGTTTTCATTTAGTTTTTTATCGAAAATTTTCATTTAATCTTAAGTTCCACGTGAGAATATGATAAAATACGAGTCGGTCATTTTTAATTTCCTAAAGTGACAAATTAAGCTGATATTTTTTATGCAAATTAATAAGCACATCATTATTGCTAAAAAAACAATAAATTAAAAAGACAATCACATAGTAAATAGAAATTTATGTAAAACCCAACTTGGATCCTAAAATGAAATTATTTGTTCAACGATTGGTCCGACCTTAGGTAGAACATCAATTAACTTGTCTTATTGAAGCTAGGACGAGTTAAAAGTGACATATGAACGTAAAAGAATCAAATTCGAATTAAGTTTGTTTGTGTTTGAACCATGTTCTTTAATAATATAGTAAAATTCATTCGTGATCGTTTATTAAAATTATATGTGCTAAATAAAAAAATCGGTTTGTTATTATTTAAATTTTTAAAAATTAAATAAAATTGAAAAATAACTTAATATTTTTCACTATAGGAATAGGTGTAAACTAAGGTTATTAAATGGGTCAATTTAATTTATTAATTTTGGGCCAGCTGCAATTAGCAAAGTGGCGATGATTCTTTCTTTGACAACGCGGATCATTATCGTTCGAGGTAATTTTGATTTGAACTGAAACTTTAATTGGTGGTTTGTGGTGATAACGGGTATTGCTATCAAAAACTTGGATCTGAAATTCTTGTTTTATTGTCATAATTAAGTATAAAAATTAGATCGAACAAATAATTGTCTGTAAAGTTGGGATGGAGAGCAACAACAGCCGCCGGCAGAGTTGGACCATTTTCATGGGAAATCTATCAAATCAAATTCATTGGAAGGGAGTGTGGCAGGTGTTTGATCGCCATGAGAGAGTAGTGAATGTATTTGCACCTATTAAATGAGCACATGATAGGTCAAGATTTGGTTTGTTCGTATGGCGTCAGAACAAGAGGCGTGGTGGGTAATCGGACGTCTAAATGAGAAGTGAATTTATGTTTCAAGAACTAGAGTTTCCCTGGCTCATGAAAGATCGCGTGATCACTATTGGAAGAGGAATGATAATTGGGATTCTCAAGGGGCTAGGGGTCGGTAAAAGGGACTAAGAATTCCCAATTTTTGAACCGAATTAGATCAATACAAGGTGAGGTGGATGATGATAAATTAGATGTTCTTCAGTGCTGTGCGATAGCGTGGTATCGGCTCCCTTTGGGAATCGTGGTGATTTGGGGAAATATGATCAAATGCGATGATATGAATCTTGAACCGCATTCTTTTGAAAGGGGACAAATATTAATTGAAACACTGCAACTTGAACGTATAGATGAGATAGTTCATATACATGTCAATGGATTATTGTTTAGGATACATGCGGCTGAGGTAGAACCATTGATTGAACATCCGTTGTGTTTGAATTGCGAGAGGACGTGTAGGTCCTAGGCGGCAGTGATGAGGAAATATCACAATTGGACGAGAGGAAATTGGACGAGAGGAAATCCGATTGCCCAACGTGGAAAGTACATGGGCATGTGAATCATGGGAAGAACGAGCAACACATTCTTAGTGATAGAGTATTATAACAACAATAATCGAATAATGCAGGGACAACGGCTGGGGTACGAACAGTTTTAAAGAAATGAGTGTGGGGTTCAAGCAATTGTATTACAGACGAAAAAGTGAGAATGGTTCCACGTTTTGTGTCGAATGTAAAGGAGTTGGATAGATTGGTGGATTTGAATGACTTGGCACTAATAGAGTGTCATGTGGAGTTTTCGATGATGAATTTGGAGATTGGTGAAATTGAGCTCGTTGATATCCGATATGAAGTACTTGTGAAACTTATAGCAGACCACATTGTTGATGAAGCTGCTAAGGGTAAAGTTGTGTCAGAAATCATTTTAAATTTACTCTTTCCTATTGAACATGAGATAACAACACTATTGCGTAAGAAGGGTGGTGGGCGACGTAAGGGATCAACGCAAAAGATTGCTGAGGTGAGTTCGAATTATGTGTTGATTCAACAAGCGCTATTGAAGGAAGCTCGTGTGACTGTAGATTTGGGCAAACTCATAGGTGCATCGACAATAGGGAATGATGAGATAATTGTGAAAGATATCGCGAGATTGCTAGATAGGGGGGATCGTGAAGATTAGTTGGAGTTAAGAATATATTGTCGTGTAATGTGTGAGTTTTGAGTTCGTCGGCAAAGAAGAAGGTTGAACAAAAGCTATTGCAACATCACAAGTGTGAGATGACGTGGATACAAAAAACAAAAATAGAAGAGTTGGCGAGGTAATGCTAGAGGTATGTAGGTGTTCGCTAGTTCCATTGATGGCGAGAGATTGATTGATGTGCCGATGTCAGCTCGGAACGAATCCATTTAGTGCGAGGGGTTGTGCAACACCTGTGCCTTTGATGTGGTGTGCCTTTGGAGCTTGGTTGTTGGATGTGAGCTATAGTGCGTGGAAAACAATGTTTTCTTTGCTTTGTTTTGTAGTATTCCGTTTATGTTTTGTATGTTCTCGTGGTTGATCCTGCATGTATGGGTTCTACAATTATGGTGGAGTACTCTTTTTCTCCATTTCAGGTTAGAGAAATTTTTAATGAGGCTCCCGATAATATCTGTATGATTTTCTCCTTAATAAAACTATACTTGATGATAAAAAAATCAATTGATTTATTATTAAATGATAAATTTAATCCTTATATTAGTAAAAATAATCACATAAGGTTAAATTTTAACAGAGCTAACATGTATTGTTTAAAAATTTATTATTATTATTATTATTAGGAAAAATCTAAACAAAATATTTTAAAAATATTACTATTATCATTATTATTATTAGTTTAACTCTAAACAAAATATTTTATTTATAAAATCATAAGAGTTTTAAAAATAAAATCTGCTAAACAATAAATATCAACTCTGTTAAAATTAATTTTATTTGTTTTTTATTAGTAGAGATGAAATTGATACTTTTAATAATAAAGTGACTAATTTGAAATATTATAAAACAATGCGAGGGTTTTAACCCAATTTAACTTAAATGTTTTTCATTTGAGTCACCTGTCACTATCAATACACATAATAATAGTCAAATAGAAAAATAAAGGGACTTTATTTTATTTGTTTTCTTTCTTTTTATTTTTTGCAATTTCCGTTAAATTTTAGAATAAAAATAAAGGGAAAAGGGGAAAAAATCTAACATGAAGCCATGAATCTCTTACCTATAACTTTTTAGTGGTTTAATTATGTTTGCAATCCTTATACTTTCTGAAATCTAATCTCTCCACTTTTAATTCAAGGAATTTAGTTCCTACTTAATTTATTAAAAAATTGTCTTAATTTATACTATCGTTAATAGATTTATATTGAATTTGAATATGTGGCATTTCAATATTCAAAATTTTGATTTAAAAACAAAAATTCAATGACAAAACATTCAAATGGTCTAATTATAAACTTCACCCCTCTTTACAATAATTGAGGAATTAACTTGTATACCTTAAATTGTCATAATTTGATCATCATATTTTATGAAAATTTAGAAGTTGATCAAATTGTTAATAAACACATGAACTTGAATAATTAATTTTTGTTTGTTTGTTGCATATAAAGCATTGAACTGCTAATTTTTATTTGTTACATATATAAATTGTTGATTTTGAGGTCAATGGTTCGACAGTAAAATTTAATAGTGTTATCCAATTGGGCTTACTTTCTTAGTTTAAAAAGGCACTAGGACCAAATTTCATCAAATTAAAGTAGATAAATTAACTTCTAATTTTTGTATAGGGATGAAATTCATAATTAAACCTATATAAATTTAGCAAAAGTAAATCACCCTTGTTATCTATAAAAATAATCAACATTTTGAACCGGGAACCATATTATCTATAGGAGATTCGAATTCCAATAGCTTGCTTGCATGGCCTATATATATTTTTAAAATATTAAAAATAAAAATATATAATACCATATAACCACACTAATTTTTTTTTAAAAAAATCAGCACATTCAGACGAGTAGAGAGAATAAACATTTTCTGAATTAAAAAGGAACTAAATTTAAAAAATCCAAAAAGGTACAGGGACTGAGAGCATAATTAGACCCATTAATTATCTTAAATGAGGGACAATCCAGTAACCCATACTTTCACTTCCACAGTTCCAAGCGACTATATATCAGTTTGCTTTTTCCATTAATTCGAAGAAGTGAGAGAGAAACAGACAACAAAAAGAAAAACAAAAACAAAAACAAAAATGGAGAAGAAGCTAAAAGCATTAAGCCATCTATACGTCACCGTTTTCATGTCGGGATTCGCAAGCTTCATAGTGGTTCCGGCGATCACAGATGTCACCATGTTCGCCCTTTGCCCCGGCGCCGACGAATGCTCCCTCGCCATTTACCTCTCCGGTTTCCAGCAAGCCGTACGTTTCTTCTTCTCCATCCTTCATTTATTATCATCCCCGTTAAATTTCAGTTCATGTCTCCAAATTCTGGGAAAAGCTCCGCCGTTTTATTTCTCCGGTTGTTAAAGCGTCGTGCTGATAACGCAAAGTACTGTCGTCTGTCTGTCTGTCTGTCTTCCTCGGTGGCGTTTGTACCGATTGTCGAAGAATAGACAGTTTTACAGTTAAACTCGAACATGTCGGTCGTTTTACTGCCAAGTTTACACGTCTTAGATCCACGTGCCCCATACCGCCGGCACTTGGGATTCAGTGCCCAGTTGCCAATCTTTCTTCATCATGCCTTCTTAAGTTCTTTTCTTTTCTGAAACTGTTGTTGCATATACGTAGTGATAATATTTTTTAATTAACTTCATAATTCTTAAAAAATATATAAAAAGAATTATTTTGGAGGAACGTTTAATAAATTTTTTTGCCAATTTTTAAGCCTTTCTTTGAGTTTTTTTTTTAATCTCAGTTCCACAAACTTTTAATTCCATTTGTGATTATAAACACCGACAAAAAAAATATCTAATTGTTATTTGGGTTAATTAGTCCAAGCATTATTAAACTATAGTTTAAATTTATAATCGACCCTTAAACTTCTAACAATTTAATTGAGTCTTCAAAATATTAGTATCCTATGGATTAGGTCATTCAGTTAACTATCCAACTTTATATATATATATAAATTAACTATCCACCCGTTTGGATATTAAATACAAATTCAGATACAATGTAGAGCAGATTTAAAATAATTTGTGTAAATTCAAAATACTTGTTTGTACCTATAGCAAGGAATGTGTTAAAAGACATAAATAACCCTCCTAAAATTTACCAATAGTCTCTTTTTTTAACATGTTTGATCCAAGCTACCTACAATATAGATATAAGATATGAATAGAAACCTACTGCCCCTTTTCGATACTCTTATTTATACCAACACTAAAAATTTAAGTTTAGAGTTAATGTTTAAGGTTAAGATTTAGAAGATTCAGGGAATTCAGGTATGTTGTATTTTAGGGTTTAGTGTTTAGAATTAGGGCTTAAAATTTTAATTTATTTTAGTGTTGGGCATAAAAAGAGATGTAAGATTTTTATCCATAAGATATATATGTTTAAAAATCCAACTCATGCGTCTTAAATATGCTTCATATCATATCCAAATAATTCAATATCGTATATGACGATTAAGCTATAAAAATTTGGTTGATACAACATTGATATTTTTGAGTACTTAACTACATCTATTTAAAAATTAAGATTAATTATTATTTTATTTTATCTTATTGCAAAAAATATTTTTAGGGTTTATCCTATATATATGGTGGGATTAGGACAGTATCTTTCATTAGCAATAAATGCTGAAATTGTACCTCGTAAGCAAACAGATTCCCTAATACTCAAGGTGTCATTTCGGAGAAATTGGAATGTGCAAGCGATGTATACAGATTCAAACAAGAAATATTATGCATCACTGTCAAAATTCGAACAAATGTCCTCTCTGGTCCCTGGACAAGTCTGCTTTAACTATTGTATATGTCTGTCGCGTGACACTTGGGAAACCGGACAAAAACTTATTATGAAAATCCATGCAACTTGGGATACAGTTTAAACCAGAAGGGTCCATTATTATTTAATTTCAACTTAAAAAGAAAAGAAAAGAGCTTTGATTTTCTTTCAAACCCCACCAATTATTCTTAAATCAGGATAGGATAGGAATTAGGATATCCTGGAAGGGTAGAGTCGGTATGAAGCAGATCACATGCAGAGCATGGGAAATAATTGGGGTCACACCATTGTTGTGATGCGTCTGACGTGATGGAATCATGCAGGTGATAGGAGTAGGGACGGCCCTGATGATGCCACTTATTGGGAATCTGTCGGATCAGTATGGCAGGAAATCTCTCCTCACTTGTCCTATGACTTTGTCCATTATCCCCTTCGGTACGTATGCTACTACTACATTTCATCCAGTTTCTTCTCACTAGTAGCTAACTGCTGTTTCACCACCACTGCCCCCACATACACACACATATACTATCTAGAAAATTCTTGATAAATAAACTTGTGTAAACTTTAGTTTACATAAGCTTGTCAAATTTAAGGTTTAGAGTTTAGGGTTAACTCAATCAAGACATTGCTTAATGTTACGCAGACTGTTGTTTATATTGTTGCAACACGTCGTGTAACATTCAGTACAACAACAGTTTTGTCCTAACATGTATACTATATTATCTGAATTCATAAGCGTTTGAATACGAATATGTAACGAAAAACGAAGAATCTATCAAAGTAAAGAGCCTGGCATGAATATCTGAGTTATATATATGAATTGTCTTCTTGCAGCTGTATTGGCATGCAGTCGAACAACCAATTACTTTTATGCGTATTACGTGCTCAAGACTCTCACTGCCATGGTCTGTGAAGGCAGCCTCAACTGCCTTGCTCTTGCTTATTTGGTAACTAATCCTAAATCACAAGCTCGATACTTTATTTAGAACGTGACACGAAATGACACGAACAAACTATCACGAACACGATTATGACAAAAAAATAAATCGAATGTCAACCTATTGGTTTTGTTTATTTGAAGCTGAAGTTAAGGCATTTCCTTTGCAGGCAGACAACATATCAGATAGCCAAAGGGCATCTGCGTTTGGAATTCTCTCAGGTATAACCTCTGGTGCATTCGTATGTGCAACCTTAGCAGCTCGGTTCCTCTCCACTGGCTCCACATTTAAGGTCTTTTTTCTTCCCCCTAAGCCTTCTCTGCAACATCCAAACTGCACCTTTACTCGTTGCCTGATCTAAAATTTGCAGGTCGCTACGTTTGCATCGATGCTCGCGGTAGTCTACATGAGAATATTCCTCGAGGAAAGTATACCCGATGGAGATGACAGTATGACACAACCAATCTTGAAAGAAAGTGAAGATGTCATTCAAAAGGATGGCAATAGATTACCCAGAGAGATGCCTGTGTTCAAGAAAATTCCATCCCTTGGGGACATTATTTGCTTGCTCAAGAGCAGGTATTGGTCTGCTATACATACATACATTTGGCTTATCAATGCTGAAATGACTGATGAAGTTGTAATTTCAGTCCATCATTTTCCCAAGCAGCACTTGTTGCTTTCTTCTACAATCTTGCAGAGGGTGGGATGATATCTTCTTTAATGGTATGCCTTTTTCTTTCCAATTGTGAAAATAATGATCACTTTTACCATAGTTTTAAAGTCTCTGATTGTAGTTCAAAATTTTGTGACCCTGCAGTACTATTTAAAGGCTCGTTTCCACTTCAACAAGAACCAGTTTGCTGATTTGATGCTAATTGGTGGAATTATAGCAACTGCTTCGCAGGTATAAACAACCGCCGGTACAATTCTTGTAATCATTTTGATTCTTTCGTCAATCTAGAATCGATAAAACATGATTATTCTTATATGTTTCTGAATCATATTACTGCAGTTGTTTATCATGCCCTTACTGGTATCTCCCATAGGAGATGGAAAGTTGCTTTCATTAGGACTCTTTGTGTCATGTATACATGTAAGAGTTGTATTTCTCAACTTATGCTGATGACATTGTAACCATGCTTGGAAGACATGTTACTGATGATTTTTTTTAACCTGTTTTTTCTTTTTGCAGGCCATTCTTTACAGCTTGGCCTCGTCACCTTCGGTAATTTCTTCATCTTTCTTTCATTTCACAAAGAGATAATCCACGAAATTGAAGTTAGATTCATAGACCCAGAGTTCAACTTAGTTGGATGATACTATCACATTTTCGCGTTAACCACTTATCCGTATTTATAACTCCTTCCTTCGAATGATTCGATATTTTCCTGTAGGTTCCATATGCAATTACTGCATTATCTGTTGTGATGGTCTTTGCACCACCATCTGTAAGTTCTTTATTTTAATGCCATCTCATGGTGAGCATTGTTATGTTACTTGAAAGACTATGTTTTTCGATTGAATCCTAATTATGAATTATACAGTTACGCAGCATCGTTTCGAAACAAGTCGGTGCCACAGAGCAGGTAACTGGATCTCTCTTGTTTTGAATCCTTCTCTTCTCGCTTAAATTTAGCTGGTCAAAACATGTAATAATCAGGGGAAAGCTCAAGGATGCATCTCAGGAGTGAGTTCATTGGCCAACATCATTGCTCCATTGATTTTTAGTCCTCTCACAGGTTAGTAAAGTTTGGTATTTTCTACCCCCCCCCCCAAAAAAAAAAAAAAAAATACTTTTTTAACTGTTGAAGGTCAATTAACCAGACCTTTTCTGTTATCCAGCATTATTCCTATCTGAAGAGGCACCATTTCATTTCCCTGGCTTTAGTATCTTGTGCATTGCTATCACATTGGTATGAACTTTTTACTTGGAATAAAAGTAACCAGGCATCCTTTTTACTGTTGTCGACTCGGTCTTATGCAACTAAATGACTCTTTCCGCTTTCTATTTTAACAGGCAATTGCCTTCATTCCGAGCTTGACAATAGGGAATGCTCCTTCAAATTCAAGTGACAAAAACAGCAGCGATTGCACGGAGGTCTAGACATAAGAGTGAAAAATGATGTCTGTATAGTAAAATTATAGAAGGTGAAAGCCTCTTGACTTTCATTATCAATGGAGGATTTCATGAAAGGTGACTTTTTTATGTAAAGACCGAACAAAAGCTATATATAAGATAATGTTTACTTATGAATATGTACAAGAGCAGTAACTAGACAGGGTTACCACAACATTATCATTCAACTGAATAAGTTGTGTCCGGACAAGAAGCATTCTCTCCATCATCTGAAGAAGCATCATCGCTCTTGGTGTCAGATGTCAATATAAGATCTAGAAGTTCTTCCCCTCCTGCCGATGAGTTTTCTCCGTTTTGTTCCGGTCTACTCCCCCGCCTTTGCCATGAAAGTAACCGCGACATCAGGTCCTCGGGTGAAGTTATTCGGTACATCCAGCATCTAGGTTTTGATTTGCACTGGAGACAGAAAGTGCAAAATTACAATATCATCGTTAATCGTTAGCATCATTATAACTGGAAAGAAAAATTTTCTTTTTTCAATTGTCATTGCTGTCATCATCTTCATCATAATCGTCGTCATCATATCATCATAGGGTCGGGTAGGTTTTCTCACTATCATCTTTAATGTTAAAAACGGTATCATTCTCATCATCGAGGTAAAACACATGAAAGCAACGTGGTTGAGGAACCTTTTGCAAAGAAGTAATAGCAGAGAGATCAGCTCCTCTGCTTCTCATACATCTTTAGAAGTAAAACAACCTGTTTGATGTTTGTTTTCGTATTTTTCTTTCTATAAGAGATTAGAAGGACAATGCATACCTGTTCAATGTTTGTCGGAAGAATAGCTTTATGAAGAGCCTTTGGAGTCCATATCTTGATATCAGACTCGATGCCACTGCTAGCAAGAACAGTACTATGGGGATGAGATTCGATACAGTTGACCACATGCTTATCTGCTTCCATAACACGAACTAGCTCTCCGCTTTTCTTCTTCCAAATAAATATTCGGCCACAGTCAGATCCACTAACAACGTATTCTGATCTAGGTCCAAAGAAGCTCACACCTTTCACTGTCTCAAGGTTTCTATGTCCCTTATAAACTTGCGGAATAAGTTTGTCATTGGCATGCATAGTTGATGCTGACACAGCTGAGTGATTAAGTCCGATTACACTAGCTTCACTACATGCAGATGATGAAGATGCCGGGGCCGAATTGTGCCCCAGTCCTATATCTCGTGTAAAGAGATATATGAACTCATTATGGTAGGATGCTAGAAGCTCACTATGATCCGAAAAGGCCAAACCTGTAATTCGGACTAGACCATCACCAATCAAATGTGGGGGGCAAAAACAATCAGTAGGTTGACCGAAATCAGTCGAGCCATCCCACTTATATTTGCGTATATCATAAAGGCGAGTATACTCATCGGATCCTGCAACTGCAAAGAAATTTGGATTCCTCGGGTCAATTGCAATAGCATTGAGATTGATAACTCCCATGTAAGATCTGCTATCATCGATTGGATTGCATGTGAAAAGTTCAGTAGCTTCAGCAGTTCCAAGATCGATCTGAAATGCAAGTGACAGAGTTGTATTATCAGTCAGGTATAGGACAAGAAAAGAATCAATTGCAGAGAACTAGATATCAAAATTGAGCTCCTCAAAAGGTAGTCCAACTCGGCCACCTAAATGACTATTTGTGCTACTTCAGTCCCATAAATGTTTGTGAATTATAACCTAAAAGAAATTTTAAAGAAATAATGATGGATATGCAGTTAAAACAACTCACATGATGCACTAACCCATCTTCTCCACAAGTGTAAATTATATGAGGGCTTCCTGGTTCAATGGCCAATTTATGAGCCCAGCCCTGATGTTTGGCCAGCAGCCTAGTTTCGACACCGTGTTCCAGAACTTGGGCATGTCAAACCTACAATTAAGAGAAACAGCTCCTTAAATTCACTATATAGAAGACTTTGCTTAAACACATGATACATGTTATCCATATAGAACTCGTTTTCTATTTATGCCCCATTTTCCTTCTCGATGAAATAATGCACATATACTTGTTAGACTCTGCAAACCGACTCCTTTTCCGTTTAAACCACCAACATTTAAGCTCAACAGGTTGAGA
Source organism: Hibiscus mutabilis (assembly GCA_019671005.1). NCBI lineage: Eukaryota > Viridiplantae > Streptophyta > Magnoliopsida > Malvales > Malvaceae > Hibiscus > Hibiscus mutabilis. The sequence goes on from CM033754.1 coordinate 38,084,666, forward strand.
TTCATGTAGCAAATCGATCCTAAGAAATTTCTTGTAAATTCTAGACAACTGTTGCATGCCTAAATAAGAAATTCACCTCCCCATCTGCAGCACAGGTAACCAAGCTGCGATCGTCTGTGTAAGGCATGAATCTTGCTTGGAAAACATTGTCGGCATGACCCGACTGGAAAGAAAGCTTGGCATGCCCAATTTCCCAATCCCTTATAATAACCTGCAAGTCATCAGAGCCGGATACTAAAATGTTGCCATCAGCATTAAAGCTCACCGTGTTTACACACCCTTCGTGCTTTTCGAGTTTCTTATAAATGTCAAGCCGGAGCACAAGATCCTGCAGCGTAGAAATTCGTAAAAGATAGCAAATTTGTTATTCCAAATCCATTCATTGTGAAAGAGCAAATGCTGATTTTCCTATCACTTTTTTCCCCAAATTGAAAGAAAAAGATCATTTTTTATACAATCCTTATGAAAGAAGACATTTTTATCACTGTTTTCCCTATCACTAATCATCATGATTTGGCACCCATCAATTACTTTTACAACTCCAGATCAATAACAGTTGCAAATTAACAAGATCAGATTAGCTTAAATCGGAACAATTAATCAATGAATAAAACGGGAATAAGGGATATCATATCCAGGAGAGGAATAGAGAGTTAGAACCTCAGAAGCAGCAAGGCGTTGGGCGAAATTCCGAGTTGAGAGTCCCCCGAGTTCCCGTTGCCAAACATAGACCACCGCCTTGTCCAAGCTCATCCTTGCCCTTTTATTACTCATCGTCGATTTAAGGGGAAAAAGAAGGACCTTTTTGGTGTAAATAATGAAACCCAGAAAATTCTTCAAAAAGGTTTCCAGACTCGATGTATAGAGCCAGCCAGAGTTCGTTGGAGTGATTGTTTTAAAGAAAATAAATTACACTCCAAGTCACCAAATTATGAACTTGATAACAAATATGTCACCTTTTTAAAAAAATTATAAATGTTACTAGTTTTTTTAACAATGCAGTTGAATTTTATTTGAAATTAAAATAAAAAAATATTTTAAAAGAAATAAAATTATAGCAGAAAAAAATAGAAACACAATAAATTTAAAATGAAAAATGAAACATCAAATTAGCAAAACATTTTCAATGGGCTGCAAAACAGTGATAAAGATAAAACACCGAAGAAATAAGAACAGAGAGCAAGACTTCTTGTCTCTATCCACCTACACGTTTCAGACTTAAAGTAGGAATGGTGAGCAAAACCAATAATCTCGGAGCTTGCTTCGTAATACATATCCAATTGCATTATATTGAGTAAAATTAGGATAAAATATGGTTTTGTTGGTAAAATTAGGATAAAATTAATATAATATAGGCTAAACTACTCATGTGACCACCAAACTATTTAGGCTTACCTATTTTGACCACCGAACTAGGCAACTCGTCAATCAGACCACCAAATTTTTAAATCGGTCATCTTTTGACCACCGCAGTTAAAAAACTAACGGAGGGGTGAAGTGGCAGTTAACGGAAATTTATTAAATTACACATTTAGTCCATGTTATTTACCTATTATATCAATTTGATCCTAATTTTAATTTAATTCAAAATTTTAAGGTTCCAGTATGATGCTGACATGTGTCACCATCTAATTAGATGATTTTTCTGTTAATTTTAATTTATTTAATTTAATATTTCCCTCCAATCACAATGTGACAAGCGTCGCCATGTGATTAAAGAAAAAAATCAGATAAAACAGAGGTTTACAACAAAGAGAAATTGAACCTATAACATTTGGGTTAAATTGCCACGCTCAAACCACTAAACTAGAGATACTACTATAAAAAATTCTATCAATATTTGCATTACATTTTGGTTGTCCCAATCAAACAGGTAATATTGCTACATCAAGTTTTTGGGTTACATTTGGAATTCAATTAATTTTTAGGGAGTTCTTTTATTGGATTGAGAAAAAAAATTATCTAATGAGCTGAGAAAGGGATTACGAATATTGCAGATATGGGATCTTCTGTAAATGGGTACTTTTTTATTTTACCATTTTGTTTGTTTAAATTTTCTTGCTGTTTTATCTGTTAGTTCTTTTCCTGGGTTGTGTCTAGCTTCTGTCCACTCCGATTATTATTCTACATAGAAGAAAAGCTTTCAAGCGCTGTTTAGATTAATTATTACTGATTTTAGAAGAAAAGCACTAAAAACTGTTCTTTTGGATTAAATATATAACCGCTAGACCTTGGATAAGTAGACTGCTTAATTATTAAGTGATGAGATTTGGATACTAATTGCATTGGAAATTTCTTAAGGTTGTAAAGTTGCAGATTATTCATGAAGTTGAATTGTTTGCATTGATTCTTTATAAAACTACATCAAAAAATCTGCAACATACCTATAATAGAGCTGTTATATTTTGGCCGTATAAACCACTGAGGAGGAGAATCAGAGCAAAGAAGAACGTTTTAATTTTTTATTTCCATTTCACATGTTATGATTTAAATAAATATATTGATAGAGTTTTTTATAACAGTGGCTCTAGCTTATTGGTTTGAGTGTGATAATTTAACTTAAAAGTTTTGGGTTTGATCCCCTTTGGGTGCAAACTTTCATTCTATTTATTTTTCTTTTAATTATATAGCGACACGTGTCATCATCATATTAGAGCCTTAAAATTTTGAATTAAATTAAAATTTTGATCAAATTAATATAATAGGTAAATAACATAGACCAAATGCATAAATTTATAATTTTTCGTTAACTGCTATGTCACCTTCCGTTAATTTTATAATCAAAATAAGATCAATTTAAAAATTTGATAGTTTAATTGACGAATTACTTAATTCAATGGTCAAAATAAGTGCGCGTAAATAATTCAAAATATTATTATAATGGGTCACAACCTCACAATAGAAGTTGTTTATAACATTCTAGAAAGTGATATGTTTGTTATAAACTTATAATTAAGTGATTTGGGTGATGCTTTGCAGATTATTGATTTTTGACGCGTAGTGTTTTCAATGGTCAGATTTTGCTACAAAGAAGGAAGCTTTCACGGACAAGGAACTTGAAAGGATCAGATGATAGTAGGAAGCTTAACGGTAACCATTCCCCCTCCATGGAACCACCGCCGCCTCCGGCCAACGCCACCGTTAATCAAATGTGAGAGCGGGGGAGTACCACTAACAAAGCAAGGCCATCGCTTCCTCTCTTCATTAGCATCCACGGCCTCCGTCGACAACCCAACAACTGCTAACCGGTTGATAAAGAAATTCGTAGCATCATCGCCAAAGTCCATTGCTTTAAATGCGCTCTCTCATCTTCTCTCCCCGCGCAATTCTCACCCTCACCTCTCCGCCCTCGCGTTCCCCGTAAGTTCCATTGCTTTGAACACTACTGCACGACAGCAAAAATCACTTTTTTTTTCCTTAATTCTGACACGGGGTCTTGTTTTTTTTAACAGTTGTATACTAGGATAAGTGAAACATCATGGTACAATTGGAACCCAAAGTTAGTCGCTGAGTTAATTCCTTTGCTGGATATACACGGTAAGCATGATGAATCCGACGCTTTAATCTCTCAAGCTATTTCAAAGCTAGAGTCTCGAGAGCGAGATCTTGTTCAATTTTATTGCAATTTGATCGAGTCTTGTTCTAAACATGAATCAAAGCAAGGGTTTAATGAAGCTTATGGTTACTTGGCTGAACTTGTTCGAAATTCTGCATCGGTGTATGTCAAACGCCAAGGTTATAAATCAATGGTTAGTAGCTTATGTGAAATGGGTCAGGCTTATGAGGCTGAGAATGTGGTTGAAGACATGAGAAAAAATGGGGTTAAACCTTCATTGTTTGAGTTTAGGGTTGTTCTGTATGGGTATGGGAAAATGGGATGTTTTGAAGATATGGAGAGAATGGTGAACAAGATGGAGATTGAAGGGTTTGAAGTGGATACGATTTGCTCGAATATGGTTCTTTCGTCGTACGGGCCCTTTAATGCACTTTCCAAGATGGTTCCTTGGCTGCAAAAAATGAAGGCTTTGGGAATTCCTTTCTCAATAAGAACTTACAATTCTGTCTTGAATTCATGTCCTATGATCATGTCATTGGTTCAAGGCTCGGGTAGTTTTCCAGTTTCTCTGGCGGAGTTGGTTAAGGTTTTGGATGATGATGAAGCATTGTTGGTAAAGGAATTGGTTGAATCTTCTTCAGTATTGGACGAGGCAATGGAATGGAATGATTTGGAGTTAAAACTTGACTTACATGGTCTACATCTTGGTTCGGCGTACATGATAATGTTACTATGGATCGAGGAGATGAAACACAGGTTTAAAGTCAATGAATGCGTGATTCCAGCACAAATTACTATTGTTTGTGGATCCGGAAAGCACAGCAGTGTTAGGGGAGAATCACCTGTGAAAACTTTGATCAAAGCAATGATGGTTCGAATGAAGAGTCCAATGAAAATTGATAGGAAGAACATTGGTTGTTTTATAGCCAAAGGACAAGTTGTGAAGAATTGGTTATCCCAACTGATGGAGGAGAATCATTAATTTAAAGATTGGCTGAGAACAGGTTTCAGTTAAACTATTTGATGGACTTAGAATCTGTAAATTCCTCAGCTTGAATTAATAACATCTGCATTGCCCCCCTTTTTTGCTTGTTTTGATTTTGTTTGATTTTTACTGATCCTGTTTTGAGTTAGTTTGTGCTAGTCTTAGATTTAATCGTGTTTAAACTCAAGTTGATAGAATCAAGTTTAAGATTTTGATGTCAGAATTGACAGGTCTAACTCCTCAATATTAGGTCACAATGGGAGATTTCAAAATATCAAAACTTTGAAACTGATATTCCTAATGCAAAGAAATATACAAATACTAGATTTACCCATATCTCTTAACCTGTCAAGCACCTAATGAAACTATCTTCTTTTTCTACTGTTCATAGAACTTTATCTTACATAGGGTTATGAATCTTTGAATTCAGTCTCTTTCGGGAGAATTTTCCGAAACTCTTCTTGCGCTGAGGTCACCTGTATATGACCACACCTTCTCAAACTCGGCCGCACATGGTTTTTCGTGTTTCCAGCCAGGTTCTTCCTTGATATCATTTCTCTTCAAAGAGGAAGCTGCCCTTCCTGGACTTCCAGTAATTGGAGTTGAAGAACAGAAGGCCGGCGTCGCAAAAGGAGAAGTGTAAGGGGTGTGCTGAATTGAGAAGGGGCTTGGAGACGTTCGCCTCTGGATCGGACGACCGCTCAAGCCGCTCCTGCTGAAAAGGGAAATCGATTCTGCAGCAGCACAGTCATTGACAGCATCATCAACATATAGGACATCGTCTATCCTCGCCATAATGTTGAAGGCCAAACTCTCCATCACCCTCGAGTAGCTTTAGAGAATCGATTGCCCAACATCCTGCACAATTAAAAGAAAACAAGGCCCCATTATCCCCCATTAAAATGCTGTGGTCCAAAGGTCATGGATGGTACACATTGGTAAAAGATACAAGGAAGCAACATGTTGGTCCTATACTTCCTAAGGTGCTATCAAATCTCATTTATTAGGCCACATGGTTAGGCAGGCACATGCTAGAATATTTCTCTGATGGTATTGGAAAATATCGAAATGTCGGTGCGAAATACCTTAATATACTGAATTTTGTTCATATCCAATGCTGTTTGCGGAAGGCCAGGAAAACGAACCCTCAAGCTATGTAAGAGAGTTTCTGCTCTTTGAGACAGAAAGTTATTCTTTTCACTGTCGGACACAAGGCCCTTGACCTTTCCTCCCCATGAAGAGCGCCTGCCTTTCATGCGATTCGCGTGTTTCCTCTGATCTTTCTGCTTCCAAACATGTACTGCTGCCTCAATCTTGTTAGCTATTTCCAAAGTATGATGTTCCATTGACAGATCAAGGCAACCGAGGAGACATTCAGGCGAGAACTGGTCCGCTGTTATGTAGCGGTAGATAATATCTCCTAGACAAGCTATTCCATTCTGATGACAAGGAAAATATGTTGGCACTTCAAGGAAATGTAAGAAAAAATGATGCAAAAATTCCAGCTGCTAACGAAACATGGTCACATACCTTTGGTAATATCTCCAAGTAAGCGGTAGGTACCTGCATCTCGGCAAGCACGCTGTTATTAATAGCCATGGCTGCCTTCAGTATTTGGTTTGTGCTATCCCTACATTTTTGCAACTTCTTCCTTGCATCCTCTGACAAACCGTTTGGTGGCACTTTCGGACACGGCAACCACCACTTCTCTTCCTGCCTAATCAAGGGCCTCCCTCCAGAAACAGATGAAGAATAAGCAGCACAGTCCCCACCACCATCACCCACAACTACCCCACGATCAACATACCAAAACTCCGTCTCATGAAACCCGTCAAGCATGGTAATCACTATCGCATCGAGATTCTTAAGGGCAGGAAGGTTTATATACAAATCCGACCTTGGCCTTGTCACCATGACTTCATAAGTGCCTCCTCCGGGGAATTGTTGAATCGATGGTACGAGTTCAACGATCGAATCGCTCACGCACAAGAGCCACTCCATTTCCCTCCTCTACAAGGCCTTCTTCAGCGGTGCTAATGGCTCTAATCTCCACAGCTCACCGAACACGGTGGCTGACATTACAGAGAAGAACACCCGTTTAGCTTAAAACAAGGTTACATAATACAAGGAATTATAAGAAAAATCGAACAAACCGGAGAGATTAGTGATTGCATTTGAAATGGCGAGTGCGGTACACACTCTTTCCCGCCTCCCGACACGTCTTCTCCTAAAAGAAGCTTAGCAAATCTTCCTTCATCATCTCAACTCCTATATTGAATACATTACAAAACCCAGGCAAATGCTTAATTATCCAAAAATTCTTTAAAAACTGTAAATTGTAAAAATAATTGCAGAATTAGCACATAATATGAAACAAAATGCTGCAAAAGGTGCAATTTTTCCTTGATTTTGCTTGAATACTCTAAAGGACAAAAATAGAAACAAGCAAAACCAATCCGAGTCGCTGCAAATGTTCTACTGAAAATTTTGAAAGATTTTATTCTAATTTTAATGGGAAAAAAGTAAAACTAATGAAGAACCCGGAAATACCGGACAAATCGGTGTCATGTTTCTCGGTCTTCCCATCATCGTCCCAAATCACGACATCCTTCCCACCAACCACCGGCACCTGAAAACCGAACCCTCCGGCCGCCATTAACCTCGGGGATGAAGTCATCGAACTCGAACAACCTTCTCCGTCGAAACGCCAACACGAGAAGCTACTACAACTCTCGGACTCGCTGACGTCGGCACTCAAACTGTAGCTCCGGCACCGCTCGCTCTGCTGATCAGAGCCATCGTCGGAATATTCACTTGCCATTATCTTTTTTAATCAGAAAATCCAGCGGCTTTAAAAGAGAAGGAAAAAAACAAAGGCCTCAGCAGCACATTTGCTAACATTGAAGAATAAGGATAAAGTTTGGGTCTTTCCCAGTTGTAGAAGTGAAGTCGAAAACAAAACCAACATAACGATTAAACTTTTGTCGATAAAGATTATATTTTTTTCATTAGTTGAGAAAATGACGCAAATTTTGTTTGTTTGTGGAAGGGACCAAACGGCGGTTAACCCCTTTGCCGGGGGACGTGAAGGGTTAGGAAGCGGATGTTTGTACTTGCCGGCTTAACACTAAAATAAGTGTTTAAATTATATATTTAACTTATTTTTTTGTGCATAAATTATTTTTTGCTCTAAATAGATGTCTAAATTTTTATTTTAGTTATTTTAAGTGTTCGACCGTTAAAAAAATTGTTAACCAATTAAAATGTGACATGTTGTATGTTTTTAATTTTTAAATAAAATTTAAAATTTTATAAAAAATAGCAGTTTTACATTTTTACAAAATAGTCCCAAAATCCAAAATCTCCTAATTGCTATCTCTGTTGCCGTAGGCTACCTCATCAAAAATCATCACTATCTTCGTCAGACCACCACTATCTCTTTGGACCACCACGACTATTTTTCTCAATTACTTATTGCCAGTAACTGACGGTAGGTGTGTCGATCGACTTTCTTTTCGCGAGTTTGACTTCCTTCGACGTTAGGAAGTCGATCAGCACACTTACCGTCGATTATCGGCGATGGATGATTCAAAGAATGATCGTGGTGGTACGTCGACAGATATGATGGGCGGCGACGAGACCATCGATGGCAGAATGGGATGAGAAAGTTGGGGGTTTTGAATTTGAGAGTCATTTTATGAGTTTTAGAAATTTTAGGATTTTTATAAATTAAATTAAAAATAAATTAAATTTTTAAAAAGAAATCAAATAAAAATAAAAAATTCTATATTTTTAGAAAAGTAACGGTAGTTAATGTTAGGCACCTAAAAAGACCGAAATAAAAATTTAAATACTTATTTATGATAAAAAATAATTTAGGCACAAAAATAAGCCACAAGTATAATTTAACACTTATTTAACTATTAAGCCTACTTGCAATAATATGAGCTCGCATCCCTAAGCGTTAATTGATTAAAGAAATTAATTGGATTAATGCGGTTTTGGAAGTTTTGATTAAGGAGTTAGGAGTTGTTTTTTTGCCAGTGTGAAGGGTTGTTTTTATTGGTATTAAAGCAAGTCAAAGGCAGGCAGGCATGGCAAATCAGCGCAGGAGTAGAAAGCAGGAAAATAATGAGAGAATTGCCGAGTCGCAGTTGGGCCAGAAATTGCCATGCTCGGTTGGCAAAATATTAAAGTCTGATGCTCGGTCAAAATAGTCGTTGAACCAAGTATACGTCAGCCCTAAAATTTAAACGGAAGATAAGATAATAACGCGCCCATCCTGGTGCTTATATGATTTTTCAAGTTTTAAACCCAACCTAGGATTTCCATGCATGCCTATTTAAAGGAGAACCAATCCATGAATCGGGGGACATCGAGAGGTTGTACTGTGGTGAAAGAGGAAGCTAGAGGCGACATGGTTCGACCATCTTAAACTGAGATCTCTGGAGCATTTGAAAGGATGCATCGACGGACCTCATTCTCTTAGTTTAATTTTTATTTGAATGATGATGTTGAGATACAATGATATTTTGTGGATGGATCTCCCAACCATGAACTAAACTTTTACAGCTGGTTGTGGATGTTTGCGATTGACGCTCAGTTTATGTTTGATTTTTAATAATTTGAATGCCTTGACATTATTGTCTATCTGCTAGCACTTTATTTTCTTAAATTCTTTGCCATACGACAGTTGACATTGTATGCTTATTATTTCTTAATATCTTAACAGACTTAGGGGTAACGATCATTTGCCAAATAAAGGAGAGAAGCTTCGACAGAAGATATTCAAGTAGATGATACTTACACCTGAAGTAACTCTACCCCTTAGGAGTATAGATTGAAACTTAATCAAGTTAATTAATGAAAAGTTTCACTATAGACATATAGGGGTTTTATCGTGATTAACTTCGGGTATTTCCATCAACAGAGGCAATACTATTTTTAAATCTGCTCGACAATACATCCAAGGCAGGACATTATTATAAGATGGCATAGTTAGCGTGAAATCCAGGCATCCCTTACCAACGCTCATCATTCATTTGAATATTTTTTTCGTTTGCTAAACTGTTCCCGTTTTTATTAATTTGTTTTAGCTATCTTTTAAATTTAAAATCCAAAACATTTTCAAACACTTTTGTTTCCTTCTAACAAGTAAATATTGAGCAATTAAGTTCTTGGTCAATCTCTATAGATTCGATACTCAGCTTACTGCTATATTACTTGCTGACCGTGTATACTTACACGCAAAAGACCTATATTTGACATTATTATACTAGCATATTTACACTGAATTATCAATCTTTTGCCAAGTGTTATAACAGTCTACAATTATGAAGCTTATGTTGTCCCTTAATGATTGAGGACCACATTTATAGCTATTTATTATTATTATTATTATTATTATTAAATATTAAATATTAAATAGTAGTAGTAGAAAAGAACACACCTATATTTATAGATGTGGAGTTTGATTCACGTGATCGAGAATTTGAGACGAGGCATTGAGAAACATCACGTTCAATTGAGTTAATGTTAATATATATATGATAAGTTTTTGGGGTTTATTATCCAAGAAAGCAGTAAAAACTGCAATAGAGACCTATACGTGTACTTGGACAGACATTTTAGTTAAAAAATTCTCTAAGCTGCACAAATATGACTATTTACACAGTCATTCATAAACGCCTATTTTGAATTCTAATACGAATAACATCCTTTGTACATTATAGTAAACTAACACAATCTCTATAAGCATTATGAAATCTTCTGCGATTCCTCTCTTCACATATGTAATACACATAGAAACTTCAGGCAAGCTTGAGAACAAAAACAATCAGAGACTTTCCCTTCGAATTGGAGCACAACCAGAGCAATTCATTATCCCAATCTACCATGCTCATGTTCAGGTCACTTAGCCTCAGTATAACAGGACCAAACATTCTTTAAGTAAGTGCAAGTAGAGAAGAGATGATCCCTGGTCTCCTGCCCATCATCACAAAGAATACATTAACCCTCCACAATAATTCCCATACGACTCAATCTGTCTTGGGTAGGCAATTTGTCTAGTATTTCCATCCACAAAATTACAAAAAGTTTAATTATGTGCAGGTCATACCATACCAACTTATGCCAGGGCACTTTGACTTTCACCTCCCTTATTTCAGACCAAATACTCCTCAAAGATAAAGATACAGCTCTAGCAGTAACCAAAGATTGTGTCACATTCCTTAATTTTAAGATACAGCTCCCACTCTTGCACCCTGTGCACAATCATTATTCCCTTTCCCAATGAAACGAGAATATAGTTGCTCAATTTTCTGCACAACCGTTTTAGGCAAAATAACCTGCCTGCGCCAAAAATTCACAATACTAAAAATCACAGCCTTAATCAATTGTAACCTGCCTACATAACCGAAAAGCTTACTAGTTGATAAGTTTAATTATATACACATTGTTATGATTAATTCTTTCATATTCTAGTTATATTATGTGCTTAATTGTGAAAATTATATTTCTTTTGATTTAGGAGGAGAAATATGGATGCAATGGTGAAAATCAGCTCAAAAGCATCTTCTTAGTTTCCTATGTGAAAATCAAGTCCTTTAGAAGTAAGTAGAAACAGACAGAAGCTCATATTCGATAAGGCGTGACCACACCTATCGACTGATGCGAGGCTGATGTCTGATGTAAGAAATCTGAACTTTTGGAGCAAATTCGTGATGAAGCCCACTTTTATAATTATTTTCATTATTTTGGAAGTATTGGACCAAGAATCAATCTCTTTTATTAATAATGACTTTATTTATTTAGATTTTCCTTTATATTATTTTTTCTTGTTGTATTAAAACTCAATTAAAGGAGAATATGTTTTTAGGGTTAGGGTTTTTGCTCTCTATATAAAAGCTCATTAAACTCTTTAGGGTTAAGCTTTTATTTATGATTCAAGGGTGAAGTTGTTAACTCCTAAGAAATGTTGATTTTTATGCATATTTCACAATGCTTTTGCTTGTCTTTAGGTATATATGTTTACATTTAGTTGTTAAAATCATGCATTTGCATAAGGAGTTAGGGAGTTGTTCTACTGCCAGTGTGAATGGTTGTTTTGCTGGTGTTGATGCAAGTTAGGAGTGTAACGATCTAAAAAATGCGAGGGTTTAAATGAGGTTTTAAGGTGTTTAGGGGTATTTCGAGTATTTTAAAAATGTCTTCCGTGGGGTTTTTAAAAAATCATATTTTATTTAAAATGGAGTCGCCAGCGGTCACTTAGGTAGGCCGGACACCATAAAACCAAATATTTTAAAAATGTTAGGTTTAGGAGTCGGTTACGGATGGGGAAGGATTAGCACCCCACACCGCCCAAAATTGGTACTTTAATAATTACCGCTTTATTAATATTAGACTTCCCGGATTAAAGTGACGATTAAATTAAAATTTGGTTATGAGTGCGAGTAAATTTTAAAAGCCCTGTTATCCGAGAGTAAACGCCCAACCACCATCATTATGCCTGAGACTGGCCCCGTTTACACTCGGATAAAAGGGCACCGTATTGACAATTTATATATCCGAAATGCAAACTTAAAAAACACGACAAACATAAATAAATACGATGCGATAATCAAGATAAATATTAACATTATAACATACTAATCTAACATAAATACATAAATATTAATCTAACACATAAATAAAAATGAATCTAATAAAATACTACTCTAAAACATTCATAAATATTAAATAATATGTACAAACAATAATATAAATATGCATACATATTAAAACATAAAAATAATAAAATATTGTACATAATAGATATAAAGCATATGTACATATATCATGATATTAACATATAACAAAAAAAATTTATATAATAATAATAACATATTACACTTAATAATAATAATAATAAATAATAATAGTGATAATGCTAATATGAATGCATGGCTCATATCAAAATGCATGAAACAACCTAAAATTAAAAGACTAGAATGCATAAATATTAAATGACATGGCAAAAAACATAAAATGGGACTAAAATGCAACTAAATGTGAAATACATGAGTAAGAATGTGAAATATGTTAAATAGAAAGGTGCAAATGCAAAAAAACCATAGTTCAAGGACTGAAAAAAAATGGTGACCGAACTGAATAGAATGTAAACTAAAGGTGCGAAATTAAAATAAAAGGGGATGAAAACAGGTGCAGTAATGGACCGAAAGGACTAAAATTGTAGTTAGACCCTGGACAAACTAAGAACGGGTTAAAAGAAAGAGGACCTTTGGTGTAATTAGACCATTTTCCTAAAATATGGACACCGAACGGTGTCGTTTTGGACGCTGGTTGGATTAAAGCAGACGTGGTCTCTTTTTTTGTTCGAAATGGTTAAAAACAAACCCTAAGCTACAACACCCCCTCTCCTCTAAACTCTCATTTGTTCTTCCTCTCCACTGAGCCAGAACGGCGGCCGCCGCAAGAAACGCCACACTCATCCTGCTATTGTACGCCGTTCACCGGTGGCAAGGCTTCACGGCGAGACACGACAGCCCTCTCCCAGGTAAAATTTGAACCTTTCACTTTATTTCGACTCAAAAAAGGATCTTGATTTTGTAACTAAAAAGTGATTTTTGATTTCAATTCAAAAACTTACAAATTTTCCCCGAGTTACACAACTTTTGATCTCAGAAGCCCCCTAATTTCTCTATTTTTTCGAACTAAAAAAATCCTAAATTTTTCTATGGGTTTTTTTTTTCTCTATTTCCTCTTTGATTTTCGAATAATCAACCCCCTTGTTACAAGATTTGATTTCGGTTTTATAAACCATTCTAACATACTAACCCCTCATTTTTTATTTGTTGCTACAGAGATCCAGATCTCACGTTGAATTTTAGGGTTTTGGTGAATACAGGGTATGGGTTGGTGGTAGATTAAGATATGAGGTTGGTAGAGGGTTAGGTTTAGGTTATTTTCAATTTTGGGTTTAATTTAGAGATGGTAGATTTAGGGATTCTGGTTAATTTTGGGGACTAAATTTGGGGTTTTTAGATGGCCGACGGCAACGGCAGCACCAGGAGGTGGCGACGGCTTAGTGATTAGGGTTATTTGTTTTAGGGTTTTTGGTTAATGGGTCGAGTCATGGGCTTGGATTCGGGTCGGGTTTGAATGTAAACAGGTTTGGTTTAGTTTAGGGCCCAAAATGGGTTATTACAGCTGCCCCTCTTTGCTTATTGTTGTGTGACAACAATGGAGCAAAGACTAAAAAAGACCCGTTTTGTCCGGTCCGGCTGGGCTTCTTCTCTCTCAACGTATGTCTTCGTTCTTCGGTAGGTCTTCTTTCTCCTTGATGCAAGTCTTCTTTCTTGTCTTGGTTGATCTACCCTCTCACTCTTGGAAAGCAAAATTTTCAAAATGGGAGGTGGTCTGTTTGAGAAGCAAAATGAGTTCAGCTTGCTGCATTTTTGACGATGAGCTAATACCTAAAGAAACCTTGACCTAGCTGCAACACTGACGAAGAGGCAATGTCTGTAAAATTTGATCCAGCTGCAACACTGACGAATCGACGAGATCGGTGGATAAAAGTTCCAATGTCTGATCCAGCTACAACTCTGACGAAGAGGCAGGATTAGAAAATTGAAAACTTCTTCTTTTTTTCTCTTTCTTTTTTCTTTTTTCTTTTTTGTTTTTTGTTTTTTTCTTTTTTGCTTTTTCTTTCTTTTTTATTATTTTTCTCTCTTTTTCATTTTTTTCATTTTCGTTTTTTCTCTTTTTTTTCCTTCTTTCTTTTTTTTAGATACAACATTGATAAAACTTGAAAATTAGTAAATTTTGACCAAGCTACAACACCGACGAAGAGGCATGGTCTAAAATTAGTAATGTTGATCCAGCTACGACACCGACGAAGAGGCAGGATTAAAAGTTAATGAATTTGGTCTAGCTACAACACCGGCGAAGAGGCAAGACCGAACGTTAGTGAATTTGGTTCAGCTACAACACCGACGAAGACGCGGAACCTAAAGTTAAATTTGACCAAGCTACAACACCGACGAAGAGGCAAGGTCTGAAGATTTGATCCAGCTACGACTCTGAAGAAGAGGCAGGATCGGAGTGTCATTTTTATGTGATCAAGCTACGGCTCTAACGAAGAGGCATGATTGGAATTTGGCAAGTTTGGTTCAGCTACATCACCGACGAAGAGGCAGAACCGAAGGTTATATTTGACCAGGCTATAACACCTACATAGAGGCAAGATCTGAAGATTTGATCCAGCTACAACTCTGACAAAGAGACATGATCAGAATTTGGCAAATTTGGTTCAGCTACATCACCGACGAAGAGGCATAACCGAAAGTTATATTTGTTGGATCTATCAACACCATCAAGAGAGAGATAAGATCAAATTTTAGCATTTGGACTCCACTAGACCATCAGCGGAGAAGCAGAATTGGATGACATCAATTTGAATACGGTCACATCATCAACGGAGGGACATGATCAGATAACACTTGATTTTTTTTGAATTCTTTCTATTTTCTTTTTTATTACTTTTTTTTATTTTTGTTTTTTTTAATTTTGCTATTTTACTTTTTATTCTTTTTTTATTTTCTTCTTTTTAAATTTTTTTTTGATTTTTTTGATTTTTTTATTTTTGCTATAAGTACAAAGAAAAGTGTGGTCTAGCTGCAACAGCGTTGAAAGAGACAAGACCTGGATAGGATTTAATCTGCTGCACCACTGACGGAGAGACTAGACAAGCAAAAATATGAGATCCACTACACCACCGACAGAGGCAAGATCTAGATAGGTTTGATCTGCTACACCATTGACAGAGAGACTAGACCAGCAAAATATGGGATCCACTACACCACCGACGGAGATATAGGATCTAGATGGAAAATTTGATCTGCAACACCACCGACGAAGACAAGATCTACATTAAGTGGGTGTACCACCACTGACGGAGGCATGACTTGCATGATGTTGAATTACTATTGATAGCGAGACTAGGTCCGAAAAAAATTGCTCTACTTCTATCGGCAGAGGGTAAGATCTGGAATGAGTTATTTCTTTTGGAAAAAGTGAGAATATGGAAGATGTTGGCTTTCGCAACACTATCATCGGATGAATTAAATCATGAAAAGAGAAAAAACATTTTTTAGTAAATATTCACAAAATTTGTCACTGGTACCTTTTATTTAGATATTTCAGCATCTTTTGTTTGGCCTCTTCCATGAATAAGATTGGCCATCATGTCGTTGCCCCCATGTTGAAGATGTTCGATCTTTTCTTCGAACCTGTTTATATGTACAAGCAAAAATGCATGAATGCATCTAATTTTAGGCCTAAATGCATGTCTTTACCCTAAATGCATGGTAACTTTGGTGTATGCACTTAATCTAAATGTATGACGTATGCAAAAATGATTTAATGCGAGATGAATACAACAAAATGCATGAATGTGATATAATTTTTCTGGCCCTCAATGGGATGCCCCTGACTCCTCACTGGCCCTGTCAGGATCTTGGTCTTTTGTATGTAGTAGTGCCCCAACCTGTTCTTGGGTTCGATCACCTTTCTTTGGATCTTTTATCTGGGTGCATGCCCCAACATTTTGTTCGTTCTATGCCATCGTCTGAAACTACTCTTGAAACTTTAGGGTGATGTTATTTATGTATTTTGGATGTTCAAGACTCAAATATGAACAAAATATATTTGCATTGCAACTTGTAGTTTTGATCCCTTACAAAATATCCTCACTACTATCATACTTAAGTTAGTGAGATTGGTTTACAAAAGCATTACTCTGAAAATAATAAAAACTACAAGGGTCCTACTATGGTCAATGCAATATTTAAGCTGGATAAGCATGGTCTAGTCCAAAAAACCTTTGACACATCCCTAATTAGCATCTTCGTGCTTTGCCAAAGGGTCTTTTCTTGTAGTCGTTCTTGCTGAGTCATCAAAGCTTATCACCCCAAGCTTAATGAATTTTTCCACCAACTTTTTGAAACCAAAGCAGTTTTCAATTGTGTGGCCAACTTGTCTTGCGTGATAATCGTATTTTGCATTTGCATCATACCATTTTGGGAAGGGAGGTTGTACCAGATCTCGTTAAAAAGGTGCCACCATATGGATGTCGTACAACTGTTTGTACAATTCTCCATAAGAAACTGGTAACGGAGTAAACTCTATGTTTTCAGTATTCTTCTTTTGACCAAAAACCTGGCTTGAGGAACCGTGAGCACTTGGTACGGCCTTAGGTTGCACAACTGTGATAGGCTTAGAATAATTGGCATTATAAACTCCCGAAGAGTTTTCCTCATGATCCTTCTTTGCAGGGTATGGCTTTTTGTGGGACGAACTACCTCCATCATCAATTTTTCTAGTTTTGACAACATTCTCAATGAGCTCACCGGATAACACGAGGTCAGCAAAGTTGGTAGTCGCATTGCCTATCAAGCGACCTAAGATCGCACCCTCCAAAGTTTGGACAAATGTGACCACTGTCTCTCTTTCATTGAGCGGAGGTTGAACCTGAGCCGCCACATCTCTCCAACGTTGGGCATATTGTCTGAAGCTTTCATTTGACTTTTGTTTCATGTGTTGTAGGGTCTAATGGTCTGGCACCATGTCACTGACATGTCGGTATTGCTCTAGGAAAACTTTGGCCAAGTTCTTCCATGACTTAATTTGATGTTGGCTCAATTGATTATACCATCTAGTGGCGGATCCGGACAGACTATCTTGAAACCAGTGGATCAAAAAGCTTGTCATCTCTACCGAACCAGGTCATTCTCTGGCAGAACATAGTAAGATGAGCGCGGGGACATGTTGTCCCATCATACTTCTCGAACTTTGGGACCTTGAATTTAGGAGGTAAAATCAAATCTGGGATGAGGTTGAGTTCGTTAGCATCGAATCTACTAAAAGTATCACCCACTTTCATAGCTTCTAGCTTTTCTTCGAGCCTTTTGCTTCAATCTTCGATTTCCTTTGAAGTTTCTACCTTCAGTTTCTCGGTCTCAAATAGATGGTCCATCTCTGAGATAAATTTTTTTGCTTGATTGCCCCCGAGCTTAACTTCCGATGCAGAGGGCAGTTTTATAGGGATCGAAGTACCAGCCTGATGTAGATGAGACTTTCCCCGAGAAATGATCACCTGAGGTTGAGCTTTCGATTGCATCCTGGCTTAAATGGGAGTGAACCCTGGAAGATACATAAGATCTTCATTTTCTTCCCCGAGACCTGCCTCAGGGTTGATAGCAGAAGCCTCTCCCTGTTCAGGAAACTTGCGTCCCAGCATCTGTGCTAATTTCACTAGTATGTCCTGCTGAGATTTTGCAAACTGATCCCTTATTTCTTGCTGAGCTTTGGCTAATTGGTCCTCTAATTTTTGGGTTAAATTTGCCTGCAAAGTCTTCTGGTTCTGCTCAATCCTGTCCAGTCAGTCTTCATTTGCCATCTTTGTCTTACTTCTTGTTCGGTATGGATGTTGAATCGATTGATCTTTAGTCTTTCCCAGTATTGCTGTCACAAGGTATCCCAAGGATCAGTCTCAAAATGAATGCATGTAAGAAACAAAGTATATGTCCTATATGTGAATACACCAATGCAAAAACCAAAATATCATGATATGTAATGCAGTGAATGCCAAAATGAACATATATAATGTCATGCAATGCTAATGCAACAAAAGTATGTGTAAAGTAAAAATAAAACAAAGATAAATGAGTTAGTACTGAATAAAATCAATACATAAATAAAAAGACAAATTAGATAAGGTAATCCAACAAAACATCTCGTCTACAACACATAGGTTATCCGCATGGCTCTAAAATGGCGGGTTTTTTTTTACATTCTCTACATGCAATTTTGGTGCTAAGAGGTACCCGAATTGTCCTTGATGTCCCCTACTAATAGTAGCAAGGCCCCCGATCATCACCCATTATAGGCTTCTTTCAACCAGGTTCAATTCAGGGGGACCCATTCGCTTATGCCCCTACGAAGGAACGATATCTTCACGAAAGCATAAGGTACTCGAGCCATGAATGTACTTGCTAGGCCCATACGGAGGAACGATATCCTCACGAAAGCATTAGCGTTTTCCCCACTTAAAAGGACGGGTTTATATGCCAAATTTTAAATGCGTTAAAATAAATGTGTAATTATAACCGAATGTTAATTTAATTGTCACTTTAATCTGAAACTTCCGATATTAGTAAAGTAGTAATTATTTAAAAAGCTCGAATCTCTTTTTTTTTTGAAAAAAACAAAAACTGTCCCCAGCGGAGTCGCTATCAATAGCGATCTAAAAAATGCGAGGGTTTAAATGAGGTTTTAAGGTGAGGGGTATTTTGGGTATTTTAAAATATCTTCTGTGGGGTTTTTAAAAAACCATATTTTATTTAAAATGGAGTCGCCATCGGCCACTTAGGTAGGCCGGACACCATAAAACCAGAGATTTTAAAAATGTTGGGTTCAGGAGTCGGTTACGGATGGGGAAGGATTAGCACCCTCACACCGCCCAAAATTGGTACTTTAATAATTACCGATTTATTAATATTAGACTTTCCAGATTAAAGTGACGATTAAATTAAAATTTGGTTATAAGTGCGTGTAAATTTTAAAAGCCACGTTATCCGAGAGTAAACGCCCAACCACCATCATTACGCCTGATACTGGCCCCGTTTACACTCGGATAAAAGGGCACCACATTGACAATTTATATATCCGAAATGCAAACTTAAAAAACACAACAAACATAAATAAATACGATGCGATAATCAAGATAAATACTAACAATATAACATACTAATCTAACATAAATACATAAATATTAATCTAACTCATAATAAAACGAATCTAATAAAATACTACTCTAAAACATTCATAAATATTAAATAATATGTACAAACAATAATATAAATATGCATACATATTAAAACATAAAAATAATAAAATATTGTACATAACAGATATGAAGCATATGTACATATATATCATGATATTAACATATAACAAAAAAAACTTTGTATAATAATAATAATAACATATTACACATAATAATAAATAAATAATAATAATAGTGATAATGCTAATATGAATGCACGGCTCATATCAAAATGCATGAAACAACCTAAAATTAAAAGACTAGAATGCATAAATATTAAATGACATGGCAAAACATAATATGGGACTAAAATGCAACTAAATGTGAAATACATGAGCATGAATGTGAAATATGTTAAATAGAAAGGTGCAAATGCAAACAAACCATAGTTCAAGGACTGAAAATAAAAAAAAACAATGGTGACCAAACTGAATAGAATGTAAACTAAATGTGCGAAATTAAAATAAAAAGGGGATGAAAATGGGTGAGTAATGGACCGAAAGGACTAAAATTGTACTTAAACCCTGGACAAACTGATAACAGGTTAAAAGGAGGACCTTTGGTGTAATTAGACCATTTTCGTAAAATATGGACACCGAACGGTGTCGTTTTGGACGCTGGCTGGATTAAAATAGATTGGGTCTCTCTTTTTTGTTCGAAATGGTTAAAAACAAACCCTAAGCTACAACACTCCCTCTCCTCTCAACTCTCATCTGTTCTTCATCTCCACCGAGCTAGAACGACGGCTGCCGCAAGAAACGCCACGCTCAGCCTGCTCTTGTACGCTGTTCGCTGGCGGCAAGGCTTCACGGCGAGACATGACAACCCTCTCCTAGGTATGATTCGAACCTTTCACTCTATTTCGACTCAAAAAGGATCTTGATTTTGTAACTAAAAAGTGATTTTTGATTTCAATTCAAAAACTTACAAATTTTCCCCGAATTACACAACTTTTGATCTCAGAAGCCCCTTAATTTCTCTATTTTTTCGAACTAAAAAAATCCTAAATTTTTCTCTATTTTTTTTCTCTATTTCCTCTCTGATTTTTGAATAATCAGCCCCCTTGTTACAAGATTTGATTTCGGTTTTATAAACCATTCTAACATACTAACCCCTCATTTTTTATTTGTTGCTGCAGATATCCAGATCTCACGTCAGATTTTGGGGTTTTGGTGAAGACATGGTATGGGTTGGTGGTAGATTAAGGTATGGAGTTGGTAGAGGGTTAGGTTTAGGTTATTTTTAATTTTGTGTTTAATTTAGGGATTCTGGTTAATTTTGGGGACTGAATTTGGGGTTTTTAGATGGCCGGCGGCAACAACGGCACTAGGAGGCGACATCGGTTTAGTGATTAGGGTTAGGGTTATTTGTTTTAGGGTTTTTGGTTAATGGGTTGGGTCATGGGCTTGGATTCGGGTCGGATTTGATTGTAAACAGGTTATTACAAGGAGCAGGTAAGCATGGCAAACAGCGCAGGAGAAAAAGAAGAGAATTGCCGAGTCGTAGTTGGTAAAGTTGAACCAGAAATTGCCAAGCTCGGTTGGCAAAGAATTGAAGTTTGATGCCCCATCAAAGTAGTCGTTGAACCCCAGTACACGTCAGCCCTAGAATTCAAAAGAGGATGAGAGGATAACACGTCTATCTTGGTGTGTAATCAAATTTCAAATTTCAAACCCATCCTAGGGTTTTCACGAGTGCCTATTTAAAGAAGACCGGATCTTGAGCCAAATGAGGCTGCACCGTGGTGAAAGAGGAAACTAGAGGTAACGTGGTTTGACCATCTTAGACTGAGAGCTTTGGTCATTTAAAGGGTTGCATCGACGAACCTCATTCTTTGCCTATTCTCTTAGTTTAATTTTTATTTAAATGGTGATGTTGAGATACGATATTTTGTGGATGGATCCCCCAACTATGAACTAAGCTTTTACAGTTGGTTGGGGATGTTTGCGATTAACGCTAAGTTTATTTTTGGTTTTTAATAATTTGAATGCCTTGGCATTATTTTCTATCCTGCTAGCACTTCATTTCCTTAAATTCTTTGTCATACGACTGTTGGCTTTGCATGCTTATTATGTGTTAATATCTTAACAGACTTAAGGGGTAACGATCAGTTTCCAGGTACTAAGGAGAGAAACTTCGACAAAAGATGTTCAAGTAGACGAGCTTACTTCGGAAGTGAATCTACCCCTTAGGAGTATAGATTGAAACTTAATCAAGTTAATTTATAAAAAGCTGCACTATAGACATATATGGGTTTTATTGTGGTTAACTTAGGGTATTGCCATCGACAGAGGTAATACTATTCTTGAAATCTGCTCGGCAATAAATCCAAGGCAGGACATTATTAATAACTGGTGTAACTAACGTAAAATCCAAGCATCCCTTGCCAACACTCATCATCCAATTGAATACTTTTATTTGCCAAACTGTTTTTACTTTCACCGCATTGTCTTAGCTATTTTCTAAATCGAAAATCCAAATCAATTTCAACATTCTTGACCCCTTTCACTGTATTGTCTTAGATGTATTATTTGCTGACCGTGTATACTTGCACGCAATAGACTCACCCTTGGCATTGTTTCTTGCATATTTACACTGAATTCTCAATCTTTTGCCAAGCGTTAGCAAAGTCGACAGAAGCGATTCCGCTGTAATTTTGTGAGGCTTGTACTAAATTAGTATTTCTCTTTTAATACAATAAATCTTTATTTATTGTTTTAATTTCATAAATGTTTGATATCGATTAAATTGACGTCTTTAATTCGATATTGAATGTTCTATTGCTAATACAAGTAGCAAGGGGTAAGACTCATGTTTTGTGTTCATTAAGCTACACATCACGCATGATAGTCTCTAGGAAAGTTCGGTAAGATTGATCTTCGTTAATTTTATTTTTAGTTTTTAATTATTATATTTAATTTAATATTAATTGATTTATTGATTGATATTATTAGAATGTAGAGTCAGTTGAACCACGGGCACTAAATATTTTGAAGAGTAAATAAATCCCAAATACATGTGTGGGGATCACACATGTTTGCAATTGGTCTTGATGATGGCAGCTACTATAATTTGATTTATTCCTTAGAGTCCTATTATGTAATCTTATGGATTGTTTTTTAACCAAAATATAAAAAAATCAAATACAACATTATAAATTTTACATATAGTAAAAATAACTGAATAAATAAAAATAATCTTATATGATAGTATTTGTTCATATTTATTCTTAACCTTTTAAAAAGGTACACACAAATATTTGAATCAAAGTCTCTCAAAACTGGCATCATCTACTTTTTCACTGGAACAACTTGTTAATTTTTTTTGTTAAGGAACGTTGGGTAGTTTCTCTCTCCAATTTGGTTAGAAATAAATTGAGTCATAAAATTTTAATGAGTCTAGATGTGTATATATATATATATAATATTTTCAGATAATTAGCTTAATTCAGTTAATTAATCTATATCGAATCAAATTAATCGATAACTAAATTTTTAAAAAATTCTTTAATTAAACTTTAATAACCAACTATTTAACTCAGCCAATTCATTCAGTCGATTAATTCAATTTTGATCGAACAATAAACACTTTTACCTTTCAACATTCATATAAATGTGAAACAAATAATAAATGAGTTAATCCCCGCCAGTGTCTCGACCAATTGTTATATCTATTTCACCATCTCCATTGGAGGCCGAAAAGCTAGGGGTAAAGATACATGAACTCATGCATGCCCAAGCACACGTAATGCACAAGTTGGGTCTAACTCAGACAAGACTTCAGCATTCCACACTTGAACGCATTATTAAGCCTAAACATGTGACATTGATGTTAGGGTGAATATTTGATTGTGTGACTTTTTTTTTTGAGTTAGCACAGTTTTATTTTATAATTCAAATTTTATATTTTTTTTAAAGTTAGATTGATTTAAGTTATTTGAATTTCTGTTCAAATTTAATTATAAAATATTTATAATATAATACTATTTGATTTCAATTTAAACGACTTTCTATTAACTATATATATGATATGTATATATATATATACATTTCTTTATATTTTTCATATGCAATATACATTTATAAAGTAAATTTGAGAAACTCGACTCTAACTTAAAAATTAATCCACTAATTTAAATTAAATAATTCAAATTTTATTTAATTTTTTCCAAATTAAATTTATAAAATTACAATATAATTTAACTTTTTGCGTCAAATCAATTAAAAAAAATAATTTTTTCAAATCAATTCAAGTTTTGCTCATATATATACATAGAGGTTATTTATTTATATACTATATATTTTACAAATTTAAGAAATAAAAATACGTGGTTGTCTGAAACAGGCTCATCTTTTCCCCTTGCATCTTTGCAGCTGCTGACGTGACATGTCTAGAGCAACGTATTAAACGACCACTTCCAATAACGGAAAAACAGAGGATTTTACCACAAAAAACAGAGCTATGGCATCCATGAACCTCGTTCATGGACACCAATCTCTCGTTCCTTTTCCCGCCCCCACCATGTTATTTCCAGGAACACCTTCCCACCCCCTCTCTAATTACTGTTTTGCCACTTCATCTGGTAAAAAGTCCCGTTCTTTTTATTGTCATTTTTCAGTGTTCTTCATTATACAGACATGTTTATTGATAAAGCATACTCTTTGAACTGTATTTTACTTATTTAGACAAGACCCAAGTGATTAAAATAGTTAACTTTTGCCTTCTCTTCTTTAATTTGTAATTTATCTTTTGCATTCTTGTTCTCTTCATAGTTCATGATTGGAAGACAAATTACCAAGTCTGAGTTTTTTTTTTAAAATGCAAATTGTTAAAATTTAAGCTGTAGTTTTTGCTATTAGATGCAAACATTGTTATTTGAATGGTGAAATTGTTTGCTTTTTAGTTCAACTTAGCTTTAAATTTTCTAGCTCACAAGGTGTTTGTCTAGCTCAAGAGGTGGGGAAAGATTGGTTCATTGTATGCATTCTCAGATTTTTTTTTCTCTTTTTGTTCTTCTGGAATTTTAGTATTTTGAGCTCTTTCGATCATAGAATTTTTCTGTACCAATGCTCTTTGATTCTGTCTTATCATGTTTCAGTTGATATTGGGTCACCATTGTCTCTTCTTCCTCAAAATAAGTACAATTGAAATCTTTATTTTCGAGTATTTACATAGTCTTTGCAATTTTATTTATTTGGTTTCTTGAAATCTACATTTGCATATGTAATTTTAACCTTCCACTGATTTTCTTCTTCCCTGGTGAGCCATAATATCTTTTAGGGGTATGCAGGCTTTCTTACAAGAACCTTGGCCCTTTTCTCTCCTGGCATCTTGGTGTGTAGAAATAGTTCTTCAAGAGGAGCTCGGGGGAATCAATCGAGAATTAGATCAGGTTGCTTTAGTTAATTATTTATTCTTTTAGTCATGCTTTAGCTTTTTTTATCAGTGGATACGGTCGTTAGCATGTAAATTTTCAGCATCGGTACAGCGTGTAACTGAGGAATTGACGGAGGATGATTCAAAGGATTCTCTCATCAGTGGAGATTCTATTCGCCAGCGATTTCTTGATTTTTATGCTTCTCGTGGTCACAAGATTATTCCTAGTGCTTCACTTGTGCCAGATGACCCAACAGTTCTACTGACAATTGCAGGAATGCTTCCCTTCAAGCCAATATTCCTTGGCAAGGTAATGGATAAGACCCTTAATGAATCCATTATGGGATTTGCTAATATTTTTCACCAAACAGGATAAAACTTTAAATTGACATTATTTTGATTGTTTGACCTTGATGTGACGAAACTAGCTCTTTATATCTAGATTCTCAGACAAGTACCTTGTGCTACTACTGCACAAAGGTGTACACGCACAAACGACCTGGAGAATGTCGGCAGAACAGCAAGACATCATACATTTTTTGAAATTCCGCAAGACATCATACATTTTTTGAAATGCTAGGGAATTTCTCCTTCGGAGATTACTTTAAGAAGGAAGCAATCCAACGGTCATGGGAGCTTTCCACAAAGGAGTAAGCATGAATTTTGTATTGCCATTTGGATGTCAAATTTAATATTGATCAATCTATTCATTGTTTTTCTCAAGCATGGTGGTTCCTTATCACACATTCAATTTCTGCCATATGAAAATGAAAGTTTGTTTGTGCTTACAGATTTGGGTTGCCACCTGAAAGATTATAGATAAGTGTGTTTGAGGATGATGACGAAGCTTTTGAAATATGGCACGACGAGGTAATCCAGGATGCACTTTAGCACTTGTTAGAGTTTCTCTTTTATGAATGTTCCCCTTGTACATGTATCAATGCGTCTGTTCCATCGTGCCTGGTGTTCTAGAAGCTACAACTTTAATTTTGGATGAATTAGACAATAATATTTTTCATGCTTTGTTAAATGATTTTGATGATACAAGTTTGCATCAGGTGGGCGTTCCTGTTGAACATATAAAAAGAATGGGTGAAGACGACAACTTTTGGATGAGTGGTGCTACTGGTCCCTGTGGTCCATGCTCCGAGATTTATTATGATTTTCATCCTGAGAGGGGAACTGCTGATGTGGTTGGTACTTCAGACAATTCTTTTATTTCTTTCATTTGGGAAGGTGGTTATTAAGGTTGTCTGGCCATTGGTCAGGTTACTAGTAGTCTTCTTGTTCCAGTTCTTTTCTTTCCCTTAACCTGGGTGAGTAATATGCAGGATCTCGGGGATGATACTAGATTTATAGAGTTCTACAATCTGGTATTCATGGAATACAATAAAAAGGATGATGAAACACTCGAGCCCTTAAAGCAAAAGAACATAGATACTGGTCAGGGTCGTCCCTGGCCCCCACCCTGCCCAGGGCCCACGTCAAAAAAAAATTAAAAGTGTAGTTTTTTATTTTTACGGGTGGATGAAAAAAAAATCCAGTGATGAATATATATATATATAGCTGGATAAGGTTCGAGGGCTTTAATAACAAGTATTAAAAAAATTAAATCGTAAGAGTATGCTCATGTTAATAAATATTGAGGAAAAATCGAGCCCCTACTAATAAGTATTAAACATAATTCAATTTTTAAGAGTATGCTCGTAATAATAAATATTAAAAATACTTTTTTAATACTTGCTATTAGGGACCTATTTTTTCCACTATTTATTATTATGAGCATACTCTTAATTTTTTTTTCAATACTAGTTATTATAGACGTACTCTTAATTTTTTTTTCAATACTTGATATTATAGATATAGGTATGTAATTGCAATAGAGATCGTTATATAGCGATAGAGACACCATCCAAAACCACAATACATGCAACCGTTATATCCACAATAGCATATGTTATTAAAAATTTTCACAACTGCGATACCCGCAGTGATAGAAATAACATTCGTTATGTCTGCAACCGTGATAAGTGCAACATGACCGAATATACGATCGCAAACACAATTTAAATCCTTAATTTAGGGCCTAATTTTTAAGTTCACCATAGGGCCACTAAAATCTCAGGAACGAGTCTTGGCTTGGAGCGTATGGCTCGTATTCTTCAAAAGGTATTTATGATCTTTCTTTTCTTCTCATGTCAAACTAAAATCACATTTCACCAAAGTTATACCTCATTAGCATCACTTGCGACATTATATACTTTAAAAATTAAAATAACTTTTTATTTCCATTTTTTGCAGGTTCCAAACAACTATGAGACTGACTTGATTTATCCAATTTTAGAAAAGGCATCGGCAATGGCTGATATCTCATATCCCTTGGCAGATGAGCAAACAAAGTTGAAATTAAAGGTAACTTTTCATTTTGCTTGTAACAAACCTTTGTTAGATTTAAGATAGTGTGGCAAATGAAGTTTCTTTGTTTCATAATTATATCTCAGTTTTTAAATTTTCTGTTCCTTTTAGGTTGTTGGAGATCATATACGGGCTATAGCATATCTCATATCAGATGGTGTTTTGCCATCAAATATTGGTAGAGGTTACGTGGTTCGACGGCGTATCAGAAGGGTTGTTCGAGCTGGCAGGTCCCTCGGGATAGCTGGGGCTGAAGGAGCATTTTCACCTATAGTTGCCGAAAAAGTAATAGAATTGAGCTCCCATATTGATTCAGATGTCAAGATTAAAGCGCCCCGTATTCTTGAGGAGCTGAAGAAGGAAGAGCTTAATTTTGTGCAAACTCTAGAGAGAGGAGAAACTTTACTTGAAAAAATGTTAGCGGATGCATTATCAAATGCTGAGAAAAGTGGGACTGTGCCTTGCTTGTCTGGAAAAGATGCATTTCTTTTGTACGATACTTTCGGATTTCCAGTGGAGGTAACCACAGAAATCGCTGAAGAACAAGGCGTTACTGTAGATATGAATGGTTTTGATATAGAGTATCTCGGGCTGAACATAATGTTGTTAAACTTGCAGTCGAAGATGGTGCTAATCTTTCTGATAATAAACGAAACCGAACTTGTAGGATATGACACCCTTTCCACTCAAGCAGTAGTAGAAAGCCTCATGGTGAATGGGAGTCCAGTGATACAGGTTTCTGAAGGAAATGATGTAGAAGTTTTGTTGAACAGAACACCATTTTATGCTGAATCCGGTGGTCAAATAGGAGACCATGGCTTTCTATATGTTACCAGAAGTGAAAAGCAACAGGCAGCTGTTGTGGAGATTAAGGATGTCCAAAAATCCCTAGGTGACATATTTGTTCATAAGGGGATTATCATAGAGGGAATTTTGGAAGTTGGCAGAGAAGTGCAAGCATGGCGTGGATGCAAAATTGAGGCAGCGGGCAAAGGTACCGGTTTTAATTGTGGCCTAGGCCTTTCTTTAAAAAATAAAAATAGAGAATTAAACAAATTTTCCTATGACCATGCGACTCTCAATGACACAAGGACATTTGGTCATATCATCTAACATGAACTATCTTAAGTTTTTTTTTTCTTTCTTTTTTTCTTCTTTCAGGTCCATCATACTGCTACTCATTTGTTACAATCAGCACTTAAGAAATTAATTAGCCAGGAAATATCACAAGCTGGTTCCTTAGTGGCTTTTGATCGTCTCAGGTTTGATTTCAACTATGGCCATGCCCTTACTGACACTCAGCTTGAAGAGATTGAGCGGCTTATCAATGATTGGATTGAGGCTTCAACATTTCTTAAAACGAAAGTGATGCCTCTTAAGGATGCAAAGAAGCTGGCGCCGTTGCAATGTTCGGGGAAAAATATGGTGAGCAGGTATGTGTTCGTTCTTCATAATACCTACGTAGTTTATGCATGCATCATTTAGCTTGTCTTTGAATCATTTTATGTTCATCCTTTGACAAATAGCCTAGCCATTTCTTTAGTACCATGAAATGCCCAGCTAGAACTTGAATGTTTACGGACTTTATACTTGCTAATAGAAATAGTTCTTCCTAATTTTATGATACATTCTAGGTTAGAGTTGTGGAAGTTCCTGGTGTATCCATGGAGCTTTGTGGTGGGACCCATGTCAGCAATACGTCTGAAATACGTGTCTTCAAAATAATATCCGAGCAAGGGATTGCATCTGGGGTCAGGCGTATAGAAGCTGTTGCTGGCGAAGCATTTATCGAATATATCAATGTCAGGGAATCACAAATGAAGAGCCTATGCTCTATGCTAAAGGTGAGTTGTGGTTATAACATGAAACCTTCTTCAAACATGCTTCATTGTGAATGATTAATGCCCATCCTGAAAGACTCTGCCATGTGAATTATTTTTATCCAAAAAAACGATTTAACTATTTCATTCTGTCTCACTGTACTTGCAACATTTTCCTTCAACCACTATTAGAGATTTTTATGTTATTTAACATCATTTTTGCAGGTGAAAGCTGAAGAAGTGAGTACCAGAGTAGAAAAACTCTTAGAGGAGTTACGAATGTCGAGAAATGAAGTTTTAGATTTGCGTACAAATGCAGCAGTATATAAAGCATTAATGATTGCAAACAAAGCATTCGGAGTAGGTACCTCACAAAAGATAAGGTAAATTGTACTGTTTCTCTTAGTTATTGTTCTACCCATAGATAGCATTATATATTTCCTAGTTCAAGGAAATCAAGAGTAGAGATATTGATTCAAAGATATCAAATCTTTCTTGCTATTTAGTGAAACTCTTGTGACTTTTTCTTTTGAACATTCCTTTCCAGGGTGCTAGTTGAGTCCTTGGATGATGTGGATGCTGATTCACTAAAAGTTGCTGCCGAGCATTTAATTGGAACACTGCAAGTTCCTGCAGCAGTAATCTTGGGGTCCTGTCCAGATGAAGGGAAAGTTAGTTTAGTTGCTGCTTTCACTCCAGCAGTGGTTGATCTTGGAATACAGGCAGGGAAGTTTATAGGCCCCATAGCTAAACTGTGCGGCGGAGGAGGCGGTGGCAAGCCGAATTTTGCTCAAGCAGGTGAGAGGAAATCCGAGAATCTGCCGAGCGCCCTCGAAAAGGCACGGGAAGATATCGTTTCGATTCTATCTGAAAAAGCCAGCTGAAGTGCTTACAAACATCACAATCCTTTTTTTTTGGGGACAGATTTACATTCTTTTTTAAAGATGAATAGTGTATATACTTGAGTATGGTTATTAACATTTTATCCATGTAATAATACATCATAAAAGTAACAGAAGTGGAAATAACTCGGAATATGGTAATGGCAGTATTGGTTGTAATGGTCAAATACTCAAATCTCAGGTTCATTGTTAAAAAATTTAATGGAAATATTGAAAATGTTAGGAACAAGGGACAATTGTTGTTTGATTGTGACCCAAAAAGGTACAAGGAATAAAAAGCATCAAGTTTCAGGCAGCTGGATAATGCATAAATGGGGTGTCCACGTCAGACTTCGTTGACCCTATGACCAAACTTGATCAATCTGATCTTATCAAAACAAATGCCCCTTAAAACTGCCTAATATTCACTTACACCACTATCAGAAAAACAAAGCTTTTCCTATTTAAAATGGTTTAAATATGTCAGAGATCCCTACACTCTTTTAAATGTAAAATGTAACCCTTTTTTGTCACAAAAAAGCGATTGAGCCCCTTGTAGTTTTATTTTAATTTAAAATCTTGGTTTCTCAATCCAATTTTTATCATGAAAATATATAGAACGTTTTAACCCTTAACATTTATCATCTGTTAATGATTATTTAATTTTATAATTATCACATTAGTACCATTAACAAAAAAATTGAGAGACTAATATTTTTAAATCGAATAAGGTTCAAAAACTTAACGTTTCCAAAATAAAGTCCATATATTAAATTTTAAATTAAAAAAAAGTACATGGAGCCCCAACATATTTAAACCTATTTAAAACTACACAAGTCTTCAGGTTCTTACTTATTCAACTAGAGGCACACACAGCTCTTTCCTTACAATGTAAGCCAAGCAGCATGTTTTCAAATCCATGGTTTTCTGTAAATGCTTAACTATTCTCCTTACTAATCTTTGTTCTTCATGTATAAATAAACCCATAAACCCCATCTCTCTTTGCAACTCAACAAAAAAGAAAATGGCTCACTTCCTTTGGTTTCTGTTCCTGCTCCTTTCTTCTGCTACTGCTTGTGATCGATGCGTGCACCAATCCAAAGCTTCTTTCGTCACTTCAGTCGCTGCACTCACATGTAATTACCTGCCAAGTTCCATCTTTTTTATGATTATTATTTTTCTTACATGAAAATGGAAACTTGCCAAGCCCCACATCATGGTTTTGCGAAAGATTTTAGTGGGTACCATTTGTTTTGTGTGTTTGACATTTGCAGCCGGAGCTTGTGGGTACGGTTCCTTCGCAATAAGCCTCAACGGTGGAAACCTCGCGGCTGGTGTTTCTTCCCTTTACAAAGGAGGGGCTGGTTGTGGTGCTTGCTATCAGGTAATTTGTATTCCTACTACTTTTGCCTTATTTTTTAAACATTTCTTACCGTTTCTTAATTGTTACAACATGTTTTTGCTGTTTGCAGATACGATGCAAGGATCCAAAGCTTTGCACCAGTAAAGGTGCTAACGTGACATTAACTGATCACAATTATGATTACCGGACCGACTTTGTTCTCGGCTTCTTCGCTTTACTCGACATGGCACACGACGGCATGGCCCGGGACATTTACAAGCTTGGGACTGTTGACATTGAATATAAAAGAATACCATGTGTATACGAAGACCAGAACTTAGCTGTTAGAGTTGAAGAATCAAGCCAAAGACCATATTACCTGCAGATTAAACCTCTTTATCAAGGCGGTCAGACTGAGATTGTAGGCATTGATGTAGCTGAGGTTAGCCTAGTTTTTAAACCATACACTTATTTGCTTATGTAACTTTTGTTTCATTAGTTTTAAATATGTTGATTATCATTTGCAGGTTGGATCTTCAAACTGGAACTCCATGAGTAGGAACTATGGGGCAGTTTGGGACACAAACAGAGTCCCAACTGGTGCATTGCAGTTCAGATTTGTGGTAACATCTGGGTTTGATGGGAAGTGGATTTGGGCAAAGAATGTGCTTCCAGCTGACTGGAAACCTGGAGAGATTTATGATTCTGGTGTTAAAATCACTGACATTGCTCAGGAAAGTTGCTATCCTTGTGATTATGGGAATTGGTGATGAGAAGATGAACGCAGAATGAAAGAATATACATGGTTTGAATTATAGTTTGGGAAAAATAAAATATTCATGTTTGTGTGCCTTGTTTGAATAATAATTTGGGTTAAAAAAGATAATTACCCATACATCCTTCTGGTTTGAATATAATCTTATAGTCCCTCTTAAGATATATTTGTTAAATAAATTTTAAATAAAAAGATTATACAGTTCTTATTGTTTAGTGTGTATTTTCTATTTATTTTATTAATTTTTAATTTCATTTTGTGCTCGATGTTTGACCGATTAAAAGCCACATATTTTCAAACTTTCAGACACCAATTTCTTTTTCTTAACTTGAAAGAGATCATGCGAGATAAAGGAGGACCGGTTGAGAAATTTAGGGAACAAGTTTCCCTCCTTTGGAATGAAATTTCCCCGTGTGTTTCCTATAAAAAGGCTGCACTTTCTCATTTGTAACATGAGCTTAAAAACATCATCTCTTTTATAGTCAACAGCATGTTTTAATCTTGAGAGACACCTTCGTTTTCTTATTATATCGATTAAGACAAATTCACTTCTAAGACAGTAATCTACCGTGACAAATTCACTTTGTCTGACAAGAAATGGCTCACTTTCTTTGGTTACTTTTCCTTCTCATTTCTTCTGCTACTGCTTGTGATCGATGCGTGCACCAATCCAAGGCTGATTTTTTCTCCTCAGACAGTCCACTTGCTTGTAATTATACCCGACTCGTTTTCTCACTCGATAACCAAAACTGGCAAACACCCAGATCATAGTTTTGTGAAAGATTTGGTGGGTAACATTTGTTTTTGGGGTTTGATTATTTGCAGCCGGAGCTTGTGGATATGCTTCCTTGGCATTAAACCTCACCGGTGGACGACTTGCAGCTGCTGTTGCTTCCCTTTACAAAGGAGGAGCTGGTTGTGGTGCTTGCTTTCAGGTCTGTTTTACTATTACTACTTTTGACATATTTCTTTTAACATTTCTTATTGTTTCTCGGACATTTGAGTTTTGGTTTTGTAACATGTTTTTTTTGCAGATTAGATGTAAGGATCCAAAACTGTGCAGCACCACAGGGACTAATGTGACAGTAACTGATCTCAATCTCAATAATCAAACTGACTTTGTTGTTAGCAGCACAGCTTTCAAGGCCATGGCTAACCAGGGCATGGACCAAGACGTTTTGAAACTTGGGATTGCGGACGTGGAATATAAAGGTGAGCTTGATTCAAACATTAAATAATGGGGGAAAATAAAAAATAATGATTTTTTTTAATACTTTTAAAAGGTCAAGTTTCGTTATTAATCATTGTACTATGCGTAAGTTATTGATCCTGTTCTTGTACTTTTCAAATTAGTTTGTATTAATCATTACTATTTCACTGATGAATGTGTGAAAACAGGATTCCTTGTGTATACCAAAACCAAAACCTAGCTGTTAGAGTTGAAGACTCAAGCAACAACCCTAATTACTTGGCAATTAAGTTGTTGTACCAAGGTGGTCAAACAGAGGTTACTGCCATGGATGTAGCTCAGGTTAGCCCTGTTTTTAAAACTCAAAGCCTGTTTCGTTAATGATACAAAATTCCGGACGAAATAAACCGATTTTATCATCGTTTCAGGTAGGGTCTCCGAACTGGAACCCCATGAGTAGGAACTATGGGGCAGTTTGGGATACAAGCAAAGTCCCAACTGGTGCATTGCAGTTCAGATTTATGGTAACATCTGGGCTTGATGGGAAGTGGATTTGGGAACAAAGTGTGCTTCCAGCTGACTGGAAATCTGGACAAATTTATGATAATCACTGAAATTGCACAAGAAA
Organism: Hibiscus mutabilis; assembly: GCA_019671005.1. Classification (NCBI taxonomy): domain Eukaryota; kingdom Viridiplantae; phylum Streptophyta; class Magnoliopsida; order Malvales; family Malvaceae; genus Hibiscus; species Hibiscus mutabilis. Next base: position 38,118,517 of record CM033754.1, read on the forward strand.
GTTGCTCTCCTTGTGATGATGGGAGTTGGTGATGAGAAGATGAACATAGAAATAAAGAATATACATAGTTTGAATAATAATTTGGGTTTAAAAAATAATGACCTCTTAAGGTTTGAAAAATATCCACCTATTTCCCTTGGGTTTGAATAAATCTCATAGCCCCTCTTGAGATTTTTTGTTAAGTGAATTTTAAATAAAAAATAATTATATTGTTGTTATTATTTACCGTGTATTTTCTATTTATTTTATTAATTTTTTCTATTTATAATTGTAAAATAAAAAATTCTAAAAATGCAAGTGACAATACAATAATACGATACACTGCATCAACTGATTCAAAAAACTCTTTAGATTCAACAACAAATATTGGTCAAAGGGTTTAATTGATTCAATTTATTGGTTTAAACGTTTAATTGTGTGCAAAAATTTAGGGACTTAATTAATTTTTTTAAAAGTTCAAGGACTTCTTACACCCTTAAGTCATTAAAAGCTTAATTGTTATTTTTCTAAAGATCACAAGAGAAAATTTTGAGAAAATATTTTCCATTCAATCTAAAAGTTGAAATAAAACTTTATTTCTTCATGATGTCTTATCTTAAATTCTTTCTTAAGTAATTTATTATTTAAGAATCTCTTTAAGACTTCTAATAACATTTAAGTAAATATTTATTGGATCAAATGTTCATATACAAAAAAAAATTATGACGACCAAGACATTTATGTAGTTATAAGTTGAGAGTCGTACATCGTTATAGAAGGCGACTCAATAACAATAGTGAGTGTCAAAGTTGGAGTGTGAAGTTCTTAGGTGATTTGCCTTCTCTCACTAGAATTTTGGTTTATATCTAAGCGTCCTCTCTTAATTTGATGTGTCACATATCTATTTAAAATTGAGACATTAACAAAAATACATAAATTTATCAATCTATATAGGGTGATGTTATGATAAATATATGGATTCACATATTAAAAAGGGTGATCAATAAATGAAACTCACATGATACGGTGATGGTTGATGAAGACAAATTGTATGAATTTTGTTAAACGAGGTGTATATTCATTTATTAAAAGATTGACTCACGAAGTACCTTCAAATAAGGAGTTAGAGTTGAATAAGCACATTTAGCCGTTGGCCAAGCTGCTAATCTTTGTTCCCTCATATTCTTTTTGGTCATGAGTTTTAAACCCAGTAAGAGCACCTCTTTCTTTCCCCTTTCCTCTAGGTAGGATTAAGATTAGATTTAAAATTTGTCAAAAAAATAAAGAATTAAAGTTTTCATATGAAGAGTCTCAGTCAGACATCTCACAGTGAGATATAATATGTTGTTTATTAAAATGATTAAGTAATAACCATATCATTTATATGATAAAGTATCAAGTTTCATGCAGCAAGATAAATTATAAGTTGTGTCCACATTAGACTCCATTGACCCAACTTATATAATGCCAAAGGCACACTTTCTCTTAATCTATTATGTGGGTAATGCAAATGGGATGAAACAAAGACTTTAAAATAATTTATGTCTAGATAAAAAATAAATTTTATTTTTTTAATATTTGACCGATTAAAAACCACATATTTTTAAATTTTCAGATACAATTTTTTAATTTCAAAGAGATCATGCGAGATAAAGGAGGATTCGTTGAGAAATTTGGGGAACAAATTTTTCTTTTTTGGGTTGAAATGTCCCCGCGCATTTTCTATATAAAAACATCATCTCTTCTATTCTCTACGTATTTCTTTTCCACTTCGATAGTCAGCAGCATCTATTAATCTTGGGGGACGACCCCATTTCTTTTATTACATCGATTAAAATAAATTTGTTTCTAAAACAGTAATCTATTACGACAAAGTAATATTTATCTTCGTTTTATTGATCATTGCTAATTCTTTCGTTTAAGAATCCGGCATCTATTCGATTTTAGATATAATCAAAACCTAATCTAGCTCTGGGATAGTATACAAGTCTTCAAGTTCTTATTGCAGCTGTTTTGACATAGGCAAAGAGTCGGTGACAAAAATCCATTACTTTGTCCAACAAGAAATGGCTCAGTTTCTTTGGCTACTTTTCCTTCTCCTTTCTTCTGCTACTGCTTGTGATCGATGCGTGCACAAATCCAAGGCTTCTTATTTCTCCTCAGACTCTCCACTTTCATGTAATTATACCCAGACTCGTTTTCTCACTCCATAATCAAAACTGGCAGAGACCCAGATCATAGTTTTGTGAAAGATTTGGCGGGTAACATTTGTTTTTGGGGTTTGATTATTTGCAGCTGGAGCTTGTGGATATGGCTCCTTGGCATTAAACCTCGGCGGTGGACGCCTTGCAGCTGGTGTTTCTTCCCTTTACAAACAAGGAGCCGGTTGTGGTGCTTGCTTTCAGGTCTGTTTTACTATTACTATTACTACTTCTGAATTAATTCTTTTAACATTTGTTATTGTTTCTCGGACATTTGAGTTTTGGTTTTGCAACATGTTTTTTTTGCAGATTAGATGTAAGGATCCAAAACTGTGCAGCACGACAGGGACAAAGGTGACACTAACTGATCTCAATCCCAATGGCCAAACTGACTTTGTTCTTAGCAGCAAAGCTTTCATGGCCTTGGCTAACCCGAGCATGGTCCGAGACATTTTGAAACTTGGGATTGTGGACGTGGAATATAAAAGGTGAGCTTGATCCAAATTCCAAACATTAAACAATGGGAAAAACATAAAAACCAGAACCAAATAAACAATGTTCAACTTTGATTGAGATTTATATTAATCATTACTACTTCACTGATGAAAATGTGAAAACAGGGTACCTTGTGAATACAAAAACCAGAACATAGCTGTTAGAGTTGAAGACTCAAGCAAAAACCCTCATTACTTAGCAATTACACTGTTGTTCCAAGGTGGTCAAACAGAGGTTTATTCCATTAATGTAGCTCAGGTTAGCTTTGTTTTTTCAACTCAAAGTTTGTTTCATTACTGATACGGAATCCGGGACGAAATAAACCGATTTGATTATCGTTTCAGGTCGGGTCTCCGAATTGGATTTTCATGCAAAGGAATCATGGGGCAGTTTGGGATACAAGCACAGTCCCAAATGGTGCATTGGATTTCAGATTTGCAGTAACACATGGGCATGATAGGAAGTGGATTTGGGCAAAGAATGTGCTTCCAGCTGACTGGAAACCTGGACAGATTTATAATTCTAAAGTTCAACTCACTGCAATTGCACAAGAAAATTGCTCTCCTTGTGATTATGGGACTTGGTGATGACAAGATAAACAAAAGAAAGAAAGAATATAAATAGTTTGAATAATAATTTGGGTAAAAAAGTTGATTACCTCTTATGGTTTGAAAAATACCTACCTACTTCCCTCATGTTTGAACAAATCTGATAGTCCTTTTCTTCAGATCCATTTGTCAACTAAATTTTGAATAAAAAGGTTATTATATTATTGTTGTCATTATTTAACGTGTATTTTCTATTTATTTTATTAATTTTGGGGAATGTTTTTAACTAACATTATTTTGGGTTTTTGCGATATTGTGATTATGGGATAACTTAACATTCCAATTTAAAACTTTGACTCTCACTCTATATCGGTCTCTAAACTTTTGAACGTTCTAATTGCATCCATAAATTATGAATATATGCTAATTATATCTCATGTCAATAAAACCGTTATAATAATTGTTAATTGACATTTAATTTCCGATGTGTATTATGTAATAATATATGCTAATCGTATCTCATGTTAATAATACCGTTATAAAAATTGTTAATTATCATGTAAACACTGACGAGTCTTTGCAGTACCCGATCTTGATTAATTAGTCAATAAATTAAATACTGAAGGTTATACCAAAAAGATTGACTCATGAAGTATCTTTGAACAAGAAATAAATATTATCATGTGAGAGGCCTCAGTAAAGTGTTTCACGGCGAGATAATATGTTGATTATTGGAATGCAAATGGATTTAAAATCAATCTTCAGAATATTTATTGATTGAGTAATAATCATGTTATCCCATTGATGATTTTTTTATGATCTTACGATTAAAAAGCTATATGATATTGTTTTGGTCACCAAATTCCTCCAAAAGGGATCCAAGATGCCATCAACTTATGAAATTCATATCCCGGAAAAGATTCTACTCGCTTCCAGGTCGAAGAAAAAAGAAGAGACAAACCTTCCTTCTTACCCAATTGATAACGTGCTGGTCCTTATTAGTGATGAGTGTTTAAAAGTACTATTTTTATTGTCCTTTTCACTCATATTATTGTTAGACTTAGGCACATTTTAGTTGCGCTGTTAGGCATTATGCATAATTTCCTAGTTTCCGTCGTTACGAGCTTGGTATTACACTTTTGTTGTTTTTCGTGGAAATATCGCTGCTTTGTGCGTTATTTTATGTAGGATAGGAATCGCCGAAGCAAGTAGGAAATTGACGTGGCAATTGAGGAGAATTTCTGAAGGACATGCCAAACTAATTGCCTTGGCAATTTGGGACAAATCTGCCCTGTTTGGATTAGCACGAAAATTAGGGGATAAATCCCAAAGATTTAGATTTATACACAACATTTAATGATGATTTAAATTTAGTTTTGTGAGGAGTTTTTAAGGAAAAAGATAAAAGAGATTTATTATTTCTTTTATTCAATTTAATTCTAAATTAAACTCCTCATCATTAACAAAGATCTTGACCTAATCATCCCCTATAAAAGGGACATAGCTGCAGCCACCAAAGAGAGGGAAGATGGGAGTCGAGTTTGAGAGAGAGCAGCACGCATCTTCATCTTTTTTCTTCATTGTTTCCATTCGATTCATGATTGTGGATTATTCTTTGTATATCTTTTGAACCCAGCCATGAATTGATGTAAATTGGCTTGGGTTATTTAGGGTTTGTGGTTTTGATAAACGTTTAGATTGTTTAGGTTCTTGATTGCAATTGAATTCAAAGTGTGTTCATTATTGGTTCTTATATTTGATTGCGAGTGAATTGGGAGAGGAGCTTGTGAATTCATCCATTTATCTAATTCGGGAGAGTTAGATTCAAGAAACGAATGGGCATGGTTTTCATACAATCAATCGATGGTGAAGACTAATCCGACTTAGGGATAAGTTGCGGATTTCAACGGCTAAAAGGAGCACAAGATCGGTTATTGTCTACCCTTGGTTCACGCAGGGATGTATTATCAAGGCATGCACAATTAACAGTGTTTCGAGTTAGGGATAACAAGAAACCATTGAAGAACGCTTCGCCGAACTTTGAAGGTTGTCGCCCAATTGCCCAGGCTATCGCTCCATGCCCAATTGCCCAAGTAATCGCAGAATTGCCTAGGCAATCCGACTAGAGCCAATTGACAGAACGATTGAGCGACTCTAGCAATCAATTACCACGACAGTCCATTCAATCATCACACCACTACTCACAATAACCCGACCTACTCTCTTATTCGATTACTCTATCCTTTATTTCTATTTACTTAGTTTATTTGACTTATTATTCATCCCCATCAATCTATTTCTTTTTCAACGCAGTAACTTAAGCAAAGTGGCCCAAACCAATCCCTGTGGAGACGATATTTGATACTTATCATATCACTTTATTACTTGCGACGTGTATACTTGCACCGTTTGCGTTGCACTCAAAATACACAGCAATTAGCTTGCCTATATTAGATCGATCAAGTGATAACCAGTGACAGGCTCCTATTCACTCCTACGCTTGGATGCTATACCATCTTGCGCTCCTCTTCACTACGTTAGAGCTTCTTTCCACCTCTTCTTTCCCGCCTCCAGGCGGGGGTTCCCCTGGTTACACGTCCAGCATCACTTACCTAGTATTTTACCGAAAGAAAGAGTAGTACCCTAATTTTAGTTGTAGGGGTCCTTGTTCTTGGTCTCCGTGAAAGATCCATTCGATGGGAAAGAATCCATGTTCAAGTCTTATTACCAAGTGCGAGCTGCTTTCTGTGAAAGATTCGATTACGGGAAGGAAATAGAGGTCACAAGGTAAGGGACCGCTTTCGTTGTTCAAGCCGATATTTATATTAAATAAGTAGTAAGTAAGTGAAGTGGTGAATTTGCCATTGGAAAAGAGGAATAAAGCTTATTTCAATACGTATTACTTGTTTTAGGCACTGTTATAATTATTTATAGTGCATACAATACTTTTTTGATAAATTGTAAAGAAAGTAACAAATTATTCAAGAAATATAAAAATATCTTTAAAAAACAGATACTCAATCAATGTCTATTCCAAACTATACAAGAATAAATTTTTTTATACATCTATCATATAACATGATTCAGACCCCAAAAAGTACAAGTAATAGATAAAGTATTAAATTTTATATATTCCAAACTATAAAAAAAATTATACATCTATCATATAACATGATTCTGACCCCAAAAAATACAAGTAATAGATAAAGTATTAAATTTTAGGGTACTGGATAAAGCACAAGTTGTGCCCACATTAGACTCCATTAACCCAACTTATATAATGACAAAGACGCACAACCTCTTAATATATTGTGTGGGGTATTGAAAAATGCACACCATACTGTTTTCTTATATAATTATTTTATCATCTATATGTTTTTTTAAGAAGACATGCCTCATTAAAAAATTCTATTAATGCCAAAATTGATTTGGAAGAAAAGTGATGGAGCCTAAGAGAGGAAAAAGAGTGCTCGAAATGTATTACTATGAAAAAGATGACAAGTCATTACGCACAACTGATGTAATAATCTCGGGACAAATTGAGTCAGAAGAGATAATAGAAGGAGACCGAAGGGCCCAAACAACTAAGCTATGAGGGACAACATTGGTAGATCGCGGTACATAAGAGACCCTAAATCTATCCTTATGAATAGTTAAAATTTCATGAGCCTGGCCGAGGTGGCTACCCAGAAATAAGATATCCTCCGAAGCACGATTCATCTTGTTGACGACAACAGTCGCATCAGATTCAAAAGAAACATGAGTCCATCCCTTAGCTTGAGCCAACTTTAGGCCGACAATAAGTTCATGGCCTTCCGCAAGAGAAGCGTCATGAAAATCAACAGCAGGCCAGATCAGACCACCAAGGACTGAGCCATGCGCATCCCGAGCGATTACACCAATAGCAGCAGAACGATAGAGAGGATCAAAAGTATCATCCACGCTTGATTGATCCGGGAGAGAGAGGCTGCCATCCCTGATCTGAGCGAGTTGGGGAAGATGCGGGCTGTCGCTGACTACCCAAAGAAGGGAGAACAACTTGGTAATCTCGACGGAGGCATTGAGCATTCGAAACCAACACCCAGATAGGCCGTAAAATTTTTTCATGGACCCAGTCGTTCTGCCTCCTGCATAGGTACCAGAGGATGATAAGGAAGAGCGCAAAGGAATCCAAGAAGGAAGATGCAACTGCTTCCTCCAGCCAAGTCAGTGTACAAGTTGCCCGCCTAGTGACAAGAGACGAGAAAAAAATATGATTTATTATTGATATAATCATAAAATTCTAACATGATTGAGAGCCTCATTAAAAACCTCTCTAAACTTAAATAGAGGAAAAGAGTATTCAACAACCATGAAATACAGAGCCAAAATTCGCCTTGTAGTACAATGACCAATATCCTACTGCAACATTACAAAAATGACCATAACGCCAAGACAATATTGACCGAATACACCACAAGCAGGAAAATAATAGCAAAAGAAATAACTCATCAGCAAGCTATCAATAACTAGGGAATCTATCAGATCATAAAACTCCTCATTAGTCTCTTGTTCTCAAGAAACGAAGTCTGTATGACAAGCGTCGTAATTGTCAAATAAATTATCCTTAATCTCAGATAAAATAGATAAATAATGTAGTAATAGAGAAGAAGGGTCGATCCACATGGACTAAGGAGTTTCTGATGTTGAGAGGTTTTGATTCTAACTTTAGCGAGAAAATAAAGGAAATGAGGGGTTTTGATCAGGAGAGTAGAGTAGAAAATAAATGTAAAGTGAATAAAGCAAATAAATTAAGAGAAAATAGTGAAAGTAAATTTTGAAATGAAAATCAATTAAATAGAATAGCATCAAGCTTCGCTTTGCCTTAATTCCAACTAATCATCAAAGAAGATTTTACTCTGGATATATGCGGTTATAGTCTACAAGGCTCAACCCTTGTAACTTACTTTTCTCTTCGGTAAACCAACAAATCAAAGCTAATCTTTGATATTCGGTCCTTATTTGGACTAACCACGACTATCGTCGCTAGCACCAATACAGTTTAAGTTTTAGAAAAGCCTGACTCGGGTTATGTTGTCTCAATGAGAATCGAACCCGATCTCAATTTCCCTTAGCGAATCTGTCGCTAAGTGTGTTCATAGGAAGTCGAATATGCTACAAGCCGATCCTTCCTCCCAACAGTAAATTAAAACAACATTCGAGTCAATGTGCACTTTTTGAAATGAAAGTATAAAGATTTTTAAAGGAAAAGCTGATTGCCAATCCAAGTTTGCAAAAAAATTAGAAAGATATCTTTAGAAATTTGGTGCTTTTCAATTCTCACATCGGAATTGATACATCGCTTTAAGCCTTCGGCTAATTGGAAAATTAGCTAAGCATGATTATGGTAGAAATCATACTCATCATTTTAAAAGAAAATAAATGAAAACTTAAAAATAAGAACGTAAAGAAAAAGAGAATTTTATAGAACTTAGAAAGCAAGAACAAATTTAAGAATGGGAGATAATTTTCTAGCTTACCCCGATGGGGTATTTATAGTATTCTAAAACCCTAAATTTAACCTAGAAATGATAAAAGATAATTCTTGAAAATATTTAAATTAAATCCTAAAAACAAAAGATAATTTCTAATTTGAATTTAAATGCAGCTGATACGCTCATCCGTCCTCGTTAACTAGACCTTCTAGAAGCCACTGACTGGATGTCACGTTAGACGCTTCATGCCCAGATTCATGCCCACTAGCCTAACCTTGATTCCAAAAAATAAAAATTGCAGAACATGCTCTTTTAATGCTATTTTCTGGAAATTGAAGTCCTGCACAAAAACGAATAAAAACAACCCAAATCAACAATATCAAAGAATCAACAAGGAGTAATTAATGATAAAATAATAACAAAATAAAACACTCATCAAATTCCCCCTCACTTATTCAATGTTTGTCCCAAGCATGCCTTAATCAAACATGTTAAAAACTCTATATTCCTTTCAAAGTCTCACCTTGTATCCCAGAAATTCATCCAAGTCAAGTTCACAACAATTATCCAAATAAAAACATCAATCAAGAGGAAAACACAAGTAGGATAAAGTTAAACAAAACCATGACATCCCATTTATCTATCAATCTCAATGCAACCAAACTCAACACCCTCACAAGGATTCGCTCAATCCACTCCAAGTGTTTCGGGTGTAAAAATGCTCAAAGTCATAACTAAACATGATATTACCATAGGCCTGTAAGAAAATCAAATCTCCACTACTTGTAAGAATAAGATGCAATAATCAAAGGGTCTTAAATGGGTTGTAACGGGGCTTAGGTAAAGGTAGGAAAAAGGCAAAAATATGGGCTAATGGTCGAAACAAGAGATACATGAATAATTAGATCAAGTTCACGTAAAATCAAAAACTAATAAAAGGAATGCAATAAACTTCAAACAACTTTATTTCTTCTTATGTTTTTTTTTCTCTTTTTTGTTCTTTTTTTTTGAATTGCTCTTTTTCTGCAGTCTTCGAACCTCTTTTTTTCATTTTTCTGTTTATATATATTTTTGAAACATGAACATACATCGGGTAATTTCGTTCTCTTATCCTGACAAGGTAGAAAAGATAGATAAATGAAAAGGCTTGGGTTAAAAATGTGGTAAAAACAAGAAAAGGGGTAAAGGCGCAAAAATGCTTCACTAATGGATACAAAATGGGTAGGGAATTTTAGGTAGAGAAGTGGGTTAATCCTAAGTGCCCCTATCATATTAAAGCATCAAGTTCATATGTAATCTCAACATGTATTTAAGTACATGTTCTAGAATATCAATGCCAAGTTCGACACACTCAATCAAACAAGGATATGAGCAAGAATGTAATGAATTGCTCTTTTAGGCTCAAATCTTACCGAAATGTGTAACCTGCATTGAGTCAAGTGCATTTCAACTAATAAACTCATGGGATATCATACAAAAATTTCAAGAAAAAAATCACTAATTATTCCATCCGCTATCATGTGTCCTAATTCAAACAAAAGTGTGTTCCAACAAGCATGGCATTCCTAAATATTCAACAAGACAAAGGATGTTCAACAGAAGATTCAACATATTCAACCAAAGCCTACTAAATTCCAAGCATATGAATATAAAAGGGAAAATTCGATTTAGTTCTCTACCCCTCACTTAAAGCATATTGTCCCAATATGAAATATTGAAGCATAAAAGAAGGAATAGAGGTACTCCTCGTGTCTAATGACGATGGGCTATTCGAAGTCATTGTCAACATCCACCACAGAAGGAACGACCGTGAAGACGCTAATGGGATAGGCGGAGCAGCTGTGGGGGCGTCGCGCGGCTGTCGCCGGTGACCACAACAGTTCTGGCATCGTGTAGACTGTATGGTGGTGACTCGAAGCTGCTATTGACGTTGGCCACTTAGACGGATGACCGTGGTTATGGTGGTTGAGGGTGGTGCGAAATCATGAGGGTTTTAATCTTAAGTGAGTGGGGTGTGTTTTTGATTTTAATGGCTTTAAAAATAAGAGATAAAGGTGAGATTTAATTGGTGTGTGAGATAAGGAGAAGAAGTGGGGTCGGTCAAAGGGTGAGAGCGTAAGGGAATTTGAAATTTATGTGGGGTCAACCATGGGAAGTTCGGGCGGCAAATGGGATTTGGGAGCTGCTACTGTGTGCCGTTTAGGGGTGGGTTTTGCTAACGTGGGCCGTTTAATAAAACAAGGCTGGGGAATTACTAAAATGGTGTGTTCGTGAAATTGGGTCCCAGCTGCTGCTCGTGACTCTACTGCTCCAAAGTTCAAAATTTTGCTTCATTTGATAAAAAAAATACCGCATCTGAGGCCGATTAGCTTCGAACGAAAAATACCTGAGTGCCTAAAAATCATAAGAAAAAATAAAAAAGTCGTAAATATGAAATAAAAATGAGGAAATTAAGCGAACAAAATATACAAATGGGTTGCCTCTCATTAAAGCGCTTTGTTTAACGTCGTTTAGCTCGACGACCTGATTTAGACTACAGGCACTGTTACAAATACTTCCTCTAATTCATGCGCTTTGTCCAACTGAGAATTTCCTTATGAGAAATTTTACGATCATGAAGTTTCATCATTTTTTCTGGCAAAATATATTCTTTACTCTTCAATTTATCCGGCAGTAATTTTAACTCCAAATTTGGTGTCCGCAAGATGGAAAGGAAATTTTAAATTTTTGAGGGAGTTAAGCGTAAATCAGAATTAACAAATGAAATATTTTCTAACTCCTTGATTTCTCCATCGTATTTCTCCAATTCCCTGCACAAACCATCAGATAAGTTAGTTTCCACAGATTCATCATCTAAAGGCTCATAAATATCAACAAAGCTAATATTTGCAACATTATCTGGGCACTTCATCACCTTATAAACATCAAATTTAACAACCTCACTGTCAAATTCCATGGTAAGAATGCCACTTCTAACGTCAATTTTGGCATGTGTCGTGCTTAAGAAGGGGCGACCAAGAAGGATTTCAGAGGAAGAATTGGTTTGGTCATTTTTCATGTCGATCATATAGAAATCTGCTAGAAAAATTAAATCATTTACCTTAACCAATACGTTTTCTAGAAGTCCTTCGGGACAGATGACAGATCTATCAGCGAGCTGGATTGTCACTCTTGTTTCCTTCAAAGGTTCTGCACTAAGTGAATTGTAAACGGAAAGTGGCATAACATTTATGGAAGCACCCAAATCACACATAGCACGCTTAATTCCTACCTTACCAATTTTACAAGGAATATCAAACATTCATTGGTCCTTTAGTTTAGGTAGAAGCCTACGTTGAAAAACAGCTGATACGTTTTCGCCTAAATTTACCTTCTTACTGTCAGTAAGTCTCCTTTTGGTTGTGCAAAGGTCTTTCAAGAATTTGGCATATTTGGGTACTTTTCGAATTACCTCAAGAAGAGGTATGTTTATCTCCACCTTATGAAACACGTCAAGTATCTCTTTTTTCTCAGCTTGTTTGTCGCGTTTAACCAACCTCAAAGGAAAGGGAGGTGGGACGGCATAGAGAGATGGCATGGGAGGAGTTTGCGATTCATCATTCTTTTTCCTCTGGGATCTTGCGTCAAATTCTTCTTCCTTCTTCGATTCATCTTTCTTTTCAGATTATACGGCAACATTCTCTGGGACTAGTGGTGCGACAATAGTGCCACTCCGAATGGTGATTGCGCTAACGTTTTCTCTCGGGTTAGGCTCGGTTTGAGATGGAAATTTCCCCTTGGATTCTAAATGACTCACCTCTAACATTAATTGACTCGTCTATTTGTCAATTTCTTGAAAGTGTGCTTCAGTCTTTAGTTGAAACTTTTCCTGGGATAATGCCCGACGCTCGACAATTAACTCCAACGACAGTTTTTGCTATCGATGTTGTTGTGGTGCAGGTATAAGCTTGATTCAGTCTGGGATTTGGTCCATAGTTTAAGTTTTGATGGTCCATTCACCCCGAATTATATGAGTTGCCGTTAGTATTGTAAGGTCTTTGGGAAGGTCCCATAAAATTTCCCACTCATTTACTTGTGCGACAGCATCTTGTTGCAACATTGGACATCAATCCGTAGGGTGGTCTGGTATTGTGCTTATCTTGCATAGTCTAGATGTACCAATTTTTCCTGCAATAAGAGATTGAACTATATCAGCTAACTTATCAATTTTATTTTCTAAAGAAACTGTACTTACCTCGTGAACACGTCGAAAGGGTTCACTGGAAGGAAGAAACTGTTGAGAGTTAGCGGCCATAGTAGAAATTAAATTTCTAGCCGCAATCGGAGTCATGTTTACAAGTGCCCCTCCACTTGCTACGTCGATCATCTTCATCTCCATAGGGAGTAAGCCTTCGTAGAAGTATTGGAGAAGTGTTTGTTCCGACAGCCCGCGTTGTGGAGAATTTGCGCATAATTTCTTGAATCTCTCCCAATAATCATATAATGACTCAGCTTCCTTTTGTCGGATTCCTAAGATGCTTAGCCTTAGTTCACTCACCATGGCTGCAAGGAAAAACCTGTCAAGAAAAAGTCAAGCCATATCAGTCCATTTATTAACCGAATTAGATGGTAAATCAAATAATCAACCCTTAGCCAAATCGGCTAAGGAAAAAAGGAAAGCGCGGAGTTTAATTTGGTCTTTGGATACTCCCTGGGTTTCGTGCTTAAACAAACCATATGAAATTCCTTAAGATGTTTGTGCGGGTTCTCATTGGGCTGACCATGGAAGGTCGGTAGAAGATGGATTAGACCCGTCTTAAGTGCGAATGGTGTTTCTCTATTCGAGAATGTGATGCACAACGGTTGCTGCTCCTGAGGTACCGCAACAAGTTCTCGAATAGTTTGGTCTTCATCTGCCATCGGAATCTGCTCTACGTTGTCGTATTCAAAGTGTGTTTCAGTGTCAGAGGGTGTTTCTAGATCTGGTTCGGATTGTTGTTGTCACTGTTCTTGCTGTTGTTGTCTTCTTTCCCGAAGCGTTTATGCGTGTAGTCTTCGAGCTAATGCTTCGATCTCCGGTTCAAAATCTGTTTGTTCTCCCAGATTCTTCCTGGTCATAAATCAAAACAAATTTTAATCAGTAACTTTACCGAAGTCCCCGACAACGACGCCAATTTGACAAGCGTTGTAATTGTCAAATAAAATATCCTTAATCTCAGATAAAATAGATAAATAATGTAGTAATAGAGAAGAAGGGTCGATCCACAGGGACTAAGGAGCTTCTGATGTTAAGAGGTTTTGATTCTAACTTTAGCGAGAAAATAAAGGAAATGTGGGGTTTTGATCAAGAGAGTAGAGAAGAAAATAAATGAAAAGTGAATAAAGCAAAAAAAGTAAGAGAAAATAGCGAAAGTAAATTTTGAAATGAAAAAACAATTAAATAGAATAGCCTCAAGCTTCGCTTTGCCTTAATTCCAACTGATCATCGAATAAGATTTTACTCCGGATATATGTCAGTTACAGTTTACAAGGCCCAACCGTTGTAACTTACCTTTCTCTTCGGTAAACCAACAAATCAAAGCCAATCTTTGATATTCAGTCCTTATTTGGACTAAACACGACTATCGTCACTAGCACCAATACAATTTAAGTTTTAGAAAAACCCGATTCGGGTTATGTTGTCTCAATGAGAATCGAACCCGATCTTAATTTCCCTTAGCGAATCTGTCGCTAAGTGTGTTCATAGGAAGTCGAATATGCTACAAGCCGATCCTTCCTCCCAACAGTAAATCAAAACAACATTCGAGTCAACGTGCACTTTTTGAAATGAAAGTGTAAAGATTTTTAAAGGAAAGGTCGATTGTCAATCTGAAGAAATTTGGTGCTTTTCAATTCTCACAATCGAAATTGAGACATCGCTTTAAGCCTTCGGCTAATTGGAAAATTAGCTAAGCATGATTATGGTAGAAATCATACTCAGCATTTTAAAAGAAAATAAATGAAAACTTAAAAATAAGAACGTAAAGAAAGAGAGAATTTTATAGAACTTAGAAAGCAAGAACAAAATTAAGAATGAGAGATGATTTTCTAGCTTACCCCGAGGGGTATTTATAGTATTCTGAAACCCTAAAAATAACCTAAAAATGATAAAAGATAATTCTTGAAAATATTCAAATTAAATCCTAAAAACAAAAGATAATTTCTAATTTAAATTTTAAATGCAGCTGATCCGCTCATCCGTCCTCGTTGGCTAGACCTTCTAGAAGCCGCTGGCTGGACCTTCTAGAAGCCGCTGACTGGATGTCACGTCAGACGCTTCATGCCCACTAGCCAAGCCTTGATTCCAAAAAATAAAAATGGCAGAACATGCTATTTTAATGCAATTTTCTGGAAATTGAAGTCATGCACAAAAAAAATAATCCAAATTAATAATATCAAATAATTAACAAGGAGTAATTAATAATAAAATAATAACAAAATAAAGCACTCATGTAGAACGTTGCCAAAACAAGGAATCACCACCAAGCTTGAAAATCTCTCTTCTTTAGCAGCCAATGGAAATAACTAGTGACGTGACATTTATGCGATTCCAAGCTACTCGATCTTATCTATACCAAAACAAAATATGTCCACACTCTTTTAACCCAACTGTGGCTACACGATCAAACTCTCCAGGTTCAATTTGAATATAATAACATGATTACCACCATGCTTTAAACATCTCCTCCCTCCTCAAACCAGAATTTGCTAGTTGATCAGTTAAAGCATTCCTTTCTCTCAGGACATACAAACACTTCATTGTTGAAATAGATCGAATTTGGTTGTCGATGTCTTCAAATATTGCTACCATTTCGAAGGTCGAATCATGCAGTAATTGATCCAGTTTCGGACAACTTGAGAGTCGGAATTGAAGATCAGCCTCGCCTTGCCGACCCGATTCGCTTCGAGAAAAAACATCTAGAGCTGTTTTAATGGTCATCAACTCGACAAAGTCAGATCCGAAATTAGGAACCAGGACTGAAAACAATGCTTTTACTTCAACCGTGGCCGATCTTAACACCCCGCAACCTGCAACATTACCTTTGGCTGCACCGTCGGCGTTGAATTTGACCTCACCCTCATTTGGTGGCAGCCAAGTCAAGAATGGGCTATCTCCCATCGGTAATGTTAGACACGCTAAAGGATCGTCCCCCATTTTCTCCTCTTGAAGCAACACATTATCCTTAACAGCCTTACACCACAAAAAAAGGCGCGCATCTTCGAGTAGAACACCAAGTCTATAAGAAATGTTAGCTTCCCCCTAAATACATTTTCATTTCACGCAAGCCATAAGCTCCATAGTTCAGCCGCGATAGCAATCAGCCACACAGTCTTCACAAGGCCTGACCATTTCACCCCATAGCAGAAATCATAAACGTTATCGACTCCATTTGGGTTAGGCCACGCGGCCTTCCACCACCTTATGGGGCACTTTTAACTTCCATATTCGGCCGACATCAAAAGCAGGATCATCAACGTCTTCATTTACTAACATTTTTTATAAGCTCTTGACTGAAAACTGCCCAGATTGCTTATGAATCCACACAATCCTATCCTGCAGGTCTGGTTTTAGGTGCACCTCACTAATCATCTTCTTTATTTTTTCCAGCGTGAGTAATTCTGTTGTCTCACAAACATATTATTCCATTCAATGTCTTCCCAATTTCTTTGCACGCAACCAACCGAAATAGGCGAGGATAAGCAATTTTTAAAAGGGGAACAGTCCTCCCAAAATAAAATAATTTTTCCATCTCCGAGCAGCCATCCAAAAGACGAGTGTTCCATCCATGTACTAACATCACTGCTATTAAGGTTCTTAATCATTCCTAATCACACAATTCTCTAACAAGAAATAATTCATATCTCAGATCGTTATCAAACCACCAGAGTTGCCTGCTTTGAATTCAAACTCACCATCCCTCCACACCTTTGATATCTCTACAGCAGAAACATCCTCTTTCTTGGGATTGAGGTAACATCTTCCATAGCTCGGGTAGGATTTGGGCTACTTGCAATTTCGGTGTCTATTTGGATAGCAGATTTAGGATCCGGTCCTTTTCTATTGTTTGCTGCCACAATATTCGCCCAGGTAGGGCCTCCCTCAGCAGGTTGCTCTACTTGATTAATATCCTGCTGCACACTCGGGGAATGGATTCTGCATCTGCTTATGCTGTTCCACTTGAACTTGAGAATTATTGGAGCCCAGAAGATCATCTTCAAAAACATGTCTGTGTTCCACCCTATCATCCTTAATTGCGCCGTTTTCTGATGGCCTCCCCAAGAACATGGCATTTACTGCTTCATCATCTTCAAGGCGACTGTCCCTTCCTTTCCTCGTCGGCGTGAAGGTCTGATCTGAACCTGAGGAAGATTCCGACGAACTTTCAACCGCCAACGATTTAGCTTTACCATTCTGCGTCACCTTCACCCCCGCGTTGGACCAGCCCATTCCAGATTTAATAATATCTTGTTCAATGATTCGACTTTATGGATTGTCTTCCCCACTTCAATTTCAATTAATTCATCGATGCTCCTCATCTGGTTTGTATTGTAACCTTCTCACAATTTATGGATTGTGTAGCATTTTCACCGACGGCAATCCACAGTTCTGCAATCCTTTTAAAAGTCGAATGATTCCAGCAGTGTAACGGAAATCCAGTTGCTTCAATCCATGTTAATCTTTCTGGTAATTGATATGACTCCGACCAGTGGCAAACTTCTACAAAAGTCTCCTTGAGATTTGCCCAGTTTTGCTCCTCTAAGAGTTTCATTAGTTCATCATCTTTAATTTCCAGAAGAAATCAACGGCCTCCCATACTCTTGACCAAAATCTCGCCTAGTCCCCATTCCAGTAATCTTTCCTCTACCCTTTTGATGTTGCAGAATGAAGCCGTAGTTCCTACTAGGCACTTACCCAATTTCCATAGTTGTTCCTCTTCCACATGACCCTGAATCCTTTTGGTAGTGTCTGTCGATGACTTGCTTGTTTCTCCAGGTCCAGAATCACCACCTGTAGGCTCCTCCTTCTGCTCATAGTTTACTCCAGGCTCGCATCCGTTTTTCACCGGGTACTGTCTCCTTTCATTATTATTAAGTTTTCCTAACTTCCTATCGTGTTGGATCGACGTAGGGGACACTCTTTTCGAGTATGATTCCCGCACTTATACTTCGCCCTCCGGACACTAATGTGGGAGCCGTATAGTCTGAATCCGTGCAGCCGCTCAATGGCTCTGTTAGCATCTTGTTGTTTGAGAACCTTACAAAACCGAACCTTCTTCCTCGCCAGGGCCGTCCCTGGGCCAGGGCAATAGGGGCGCCCGCCCAGGGCCCCACCTGCCCACGCCTAAGAAAATTAAAAGTATAGTTATTAGCTCTTACGGGTGAATAAAAAATATCAATGATGAACATATATATATAGCTGGATAAGTTTCGAAGGCCAATAACAAGTATTAAAAAAATTAAATCGTGAGAGTATGCTCATATTAATAAATATTGGGGGAAAATCGCACCCCTAATAATAAGTATTAAAATAATTTAATTTTTAAGAGTATGCCCGTAATAACAAATATTAAAATTAAATTTTTGAATACTTGTTATTAGGGACCTATTTTCCCAACTATTTATTACTCCCTTCGTCTCACCAAAAACGTCTATTGTTGACTGTTCACGTAGTTTTAGGAAGAAAAAATTTGTGTAAGAAAGATGATATAAAATAATTAAAACGGCAATTTTATCCTTAAAAAGTAAAAAAAAAATTGTTGGGAAACTAAAAAAGGGGTATAAAGGAAAATATGTCTTTTAAAAGTTGTTGATTTTTTCAATGAAACATTTTAAGTGGAATAATTTTAAAGCACAAAAAGAACATATTGAGTGGGACAGAAGGAGTATTATGAGCATACTCTTAAAATTTATTTTTTAATACTTGTTATTATAGACGTACTCTTAAAATTAATTTTTTTTTCTATACTTGATGTTATAGACATGTATTTAAATAGGGGTATGTAACCGCAACAGAGATCGTTATATAGCGGTAGAGACACCATCCAAAACCACAATACCTGCAACCGTTATGGCCATAATATCATATGTTATTAAAAATTTTCACAATTGCGATACCCGCAGTGATAGAAATAACATTCGTTATGTCTGCAACCTGATAAATGCAACATGACTGAATATACGATCGCAACCACAATTTAAATCCCTAATTTAGGGCCTAATTTTTATGTTCGCCTTAGGGCCAATAAAATCGCAAGAACGGCCTTGTTCCTCATCTATCCACCTTCTTAGCAATGGACGCATCAACCAGATCTCCATGCCTCCCAAACACCTGACTTAATCCGCTCCAATGTAACGCCGGTGGAAGAATGGTTAAACTTTTCTCTCAACCTTAGAGCGCCGCAATCAATCTTTCTTTCCTTTCTTCATTTGTTTCTTTGATCGGTGGTCGGCAACTAATCTTAGTATGTTGACCATCAAGTTCATTATTTTCTTGTTTTTTCATATTTTTAATGAGAATCTCTGCCTTTGTGGCAAGTGTTTTCTCTATCTTTGTGGCACGCTTTTATCTGTCTTTGTGAGACGCTTTTTTTATTTTTTGTGCTTCGTTTTATCCATCATTTTGGCATGATTTCAACATACCTTAACGGTCGTTTGGTGCTTGTACAGAGATCTTTACGACGTTGGTTTTTTATTTTGATTATGTCGGTAGTCATAGAATGATAGATTCTCACTCAATTGATGGTTGTTTGTCGATGTAATTAGACCTGAGTAGCAGAACAATCTGTCTAATAGTTTGATTCGCTCACTACTCCTTTTTCACCTCGTAAACCGTCTTATTTTGATAGACACAAAGAGATTCAGGAAGGTTTATGGATTTTGACAGTATGCTAATCTCTATATAAGTATTTATTTTTCTTTGAACCTTTGAGTTGTAGGAGATTTTGGTGGACTAATCCTTATTATTCCCTTTTAAATGCATTATATTTATAATATCTTTCATGATTTTTAATAACATTCGGTTGTCATTGTCAAAAAAAAGTTTTATCATCTATAATCCATGCTACATGAAACGGTACATTATTAATATATTTTTGTAGTTAATTACAATTCAAGACCTTAATTTGTACAAAATTTTTTATTTACTCTATCATTAGTATTAATATCATTGTTGGCCACTAAACTTTCGTTTATTCCTCTTGCAATATATCATATAAAGAACAACATTCCAAGCAAGTTTCACACACAAAGGTAATGAGTGACTCCAGCTCATTCCAATTCATGACTCCAACATCAAAGGTGGATCTTGAATGTATAGTTTGAGGGACCTAAATAAATTAAAATTTTAGAGGTCTAACTAAAAATTTCAAAAATTTCTGGGACTTAATGATAAATTTATTTTTTAAATGTGAAGGTCTAACTAAAACTTTTAATTATTTAAAAAGTTTAATGAACTTTTTTAAAAATTTTGAGGAGATAATTAAAAAATTCAAAAAAAAACTTAACAATTTATAGAACTTTTACAAATTTTGAGGGAGCCTAATTAAAATTTCAAAAATATTTCAAGAGCATAGTATAATTTTTTCAAAAGTTTGGGGGTGTCAAGGCCCCTCTAGCTCTATTGAGCATCTGCCCATGTCCAACATCCAATACTCTTACGAATTTGACAAAGTCTAGGAATCGAATCCCACACTATTCTTGAAAAATCACACTCAAAAAATAAATAATCATGATATTCATACCATATTGGATGAGATAAAGATTTTAAATTTGTTGGTGTTGTACGCATACTATACGTCTATATATATTCGTTTAAATTATTATCGATATAAAATGTTTTTCAATTTCATTTTTTCTCAATATTTGACTGATTAAGGACCACATATTTTCAAACTTTCAGACATTAGTTGTAACACTCTCGACCGAATGTCACATTTGGTCCTCAAGCTCAACCCACTACCATAAAATTCTTCACCTAGTTTAGCCAAATCTACATCAATTTCCATAAAATCCATTGAGTACAAATTAGTTCAATCGAAATAAGTGTATAAAACGTTTACACGGGAGCTCCAAGTTAAAACGAGTGTTTAAAACATTCGGCTTATACAACATAAATCCAAAATACAAGTTACAATACAAAACATATGGCCTACGAATACATAGCCCATTACATCTAAGAATTGTACTCTGACAAGTCGATGCTGAAATCCTACATCCGATGGTGCTCCTCCAATGCAACGAACAACCTACTGACCTGCGAACGGAAACAACGATTCTGAACGCTGAGCGAACAAAGATCAGTGGATACACTCCCTCTCAACCATGCTTCATGCAAATCATAAATAAGAGCAAGTTGCTAGATGTGATATCATGGCATATAAATACAAGTGGCACTATCATAATCGCCCAAACACATAGCAATCAACAAGTACATATACTCACAAAGCATCATATGTACAATTACAAACCTAGAGTGAGTCCTGATGTCACATAGCCTCGAAATCATACACTCAAGGTGAGATTCGATGTCACTTAGCCTCGAAATCATATACTCACAAAGCAACGAACAACCTACTGACCTGCGAACGGAAACAACGATTATGAACGCTGAGCGAACAAAGATCAGTGGATACACTCCCGCTCAACCATGCTTCATGCAAATCATAAATAAGAGCAAGCTGCTAGATGTGATATCATGGCATATAAATACAAGTGGCACTATCATAATCGCCTAAACACATAGCAATCAACAAGTACATATACTCACAAAGCATCATATGTACAATTACAAACCTAGAGTGAGTCCCGATGTCACATAGCCTCGAAATCATACACTCAAGGTGAGATTCGGTGTCACTTAGCCTCGAATCACGCACCCATACTCGAAATCTCTCATCGAGTATCAACGAATAAGTCCCAGTGTCACATAGCCTCGGGGTCACACATTCGATGCCACTTACCATGATGTTGCAACACGCTCACTAGGTATCCGGATCCCATCAAACAAAGGTGACTCATCCACAGAAGTGTCCTTACTTGGCACGTAACATCACACAATCCACTATGAACTCTATTGTTGCTATTATAAACAAGTCACCCAACATTTACCAAGTTATTACTCATTATGCTCACACATGAGGGTTAAATCTTGGTTTCTCAATTTTACAATTCATTATTCCACATTAGCAACCTATTAGACCATAGTCCTCGAATTATCAGCCCCTCAAACTCAAATTCAACATTTTCGGGCAGATTGTCTAGTGGGTGCCGGTACTGGACCTCGTGTACTGGTACAATACCCGGGGTATTGGTACTCACAATGTACCGATACGAAATTAGCTCACTCGATATGTATATTCACCTATAAAAAAATTGACTCACGAAATATCTTTAAACAAAGAATAAATTTTTTATATGACGGGTCTCGATTAAACGTCTGATGACGAGATATAACACGTTAATAATCATGTCATCTATATGATACTATTTGGTCCCTAAAATCCGCCAAAAGGGACCCCAAGAAGCCAGCAACTTACCGAATATAATGCCAAAGGCACACATTCTCTTGATGATAAAGTATCAAGTTTCATGAGTTGTGTCCAACTTAGACTCCATTGACCCAACTTATATAATGCCAAAGGCACACTTTCTCTTAATATATTGTGTGGGTAATGCAAATGGGATGAAACAAAGATTTTAAAATAATGGGTAAATTTCTCCGGAGGTCCCTTTTGTTTAGCCCGTCTTTTATTTTGGTCATCCAATTTGAAAAAAAAAATTATTCTTCCCACTTATGTTTTCGACCGTTACCGTATTGGTCCAACTGTTATCCCTGTTAATAAGATGACGTGGCACGTTACTAAAAAATTAATTTTTAATTTGACCCTCAAACTTTTTAAACTTTATATTTTTCACTATCTTCACACAAAAAACCTCCATTCCTTTAAAAATTTTCTAACCCAAACCCTAATCTCTCCCTCTATAAGTAAAATGCCAGTCATCTTATTAATGGGAGGTAATTATATATAATATATATATAGTTATAATCTCCGACTTGTTACTGATATGTTTGAAAATTAACAACTGATGGTACAGGTGTTGGGGGCATATTTCTTGATATTTTGCTGGTTGTGCATCCATGGTGATGAATGTAAGTTTGCTACCTGCAAAAGATTTCCGAGATTTAGGGAATGTTCAAGTTTTCAATGGTTTAATTCGATTTGATATTCTTTTTATGCAGCTGTCAGCTTATATAACAGCTCAAATTTTCGGATCAATTATGACAACTGGAACACTTCGTCTTCTCTTCAGTGGGACAGGCAATGTCTTCACCGGAACATCGCCGCAAGGGTAGGGTTAGGGTTAGAGAATTTTTAAAGAAATTGAATTTTTTTTTGTGAAGATGGTGAAAATATAAAATTTTGAAAGTTTGAAGGTCAAATTGAAAATTAATCTTTTTATTAATGTGTCACGTCATCTTATTAACGGTTGGGTAACCAAAACGGTAACGGTCGAAAACATAAGTGGCAAGAATAATTTTTTTACTAATTGGGTGACCAAAATAGAACACACACTAAACAAAAGGACCTCCGGTGAAATTTACCCTAAAATAATTTATGTCTAGATAAAAATAGAGATTTCATTTGTTTCCTCCTAATGTTTCACCGATTAAAAACCACATATTTTTAAATTTCCAGTCACCATTTTTTTATTTTAAAGAGTTAATGCGAGATAAAGGAGGACTCGTTGAGAAATTTGGGGAACAAATTTTCCTCTTTTGGGTTAAAACGTCCCCATGCGTTTTCTATATAAAAACATCATCTATTCTCTTCTCTACGTATTTCTTTTCCACTTCAATAATCAGCAGCATGTATTAATCTTGGGGGACCACCCCATTTCTTTTATTAAATCGATTAAAATAAATTCGTTTCTAAAACAGTAATCTATTACGACAAAGTAATATTTATCTTCGTTTTATTGATCATTGCTAATTCTTTCGTTTAAGAATCCGGCATCTATTCGATTTTAGATATAATCAAAACCTAATCTAGCTCTGGGATAGTATACAAGTCTTCAAGTTCTTATTGCAGCTGTTTTGACATAGGCAAAGAGTCGGTGACAAAAATCCATTACTTTGTCCAACAAGAAATGGCTCAGTTTCTTTGGCTACTTTTCCTTCTCCTTTCTTCTGCTACTGCTTGTGATCGATGCGTGCACAAATCCAAGGCTTCTTATTTCTCCTCAGACTCTCCACTTTCATGTAATTATACCCAGACTCGTTTTCTCACTCCATAATCAAAACTGGCAGAGACCCAGATCATAGTTTTGTGAAAGATTTGGCGGGTAACATTTGTTTTTGGGGTTTGATTATTTGCAGCTGGAGCTTGTGGATATGGCTCCTTGGCATTAAACCTCGGCGGTGGACGCCTTGCAGCTGGTGTTTCTTCCCTTTACAAACAAGGAGCCGGTTGTGGTGCTTGCTTTCAGGTCTGTTTTACTATTACTATTACTACTTCTGAATTAATTCTTTTAACATTTGTTATTGTTTCTCGGACATTTGAGTTTTGGTTTTGCAACATGTTTTTTTTGCAGATTAGATGTAAGGATCCAAAACTGTGCAGCACGACAGGGACAAAGGTGACACTAACTGATCTCAATCCCAATGGCCAAACTGACTTTGTTCTTAGCAGCAAAGCTTTCATGGCCTTGGCTAACCCGAGCATGGTCCGAGACATTTTGAAACTTGGGATTGTGGACGTGGAATATAAAAGGTGAGCTTGATCCAAATTCCAAACATTAAACAATGGGGAAAACATAAAAAACAGAACCAAATGAACAATGTTCAACTTTGATTGAGATTTATATTAATCATTACTACTCCACTGATGAATATGTGAGAACAGGGTACCTTGTGAATACAAAAACCAGAACATAGCTGTTAGAGTTGAAGACTCAAGCAAAAACCCTTATTACTTGGCAATTAAATTGTTGTATCAAGGTGGTCAAACAGAGATTTTTTCCATTAATGTAGCTCAGGTTAGCCCTGTGTTGTGAACTCAAAGTTTGTTTCATTACTGAAACGGATCCGGGATGAAATAAACTGATTTCATTATCGTTTCAGGTCGGGTCTCCGAACTGGATTTTCATGCAAAGGAACCATGGGGCAGTTTGGGAGACAAGCACAGTCCCAAAAGGTGCATTGGATTTCAGATTTGCAGTAACACATGGGCATGATAGGAAGTGGATTTGGGCAAAGAATGTGCTTCCAGCTGACTGGAAACCTGGACAGATTTATAATTCTAAAGTCCAACTCACTGCAATTGCACAAGAAAATTGCTCTCCTTGTGATTATGGGACTTGGTGATGACAAGATAAACAAAAGAAATAAAGAATACAAATAGTTTGAATAATAATTTGGGTAAAAAAAGATAATTACCTCTTATGGTTTGAAAAATACCTACCTGTTTCCCTCATGTTTGAATAAATCTCATAGTCCTTTTCTTGAGATCTATTTGTAAGTAAATTTTGAATAAAAAGGTTATTATATTATTGTTGTCATTATTTAACGTGTATTTTCTATTTATTTTATTAATTTTTGGGGAATTTTTTAACTAACATTATTTTGGGTTTTTGGGATATTATTAGCATATACACGTGATTATGGGAGAGATTATTATTTTTATTTTATAATACTTAATTTTGAACATTCCAATTTCATCTCCAAACTTTGACTCTCACTCTAAATTGCTCTCCAAACTTTTGAACGTTTTAACTTCATCCATAAATTATCAATATATGCTAATCATATTTAATGTTAATCAGATTGTTATAGAAGTTTTTAATTGTCGTGTAAATACATATGTGTATTATGTAATAATATATGATAATCACATCTCATGTTAATAAAATTGTTATAAATTTTTTTAATTATATGTAAACAATGATGAGTATCTACAGTATCAGATCTAGACTAATTAGTCAATGAATTAGATACTAATGGTTAGACCAAAAAGATTGACTCGAAGTATCTTTAAACAAGGAATAAGTGAAATCCCAATAAAGTGTGTGACGGGGAGATATAATATATTAATTATTAAAATGTAAATATATTTGAAATCAAATTCTAAGTATGCATTGATCTATTAATAATCATGCCATCCCAATGACGATTTTCGATGATATTGTTTTGTTCACTAAATTCCTCCAAAAGGGACAATGCTACATTCGCCTATTGGGTCATCTACCCAGTTGAAGTGACATATGATATGGCTATTAATAAATGTAATACAATGTGTTTTTAATGAATAATAAATGCAATGTAATTAATGCATCTCTTACCAATAAATAAATTTTAAGACTATAAATACAATACAATTAATACATCTTTTAGCTGTTGGGCAAAACTTGATTTAACTCTAAAAAAAATGAATTATTCGACTTGTCTTAATGCAAAAAAAAGTCTCGTTTTAACTCGACTCATAATTTCATAAACTTGACTCGAAAAAATTTCAAATAAAATTTGAGTTGTAAAATGAAAATTTGAATAACTAGGATTTTTTATAATTAGTGGATTGATTTTTAAGTTCGAGTTAAGCATCTCAACTATGTCTAATATATGTATATCACATGTGAAAATATGAAGAAATATATATGTATATCATATATTTCAATTAAATTATTTAAATTGTAAACAATTTATACTATAAAGAATATAAATAATTATAATTAAATTTGTTCAAAAACTCGAAAAATCAATTTTAATAAAAAAAATTCAAATAAAATTTGAGTCATAAAATAGGACTCGTAAACCCGATCAACTCAAAAAAAATTATTCGACTCAATCGAATGCTCTCTCTAACATCTTTGGCCAATAAAATTTTTCAAACCTATAAATGTAAAGATTATATTTTGATACACAAACTGTGTAAAAAAAATTACACAAACCTTCTATAAAATTTAAAACCTAATTCTCAAACCCCAACACCCTAAAATCTAAACCTAAACCCTAACTCTAAATTCTAAACATAAACCTTAAATTCTATACCTTACACACTAAACCCCTTAACCCTAAGCCCTAACCTAAAACCCTAAACCATAAAATTTAAAAGCTTGTGTAAACTTTTGTATCAAAGTATTTTCCTAAATATAATATAATTAATATTTTATTTTTAAATTTGATAAGAAGAGAAATTAAGCTAATTCAAATAAACATTTAGCCCGTCGTACTATCATGATGCAATTCCTTCAAAATTTCAACATGAGTCCTTAAAAATTTACGATATTCGAAAGGAGTGTTCTTATATAGCTGAAGCGAATTGACCAGTCACTTTTCAACAAAGCATTCAAGTGCAGCAAAAGTAAAACTCACATTATTATCGATATCATAATATTTTTTCCAGTATATAAATCATTAAAAATTTATTTAAAGTGAATGCATAAAAATTTTGAACAAAACTCATTTCATCTTAATACTATGTTCTCTCATCATAAAATATAAAATCTTAATACTCATTTTTTACACCAGAATTTATTAAGGTTAATACCAAGAATTTATTAGTATTATTGTCAACAATTTATTGAGTACACAATTTAAATAATTTTTATTTAAACTATCGTATCAGCTGAATAGATGACCCAGTAGATATATAAAGTTTTTTCCCTCCAAAAGGTACCCAAGATGCCATCAACTTGCGGAATTCATTTTTTTTTTTGATAAATTGTATGCACCATGTCTAAAAAAAAAGTTGTTACATAAGTATACAAGTATCTTTAGAAAATAGATACTCAATTAAGTATATCCCAAATTATACAAAGATGAAAATTTATAAGATCAATCTTGTCTATATATATTGTTATAAAACTTGATTCTGACCTAAAAAGTACAAGAAATAAGTAAAGTATCAAGCTTCAGACAACTAGATAAAGCAAAAATTATGTCCACATTAGACTCCATTGACCCAACTTATATAATGACAAAGGCACACGTCCTCTTAATATATTGTGTGGGGGTACTGCAAAATGCATGCCACATTGGTTTTTCTTATATAATTAAGGTTGAAAAACAGAATCTCTACTGCATGATACGATACATTACTATTTTTTTTCTTATAACTATTTACAATTCAAGACTTCAAGTTGTACAATTTTTTCTATTTACTCTATCTTTTGTATTAATATTTTTTTAACTTCTGCAAATATTTCTTTTGTTGTTCATTGTTGCCCACTAAACTTTTGTTTATTCCTCTTGCACTATACCATATAAAGAACAACATTCTAAGCAAGTTTTGAGTGGATTTCCTTTTGGTCGAGTAACAACTCATACGTATAAAGAATATCATTTCAAGCAAGTTTCGAATCTGACATAGTCTAAAGATCGAATCTCACATTATTCTTAAAAATTTACACTAAAAAAATAATTGATCACGATATACATAATTACATACCACATTGGATGAGATAAAGATTTTAAATTTATTTATGCCTTCTATACATACCATACGTCTATATTTAGTCGTTTAAATTCTTATTGATATAAAATGTTTTTCAATTTCATTTTTTCTCAATAATATTTGACTGATTTAAAACCACATATTTTCCGACTTTTAGACATTAGTTTTTTTTTTAGCTTCAAGGAGATCATACGAAATAAAGGAGGACCGGTTGAGAAATTCGGGGAACAAGTTTCCATCCTTTGGAATGAAATGTCCATGTTCTTCCTATATAAAGGTTGCACTCTCTCATTTGTAACATAAGCTTAAAAACATCATCTCTTCTTTGCGTATTCATTTTCCACTTCGATACCTAGCAGCATGTATTAATCTTGAGGGGCGACTTTTATTTTTTTATTATATTGATTAAGACAAATTCGCTTTTAACATAGTAGTACATCACGACACAATAATATTTATCTTTGTTTTTAATCTTTATTGCTTTATATCGATCATTGCTAATTCTTTTGTTTTCCAATAGTGGAAGCTTTGATAAACAGGGAAGAAAAGGGTAGAATTTTGGGGCACTGACTCTTCAGAAGTGCTAAAACTTAGCCACCCTTCCTTTCACTTACATTCCGGTTTAAGGATTTGATCTGATTCGATTTCAGATATAATCGAAACCTAATCTAACTATAGGATAGTATACATGTCTTCAAGTTCTTATTAGAGCTACAGGGACAAGTGTTTAGACATAGGCAAAGAGTCGGTAACAAGAAATGGCTCACTTTCTTTGGCTACTTTTCCTTCTCCTTTCTTCTGCTACTGCTTGTGATCGATGCGTGCACCAATCCAAGGCTTCTCATTTCTCCCTAGACTCTCCACTTCCATGTAATTATCAGATACCCCGACTCGTTTTCTCATTCGATAATCAAAACTGACCAAGACTCAGATCAATATTTTGTGAAAGATTTGGTGGGTAACATTTGTTTTTCGGGTTTGATTATTTGCAGCCGGAGCTTGTGGATATGGTTCCTTTGCATTAAACCTCACCGGAGGACGACTTGCAGCTGCTGTTTCTTCCCTTTACAAACAAGGAGCCGGTTGTGGTGCTTGCTTTCAGGTTTGTTTTACTATTACTATTACTATTACTATTACTATTACTATTACTACTTTTGAGTTAATTCTTTAACATTTCTTATTGTTTCTCGGACATTTGAGATTTGCTTTTGTAACATGTTTTTTTTGCAGATTAGATGTAAGGATCCAAAACTGTGCAGCACCACAGGGACAAAGGTGACAGTAACTGATCTCAATCCCAATAGCCAAACTGACTTTGTTCTTAGCCTCAGAGCTTTCATGGCCTTGGCTAACCCGGGATTGATCCGAGACGTTATGAAACTTGCGATTGTGGACGTGGAATATAAAAGGTGAGCTTGATCCAAATTCCAAACATTAAACAATGGGAAAAACATAAAAACCAGAACCTAATAAATAATGTTCAACTTTGATTGGGATTTATATGTGAAAACAGGATACCTTGTGAATACAAAAACCAGAACATAGCTGTTAGAGTTGAAGAATCAAGCAAACCACCTCATTACTTGGCAATGACACTGTTGTTCCAAGGTGGTCAAACAGAGGTTTTTTCCATTAATGTAGCTCAGGTTAGCCCTATTTTTTCAACTCAAAGCTTGTTTCATTACTTACCGATACGGGATCCGGGACGAAACAAACCGATTTGATTATCATTTCAGGTCGGGACTCCGAACTGGGTTTTCATGCAAAGGAAGCATGGGGCAGTTTGGGATACAAGCACAGTCCCAAATGGTGCATTGGAATTCAGATTTGCGGTAACATCCGGGCTTGGTGATCGGAAGTGGATTTGGGCAAAGAATGTGCTTCCAGCTGACTGGAAACCTGGTCAGATTTATGATTCTAAAGTTCAATTCACTGCCATTGCACAAGAAAATTGCTCTCCTTGTGATTATGGGACTTGGTGATGACAAGATAAACAAAAGAATGAAAGAATATAAATAGTTTAAATAATAATTTGGGTAAAAAATAATTATCTCTTATGGTTTGAAAAATACCTACCTATTTCCTTCAGGTTTGAATAAATCTCATAGTCTCTATTGAGATCTATTTGTTGAGTAAATTTTAAATAAAAAAGATAATTTATTGTTGTTATTATTTAAGGTGTATTTTCTATTTATTTTATTATTTCTTTTATCTATTTATAATTGTAAAATAAAAAATTTGTTACATTAAATTTATATTAAAGTATTATAAAAATAATCAACCACCAGTTAGTATAGTGGGATGAGACACTAGATCGCTTAAGTAAGGTCAGGGGTTTGAGTACTGACGCCGTAAATGAAGCAAATTGTGTTGGGAGAGTTATCCCATAATGGGTAGCACTCGATCGAGATTAACCAGCCAATGGGTTGAATACCGTTAGTTTAACCAAAAAATAATTATAAAATTAAATTATATTTTTTGGATAAATAAATTAAATTACATTTGACTTTGCGTAAAATTAAATATTTTAAAAATATATTTAGTTTAAGAGTTAATTGCACAATGTGTCCCTAAACTATGATATTCATTCATATTGGTCACGAAACTTTTAAACATTCTTATTTCATTCTCAAACTATGACTTTTATTTTAAATTAGTCCCCCAATTTTTAAACATTTTGATTTCATCTCTAGATTATCAATATATGATAATCATATACCATGTCATGAAACAATTATGATAATCAAACTGATTTTGTTCTTACGCCATGTTTGGTTGGTTATTCATGAATAGCCAACCCATTAGGGGTCTATTCTAAAGTGAATGGCTATTCAGTATTCAACAATTTGGTTGGCATGAAAAGGTTAGGAAAAGATGAAGAGATTAGCTGGTGAATATGCCCTCTTTCAAACATCAAATCATAAAAAAAGAAAATCAA
Organism: Hibiscus mutabilis; assembly: GCA_019671005.1. Lineage (NCBI taxonomy): Eukaryota > Viridiplantae > Streptophyta > Magnoliopsida > Malvales > Malvaceae > Hibiscus > Hibiscus mutabilis. The sequence goes on from CM033754.1 coordinate 38,149,618, forward strand.
GTCCTGCTTCAACCAACACACAATGGACAACACAGCAGGCTCATTTATGGCTACAACGGTCCAATATCTTCATCATATTCCCTTTCCCATGTTTTTTGAATATGCGTAAATCACAACTTTGGAAAAATATGTTTTATTCGGTTAAAAAATTAAATAGATATTTTTTAATAATTTAAAGGTAATTATAAAGTATTATATATTAATAGATATTCTTAATTCTTTGATAATGCGCATACACTTTATTGACAAATTAATTTAAACATGTATCTCTTAAAATAAATATTATCTACTTTTTTTACTAAAATAATTATTGGGTTCAATTGAACAGATATTATTATGAAAACACGTTGATGCAAAATCTAATGCAACTATAGATATATGTAAGCCTTCAAAGTTTTTATTACAGCTACAGGGACAGCTGTTTAGACATAGGCAAAGAGTCGGTGACAAAAATCCACTAGTTTTTTTCCACTTGCTTTTGCCTTTTGGGTCACTCCGCGCTTAAGCAAAATGCCTGTCTCTTTCATATGTAAGCCTTACCAACTATCAACCAATATTCAAAGTATAAAGAAATCAATTCATGGTTTTACGGAAATGCTCAACTGGACTCCACACTAATCTTCTTCACCTATAAATAAACTGATCAACCCCATTTTTCTCTGCACAACAAGAAATGGCTCACTTTGTTTGGTTACTTTTCCTTCTCCTTTCTTCTGCTACTGCTTGTGATCGATGCGTGCACAAATCCAAGGCTGCTTATTTCTCCTCAGACTCTCCACTTTCATGTAATTATAGCCAGACTCGTTTTCTCACTCCATAATCAAAACTGGCAAAGAGCCAGATCATAGTTTTGTGAAAGATTTGGTGGGTAACATTTGTTTTTCGGGTTTGATTGTTTGCAGCTGGAGCTTGTGGATATGGTTCCTTGGCATTAAGCCTCGGCGGTGGACGCCTTGCAGCTGGTGTTTCTTCCCTTTACAAACAAGGAGCTAGTTGTGGCGCTTGCTTTCAGGTTTGTTTTACTATTACCATTACTACTTTTGAGTTAATTCTTTTAACATTTCTTATTGTTTCTCGGACATTTGAGTTTTGGTTTTGTAACATGTTTTTTTGCAGATTAGATGCAAGGATCCAAAAGTGTGCAGCAGTACAGGGACTAAGGTGACCCTGACTGATCTCAATCGCAATAACCAAACTGACTTTGTTCTTAGCAGCAGAGCTTTCATGGCCATGGCTAACCAGGGCATGGTCCGAGACGTTTTGAAACTTGGGATTGTGGACGTGGAATATAAAAGGTGAGCTTGCTTCAAACATTTAATAATGTTTTTTTATTAGTTTTGAAAGGTCAAAATTCGCTATTAGTGATAATAACTAAATTATTGATTTAGTTCATGTACTTTTTCAAATTAGTTTATACAATTTAACCATATTCTCTATTATATCGTCTTGATCAAGATTCAAACAGTGCAAGACCTAAAATGGATCAAATTAGAATATAGGGACTAAAAACAGAATTTTACCCTTATGATTTTGTTCCACCCACCACATAAAAATGTCAAGCCCTGCTTGGACCAAGTTAACATATTATGAGACACCCCAGCAGGCTCATTAATGGCTATAACGGTCCAATATCTTTCATTATATTCCTTTTTCACATGCATTCTTTCTTATATAATTTCTTTGCCCTAATAAACAATGTTCAAAAAAATTTGATTGGGATTTGTACTGATCATTATTATTTCACTAATGGATATGTGAAAACAGGATACCTTGTGAGTACAAAAATCAGAACCTAGCTGTTAGAGTTGAAGAATCAAGCCAAAACCCTCATTACTTGGCAATTAAATTGTTGTACCAAGGTGGTCAAACAGAGGTTACTGCCATGGATGTAGCTCAGGTTAGCCCTGTTTTTCAAATTCAAAGCCTGTTTAATTACGGATATCAAATCCCGGACGAAACAAACCGATTTGATTATCGTTTCAGGTCGGGTCTTCGAACTGGAGTTTCATGAGTAGGAACTATGGGGCAGTTTGGGATACAGGCAGAGTTCCAACCGGTGCATTGCAATTCAGATTTGTGGTAACATTTGGGTATGATGGGAAGTGGATTTGGGCAAAGAGTGTGCTTCCAGCTGATTGGAAAACTGGACAAATCTATGATTCAGGAGTTCAAATCACTGACATTGCACAAGAAGGTTGCTCTCCTTGTGATGATGGGAATTGGAGATGAGAAGATAGATAAGTGAAACTATATATTCGAACATGGATACGAAGATTAGCTTGATGGTCTAGATATATAAATAAGAATTTTTGTATTTGTTAACGTTTTTTAAGATATATGAACGCTAATAATATAATAAAATTGTGAAATTATTATTAAAAAAAATCCTAAAATAGTATAAATAGAATATATGAGTTAATTATTTATAAATTTTATTTTTAAGTGAAATGAATAAAAAATGTGATATTTATGAAATGAAATGAAAAATAAATAAAATTTGTGCAAAATTTGTAGTAGTTCTTTAAAACTTGAATATGGAAACCAAATTAATGAACAAAAGAGTTTCATATTAAAGAGGTGTTTGGACTAAGGATGACAAAAATGTTAAAATTCGGCGGGCTTTAATTTGATAGAGTTGATTTTTTAAAAAAAATTGGATTATTATCTCGCACACATGCGGTAAAAAAAATTTGTTTTTACAAGCGCCTAATTTTAGAGTTTAGTGTTTTAATTTAGGGTTTAGAGTTTAAGGGTTTTAATGTAGGGGTTTAGAATTTAGGGTTCATGATTAGAATTTAGGGTTTAGAGTTAGAATTTATGGTTTAGGGTTAGGTTTAGGTTTAGGTTTAGGTTAATATTGTTAGGGATTTAGGTTTTAACCTATAAATCCTGTAATACCCCAAAATTTACTAAGTTGATTAAGGGTCATTTAGTACTAAGATAATAGCTTAAAAGCTAACTTAGTGACTAAAATGACAAAAATGCAAAAGTTATGATTTCTTTAATTATGGGTTTTGGAAAGGAAATTTCTAAGGTTTAAAGGTATCATGTGATAGATAGTGAATTGAATAAGTTATTCTTAAAGTTTGGTTGAATTTCAAGGAAAATTGGAATGGGAATTGAAGTTTAAAATGTTAGTGACCAAAATGTAAATTCTAAAAATTTTATGGCTAAAGTATAAAGTTTGGAAAAGTTTGGGGACTAAAGTTGTAATTTCCTAAAAGTTAAGGGCTTTTATTTCATAAATAAATAGATCACCTAAGAGAAATTTTTGGTTCGATCTGATACTTCGATTATTGGGAAAATCACATTTAAAGTTTAAGTGGAATTCGGATACCCGGATTGAACTGAAAATTTTTGAAGTTTTGCCGTATGATAGAGAAAGGTTATAAAAGTCATTTCCAAGTGTTGGAAATATTTTTAATTTGATTCAAGATGAATCCTACAGTTTATTTCTGAGTAAAAGATTATTTATCGGTATATTGGATCGAATAGAAATTTTGGAGACTGATCCAAAAGATATGTAAAAATTCATAAAATATTACTTTATGAATATTTTATTATAGTTGGTTGGATTCCAACTAGATTTAGTTGAATTTTTACAAGAATGGCAAAGTAGTAAATAAAAACTAGTTGGAGGGCAAATTGGTCATTTGGCCCCAATGGCAATTTTGAAATATTTAAAAAGTTATCAGGGCAATTTTGGAAGGAGAAAATGGAATATTAAATCTTGGCCCTTGATCGATGATAAAATCAATCTTAACCATTGGATAAAAAGGGCAAAATTGTAATTTCAATATTAAATGAATTTAATATTCATTTAATAGATATATGTGTAAAATAATGATAAAAAGATGAACCAAATGTTCCTCTTTTCCAGCCAAAAACGTGAGGGCTAGGGAAAGAAAGAGAAAAAAATTTTCAAGCTCGATTCAAGCCCCAAAACTCGATTTTCAGGTAATCTCTTCAACTACAAAGTTGTTATACTCTTCAAGCTCTATCTTTTGATATCAATAATTCATGGAATCCATGCTTGATTGATGAGAATTTACATGATAAAGAAATTAGGGTTTATGGATCAAATTGGGGCTTTTGAGATTTTATGATTCTATGATTGAATTCAAGTTGAAATCAAGCTTGAATTGTTGTTTGGAAGCAAAACCCTAAGTTAAATTGTGTAGGGGCCATTTCGAAAAATTGAAAAGTTTAAGGACCAAATCTGAATTTTTAGAATTTTTAGTGTATTTATGTTATTAATGATGTTAGAGATAAGAAAATGAAGTTAGAATGGCAAATTGTTGTTGAATTGAATTAGTGACCATTTTGACAATTTGTCAAAGTTAAGTGACCAAATCGAAATAGAAGTTTTGTATGGGGGCTAAATCTGTTTTTTAGTTGTAATGATGGAATTAAGGTAGTAATGTTAAATTGAGGACTAATTTGCAAAGTTAAGAAGCTTGAATCCTTATCTTTGCATTTTAGTGACTATTTCGGTAAAGAAAGAAAATTAAGGAGAAGTTAGTATAAAAGTTGAAGTTGTTTATGGAAGTTGTGTAGAAAAACTGGTTTATGGCAGTAACTTTGAAAATTCACCATAAATTATACAAAAATGGTTAGAAGGTGAATTTTATACCGATGTAAAGATTTGTTCGTCTAGTTTCGCTTCCAACAAACGGAAATTGATTTCGAGTTCTGAGTAAAAAGATATGAAATTTTAAGTGGTGAAAGGTCATAAAACAGTATAGCATGTTGTTCCGAAATTCAATACTGAAAATTGACTTTGAAAATTCTCCATAAATCGTACAAGTTGAATTTAGGATATTAATTTATATGGTTGAAAAGCTTATTAAATCTAGTTTCTTTCAGAACAAACGGAATCGAATTCCGAGTTGTAGATTATTTTATAGAAATATTTCTTTGGAGGTACTGCAAACTGTCAGAAAATGAGAATTGATACACTTTGTATCTAAGGTTGATTAGTAAGCTTGAAAAGGGTTAATGGAAGTTCAAATTGGTCACTAAGGACCATAATGAGTTTTTGAACAATACAAGGAAGAAAAGAAAATGTTTGGAGATTTTGTATTCAAATGATTATATTGGACAATATGTCTAAGATATTGTTAGATTGGGATCTAACAAATATTTTACTTATTTGAATTATGAAGTTAAGTTCGAATCAAGGGAGGTTCGAGGTACAATGAAGGAAAGGATCAAAGAGGACTTAGTGAGGCATATTAATACATGGCCCAGGTGAGTGCAATGCATACATAACATGATACATGGATGTTTTATACATCACCGGTAGGACTTGCGATGAGTCTACCTGGTCTATATATTGTCATGATATTTATGTCATTGATCATATATTTGACATATTTTAAATATGTCAAAGGTTGAAAATAAATTCATTGATCACTAGTTATTGATGATGGTCTACTATGAATGTTATTTTAGGTATGAACTGCTTAATGTTAATATAAATTGATATACGTTACTATTGATGATATAAATGATGAAATAAAGCCCAATGTATGATATAGAGGTTCGATGGTATAGTTAGATATCCGTAGGGTCATAAACAGCTGTATAAATATTCTAAGCACTTCGGTGCAATATTCATAAATACTCATTGAGGGTATACTCATGCAAGGTTTGGGTATACGGAAACACTTAGGGTGTTAAGCACTACAGTGCAAATTTTATTAATACTCAACGAGGGTATACTCATGCAAGGTTTGGGTATACAGAAGCACTTAGGGTGCTAAGCACTACGGTGAAAATAATATACATACTCAAGAAAGGTTGGGTATGGGGGGATGACTCGTGTATATAGAATCTCTTAATTTGATACCTTGGGCTAAGTAAACTGAATTGAAATCAAAAAAATAGAATGATAAGCTTGAAAGCTTGCAGACAGAGTTGGAAAAAGGTATTGGTAAGCACTGAAAGCTTACGGATGGAAATGACACCGATATTGGTAAGATCTAATCTTATCACTTTGATATACATATATGCTATTACATATTTAATTATGTTAATGAGCATGTAATGGTAAGGTGATCATATGCATTATTAATAATTAATAATTAATATTGAGATTGATATTATGACAATTGCACTTAAATTTGAATTATTGCCTCACTAAGTAAATACTTAGCGTGTAACTGTTTTACATGTAGAAAAGAAAAAATGGTTGAAGTAAGGAGCATATACGGACATCATCAATCAATAACAGGTACATCAGTATCAGTAAGATATCTTTTGATACTGTTTGATATATACTAGTTGGCGTGTATATTAAAAGGGTATGCTTGCTCTGATAGAATTTGTATTTTATTTGGTATCTGGATGAATTTTAAATCAGGCAGTTTTTAGGCAATTTTATTAATTATATCAAGACAAATTAAATTGATAAGTTGTTGCCTAAAAATAAAATCGCTTTGAAGATGAAAATATTATTTTTAAACTTTACGCGAATAACTAGATTTGTAAATAAAAACTAAATACATTGTAATATTTTTAAAGAAACAAAATTTTACCGAGTTACAAATGTAGAGGGTTTGACAAATATTTTGTGATATCTCTGACTCGTATTCAGCTATGAATACGGGAAAGGGGTATTACAAATCCTAAATTTAAACCTTAAACCCAAAATTCTATAAATAACCCATAAATTCAAAACTACTACATTTTAACCCTTAAATCTTAAACGGACTCTGTTTCTACAAGCGCTTCTGCATGGAATAACTACACATATATAATATGTGTGTTATTGGGTAAACTACATTGGAGGCCACTAAATTATTAGTAAGGTTATATTTAAGTCTCCCAATTAATAAAAGTTATAATTAAGTCACTCAAAGTTTTAGTTACTATCGGGTCACTCCTCTGTTAAAATACAAACGAACATCTAAAAAGATTTGGTATGATGATAATTTTAGATTTGAAATAAACTAATAATTAAACTTTTTAAGTTACTAAATTTTTACTATTAAATAGATTTGAAAATATCAAGTTTGGTATAACCCGTGTTACCACGAGTACTCAAGTAGGAATGATGATGACCGATGAAGAACAAATCATCTGGGAGAAGAAAAGTGACTAAATTAATATATATTTTAAATATGAATAGTTAAATTTATTGAATTATGACTAAATTGGTAAAATATATAAGTTCTGAGGACTAAAACTATCATTATACCAAGCCTTTTTTATGTTCGTTAGTATTTTAACCGAGGAGTGACCGATCGTAATTAAAACTTTAATGGAGTGACCCAAATATAACTTTTAATAATTGGGTAATCCAAATTTAAGCTTACTAATAATTGAGTGACCTCTAATGTAATTTACCCTATATTTTTTAACTTATTTTAAAATGTTACTATATATTATTTAAATGAATAGAATTTCTTGGTCTTTTTAGTGTTCTTATGTATGTCTCAATAATAAAAATAAATAAATTTAAAGTTTTTAGGGTTAACATTTAAAGTTTATGATTCATGCTTTAATTATTAGAGTTTAAAATTTAATTTTTTAATGTTGAAATATATATATATATATATATATAAAAGACAAAAAAAAAAACAATAGAGTTACGTTCTATTTAGATTTTCTTAATTTCTCCCTCTATTATCTCTTCATTTTCCCCGTCTTTCCCACTCCTCTCCCATTTGTTCCGCCTCTGCTTTTTTTTTTTTCACTCTTTTCCTTCTTTTCATTTTTACCGTCGTTTTTTTGTTTAGATTTAGAAAATTTTCATAAACCAGACTTTTCACCTTCCATTTCTTTTTTATCCCTTTAATATTATAATTTTAAATTTTTGGAGAAAATGGTTTTGAATCTTATGATCTTCGCAAAATTTGATAGGCTTGGAGGAATCTTATAATTTCAAGGAATTGAAGTTGGTTGGATGGGAAATCATGCTTTGCTACTTTAATGTTTACATGAATATTATTTTCCCATAGGCAAAGAGAAGAACTTCACTGACAAACCCTAAGAAAGTAAAAATTTTATTTATATATATATTTTAATAATCTAAAAGTGATTATAAGGTAATATTTGTTCATAACCTTTTTAACGATGCACACACACTTACAGACATTGTAATTGAAACCGGATCTACTAAAATGAATATTATCTACTTTTTTACTAAGACCATTTGTTGGTTCTTTATATATTCCTATTGAAAATAGCATTGTCCGGTTTGATTCTCACTTATTCTTTTAGCAAGTTAAGCAACTGATTTTCGGTTCTCATTTAATCGCCAAACTGTCTTATTTTTTTTCTCCATATCCAATACATATGAACGTTCCAAGTCAATCTCAATATAATAGCAATAAAGGGCTTCCTCTAAACCTAGTAACAATTAACAAACCATTCTTGATCATGCTTTCAGTTATTTGGTTTTCCTTCTTAAAAGTACAAAACTTCAATATATTTTTATACGGATTTATATTCAATATACTGGCGGTGCAAAATTTTTATATAGATTTATATTCAATAAGCATCTTAGTTTTAGGGTTTAGGGACTTAGTTTAAGGTGTAGAGTTTAGGGTTTTAGGTGTAGGGATTTAGAATTTAGGTATAATGGCTAGAACTTAGGGGTTAGGGTTTAGAGGTTATGATTTAGGGTAATATGTTAAGGATTTAGATTTTAACCTATAAATCTTAAATTTGAACCCTAAACGTAAAATTATATTCATAATCACTAAATTATAAACTATTAAACCTAAACCTCACACCCTAAACTGAGTTTCTAAATCTTAAAATTAAAGCGTTTGTGGAAACTAAAAATTTTCACCGCCAGTATATCAAATAATTATACATCCTTATATACCTTTCTTTGAAAAGAATGTTCCGAAAAAAAGATGATCTATGTATTCTTAATATTTTCGGCATTTGATTCTGGATTATCGAATGAACATAGGACGAAAATCTATGTATACAACGATATCGGTGGAGCTTATACATAGATTATGCAAGTGCTCGTAACTTTTTTTACCCCAAATCTTAAATCATAATCTTAAATTTTAAGTCTAAATCTTAAATCTAATTTTTTTTAGTGTGGGCATAAATAGGGAAACCAAAAAGAGGGAGAAAATTTCTATTCATGGACAAAAACCCTCTGCCCCTTTTTAGCGTCCATTTCTATGCTCTAATACTAAAAAATTAAATTATAAGTTTTAACCCTAAATTTTAAATTTTAACCTCTAAACCCTAAAAATATTATCTACCACAAATTCCCTAAACACTAACCTTAAATTTTAACCCTAAACTAATTTTTAGTGTGAGACATAAATATGGGCACCAAAAAGGGGCAAGAGATTTCTATTTAATATGAATAAAAATCTTCTGCCCCTTTTCGGTGCTCATTTTCTATGCCTTAATACAAAAAAATAAATTATAACCCTAATCCTAAATTTTAAATCTTAATTCCTAAACTCTAAAAATACACTCTACGCCTAATTCCGTAAACCCTAACTTTAAATTTTAATCATAAATCTAATTTTTTTAGTGTGAGACAAAAATAAATAAAAGCATCGAAAAAGAAAGAGAATTTCTATTCCAGTCGATATTGGTTTTTATTTATTAATATTAAATGTCCATGGAAACCAAGATTATGAAAGTTACAGAATGCTTACAACCATAACAAACACCCTGCCAGCAATTCTAATACAAGCAAAACAAAAACAGAAGATAAGGAAATGGATATGCGTGGCGATGATCAGCAGATTATTTCAGGCCTATAGACATGAGTACTCAAACCAAGATGAGCCATCAGAAGAGCAACATGAGTGAGCAGCTCGCCTTCGTGCCTCAACTGCTGCGCGTGCAACGACTAGCACTATAAACCATCATCTCCATCCATACTTCACTTATCATCTTCCATTTCTCTTCATCATCCCACCTGTCACTTTTCAAGCTCTGTAATTGTTTGGCAAACTTGACACCATCCCATAAGGCCCCGGTTTCTGATAACTCGGTGAACCCGAAATCCGAGGGCGAAAACAGCAGTGCTTCGATGAATTCCTTCATGGGAACTTTCATGTTCTTTTTTGTTTTCATTTGAGTTGATATTCTCTGAATTTGGAGGTAAGTTTCTTTGTTTACCATCTCTCTGAACCCGTTTGGCAGCGTTGCTGGACGAACCAATACCAGGTACATCATGTAATCAGACAACGATTTGCTGATTTCCCGAATTGAATCACACGCGTTCCGTCGATGCTTCGAGAGATCGTCGTGGTAAACGAGCGAGGTTGCGATGTGCCATACGAAGATTCCACGGGTGAAATCTGAGGATTCTGTTTTCCAACCAGTCTGCTGAGAGATACATTAGCCAGGCATTGGTTGCGATGAACGGCACCCATTTTCCAGTGTATTTCTTTCGTTTCCTGCCATAATAAATGAGGAGAAATTGGACAAGAAGACTCACTAAGCTCCCATTCGCTCCAAAAGTTTGGCAATCTCTGAGAATACCCTCGTCAACACTGTTTCCTTGGTCTCTACGTAAAGTAGAGAGATGACAACTGAAAATTCAATATATATTTATATATCAATATAAAAACGAAAAAGATCATAAGAATTTCTTACGGATATTATTGAGAAGATGATCAATTTTTTATGTTGAGTTTTTATTCATTACTATTCAAATATAAATTTAATCACTAATATGAGATTATTCTACATATGTAAATGGTTATGATTAGTGTATTGAAATTATTATGAAATGAGGTTAATATGTTATATAAAAAGTCTGTTTTAGCCCCCTATAATAAAAAAATAGCCCTCGTACATTTGAAAGTTTAAACATTTTAGTCCAAAATGTTAAAGTCTGTGTCAATTTTGAAATTGAACAAATTGATACTTCTTAATGAATGAGAGTATTTTAGCCAACATACATTTTGAAAGTGAATAAATAAAAAAGATCTCTCATGGTGTTAAACTTTTCTGTTAGTATATGGCAAGTGTCTAACTCCGATTGAATAAATTTATAAAATAATTTTATATTTTTTATAATTTTGAAAATTAAAAAAAATAATATTTTTTCATTTTTTTACTATCTTCAATTAAACCCTTACTTTCACTCAAATTTAAGAATTCTAATTAAATTCATGTTCGCTTTTTATTAATAATTTATTATTTTATTTTATAATTTTTTACATGAAATTTCTTAAACACTCATGAAAAATAAATATAAAACTAAAAGAGGATTCTTAGTGTTGTTTTTTTTCAACTTTTTGTGTGCCAGTGACCATGGCTTGAAGTCTCTACTATAGCATTGTAAATCTGTTTGGTGTTTGCAATTTTTACATTTTTGATGTGTTGGATTGTATGACTAATATATTGTGTAATCGATTTTGATTTAAGTAAACTCACTTTAAAACAAAATCATATTCTAACTTAAAGATCTATTGTCTTGCTTGAAATAATAATACAAACTAGCTTTCATTAGGTAATATGGAATGTTTGTTTTATGTATTATTTCTTGGTGTGATTGTAGAAATTAATTCATATTTATGTTTGGCTTGTAATAGGAATTAATCTTGTATTTAGATTTCATAAGTGTTTAAAAATTTTAAGTACAAATTGACAAAAAAATATTTTAAGAGAGATTAATTTGCTTGAGTTCAAAATTTAAAGGGGCCTAAAGAGTGTTTAAACCAAAATTTAAATGTTGAGATAAACTCAAATTTCATGGTAATGACCATGTTCGGCGATTAACAAATAGCGGATTACATTAGCTGATAGTGAATAGTTGATAGCATTAGCTTATTTGACTAGCGGATTATATTAGCTGATTGTATAAAAGTGTTTGGTAAAATTAACTGATAGCTGATAGCTGTTTGATTATTTAAACAAGCAAAATGACATATAAGGACATGATTATATTTTATAATGTTTAAATAATTTATTAGTTATTAACATTTTTATCTATTAATATTAATTAGATTATGAAAATTAATTTTTTAATATCATTACTGAGCATATATGAGGATATGCGTACTAATTTTTTATTTGTAAAATTATCTTTTTAATATAATTTTAAGAATTATTAAATTTAGATGTATATATTAATTCCTTATCTATGAAATTATATTTTTGAATATTTTAATTTCTTATTTATCCAGTTATTTCTTGGTGTGATTGTAGAAATTAATTCATATTTATGTTTGGCTTGTAATAGGAATTAATTTTGTATTTAGATTGCATAAGTGTTTAAAAAATTTAAGTATAAATTGACAAAAAAATATTTTAAGAGAGATTAATTTGCTTGAGTTCAAAATTTAAAGGGGCCTAAAGAGTGTTTAAACCAAAATTTAAATGTTGAAATAAACTCAAATTTCATGGTAATGGCATGTTTGGCAATTAGCAGATAGCTGATAGCGGATAGCGAATTACATTAGCTGTGTAGCGAAGGTCTCGCTAAATAAAAGTGATTGTGTTTTCGAAGGATTTTTGAAAGGTGTTTGGATATAAAATATTTATTCCGTGGGGTTTACAAAAACCTTATAAAAATGGAGTCGCCACCGCCACTTAGGTAGTAGGGGACACCATAAAACCAGAGATTCAAAAATGGGTTCGGGAGTGATTTACGGATGGGGAAGGATTAGCACCCCACACCGCCCAAAATTGGTACTTTAATAATTACCGCTTTATTAATATTGGATTTTTCGGATTAGAGTGACGATTATTTTAAAATTCAGTCATAATTGCGAATAAATTTTAAAGGCCCCGTTATCCGAGAATAAACGCCCAACCACTATCACTACGCTCGACATCGCCCCGTTTACGCTTTCGGATAAAAGGGCACCGCATTGACAATTTATATATCATATGCAATCTTAGTGGCAAAAATATAAAACATGGCAAAATATTTAAATACAATAAATATTGACATAATGTAATACTAGTCAAACATAAAATGCTAAACTAAAACATACATATATACATATTAATCTAACTCATAAATAAAAACATATCTAGCATAAATAAAATATTAATATACAACACAAATTTAAAACATATTAAATATTAATCTAACACATAAATAAAAACAAACTCAAGATAAATAAAATACTATTCTAAAACATACATAAATAAATATTAATCTAACTCATAAATAAAAACATATCTAACATAAATAAAATATTAATATGCAACACAAATTTAAAACATATTAAATATTAATCTAAAACATAAATATACAAAATAAAAAATAAGACTAAAATTTTAAGATAATTGATACTTCATTAAATTATAAAAATTACAACACTAATAAAAAAGGGAAGAAAATATACCTAACTAGGAGCTCGAACGACGAACTCTGCCGAGATCTACCGCGACCCCTCCAAAAATTTAACTAGATCGGACCTAAAATAGGACCCCGATCGAATGTTGGATCGAACCAACTGGGGTTGTGGGCACGCGCCCAACCCCCGGCCGCCCTTTGCGGCCGCCATGCCCCCTATGAATTGATGGCAATTTGAATTGCCAATTTCTCTTCAATTTTGGGCGTCCATTTCTCTTCAATTGGGGTGCCTATTTATAGGCAAATGTGATGGAAAATTGGGTGACGTGGAGCACCCTGCTCCACGCAAATTTCCCTTTTTTTTTGATTTTTTGATTTTTTGATTTTTTATTTTTTACTTTTTTTATTATTATTTTTTTACTTTTTTATATATATAATTTTACTATTATAATAACACTAATAACACTAAAACCCGGTCAAAAATGAGTGATTACAGTTGCCCCTCTTTGCTTGTTCTTGTGAAACGAGGGCAAAGCAAAGATCAAAAGCACTCATTTTTATCGACTTGCTGTTTTGTTTGTAGCCTTGGAAAAACGAATTTTTTTGGACATCTCCGCTCTTCCTTGGCTGAATCTTCAGGCTCGTAAGTTCTTCCTATATAGAGCTTCGTCACCTTCCGATCTTGGAGTTTTATCAGACTTCCCTGTTTGTAGCTTTGGAAAAACGAATTTTTTTGGACATCTCCGCTCTTCCTTGGCTGAATCTTCAGGCTCGTAAGTTCTTCCTATATAGAGCTTTGTCACCTTCCGATCTTGGAGCTACGGGCTCTTTCGACATAGAACCCTTCGCTCTCATTGTAGCTTTGGAAAAACGAATTCTTTTGGACATCTCCGTTCTTCCTTGGCTGAATCTTCAGGCTCGTAAGTTCTTCCTATATAGAGCTTTGTCACATTCCGACCTTGGAGCTACAGGCTCTTTCGACATTGAACCCTTCGCTCTGATTTTTAGCTTTGGAAAAACGAATTCTTTTGGACATTTCCGCTCTTCCTTGGCCGAATCTTCAGGCTTGTAAGTTCTTCCTATATAGAACTTCGTCACCTTCCGATCTTGGAGCTACAGGCTTTCGACATTGAACCCTTCGCTCGATTTTTAGCTTTGGAAAACGAATTCTTTTGGACATTTCCGCTCTTCCTTGGCGAATCTTCAGGCTTGTAAGTTCTTCCTATATAGAACTTCGTCACCTTCCGATCTTGAAGCTACTGTGCTCTTTCGACATTGAACCCTTCGCTCTCGAGACAATGAAGCTCTCTGAGTCTTTCCTATATAAGACTCTTTGCTTTTTTTTGACACAACAGTTTCCTATATAACCCTGTGTCATAGGTGAATTGCTTTGATTTGGAATTCTTCCTATATAGAATCATGAAGTCTTCACCTTGGAGCCATCAGTTCCTCCTATATAGAACTTTTTGGCGCCCGGAATCTCAGAGCCACGAGGTTCTTTTTCGACCACGTAACCCTTCACCCTAAGACAATGGAGCTCGAGTCTTTCCTATATAAGACTCTTTGCCTTTGACATAGCAGGATCTCCTATATAATCTTGCGTGTCATGGGTGATTTTCTTTGACCGGGAGTTCTTCCTATATAGAATCTGCAGTCTTCACCCTAGAGTGTTAGTCCTTCCTATATAGAACTTTCAGCTTCGAAGCCTCGGAGAGGAGAGTTCTTCCTATATAGAACCTTTCTCCGAGCTTGAAAACATGTGCCTTTATGTAAAAACATTGTCTCCTCATTTGGGACTCACATCATGATGACCCTGATGTCTCTTTGGATCTGCAAATACGAGATGAAAACAAAATGCTATGACAAATGAATGAATTGACATGCTCCTAATCCTAGTGATGTTTGACTATTCATGATGCATGAGCTTTAATATCATGGTGGGTTTGTTTTGGTCCTTTTGCCGCTTGTTTTCTCCTTTGTTACGGGCATCGATACCTTTTTTTCACCGCCAAGTTCAACCGTCTCGATCTTTCTCTTTTTCAATTCGACTTGAATTTTAAAGCGCCTTTCGGGTTTTCACTTTAGAGAGAGATTTTTTTTCCGAGATAGTATTTCTTGACGGCAAGAGAATTTACGGGGTTTTTCAGCTCGCCCTCGTCCATTTCTGTTAGGATCAGGCTCCTCCCGAGAAGGCCTTTTTATGACGTATGGTCCTTCCGAGTTGGGCATCCATTTTCCTCGAGAATCTTTCGGATAGGGAGGATTCTTTTGAGTACCAGATCCCCTTCTTTGAATTCTCTTGGCGCACCTTTTGTTGTAAGCTTTGCACCATCCACTTTTGGTATATCGACCATGACAAATGGCTTTTAGTCTTTTTCGTCAATGAGATTTAGTTGGTCGAGTCCGCTTGTACCCATTCAGCTTCTTCCGATTTTGCCGTTTAAGACCCGGAGGGACGAAATCTCTACCTCAATTGGGAGTCTCGCTTCGGTATCATACACCAAGGAGTAAGGCGTTGCCCCCGTTGATGTGCGGATGGACGTTCTATAGGCGAAAAGGGCAAAAGGCAACTTCTCATGCCAATCCTTGTAGGTATCCGTAGTCTTCGCTATGATCTTCTTTATATTTTTGTTTGCCGCTTCCTTCGCTCCATTCATTTTAGGACGATAGACTGTGGAATTATGGTGTGTTATTTTGAATTGAGTGCACACGTCCTTTATCATTTTGTTGTTGATTGGAAGCATTGTCGGTGATGATCCTCTCTCGCAATCCGTATCGACAAATAATTTCCTTCTTTAAGAACTTACAAACTGTAGTCCCGTGATATTGGCGTAAGACGCTGCCTCTACCCATTTGGTGAAGTAGTCTATGGCGACCAAAATGAAACGGTGCCCATTGAGGCCTTCGGATGGATCGCCCGATAACGCCCATGCCCAATGCCGCGAAAGGCCACGGAGAATTCATGGTGTGTAGAGGCGATGGGGTGCATGAATTTTGTCAAGATAAATTTGACATTTGTGGCATTTCTGGCGTAATCGATGCAATCCCCCTCCATGGTCAACCGAAATAACCGTATCTCATAATTTTCCGAGCTATAGACAACCCGTTGGCGTCGTTCACGAGATCCCATCATGTACTTGGCTAAGATTTCCTTTGCCTCCGGGCATCCGCACATCTCAAGCAATGTTTGATCATGACTTTTCCTATACAGGATCTCCCCATCTAGGACATATTTCGTTGCCATTTTTCCAGCAGCGCTGTCATTGTCGTTTGCCCTTCGGATACTTTTGAAGCTTGACATATTGTAGGATATCATAGTACCATGGATTCCGTCAATCTCTTCCTCGCACATTACAACAATGAGCAGGCTTTTCAAACGTCTGCATCTCAATGGGTCTCATTTCTGCCCAGGTGTTTGTTTTAAACATGGATGCCAAGGTTGCCAATGCATCTGCCATCTGATTTTCTTCTCGGGGCAGGTAATTGAAGCTGATCTTTTCGAACTCTTTGACGAGCTCTTGGATTAATTCGTGATATTTGACCAATTTCGGGTCTCTGGTTTCCCACTCCCCGCGCAATTGGTAAATGACTAAGGACGAATCTCCGAACACTCGAAGTTCCTTAACCTTTCTCTCGATGGCTGAGTTTAGTCCCATGATGCAAGCTTCGTATTCAGCTATATTGTTTGTGCGAAGAATTCCAATCACTGGTGAAAGGATAATAGACGCCCTCGGGTGAAATTAGCACGCCCCTATCCCATGTCCGAGGGCGTTGGAGGCTCCATCAAGTAAAGTTTCCATGACTCATCATCCAAATCTCTTCTTGGTTGTAATGCACATCAAGTCTTCGTCTGCGGGAAACTAAAGTTCAATGTCTCATAGTCATCCAAGCACGACTAGCTAGGAAGTCCGCCACGGCACTCCCTTTACGACTTTTTGATTAACATATACGATGTCGAATTCGGATAAGAGCATCCGCCATCGAGCCATCCTTCCCGTTAGTCTTTGGCGCTTCCATTAGAAACTTTAATGGGTCTAGCTTGGATATCAACCAGGTAGTATGGTACAACATGTCTTGTCGAGCCGCTTGGTAGCCCAAACTAGAGCACAACACAGCTCTCTTTGACCGGCGGGTACCGTGTTTCGCAATCATTGAATTTCCGCTTAGGTAGTAGATGGCTGCTCCTTCTTTCTTGACTCATCGTGTTGCCCTGGGACACATCCCATTGAATTCTCAAGATCGTTTAGTGGTCGACTGTGTGCACGTGCGACTAAAATTGGAGCATTTGTCGTACTTTTTGTGCGAAAGGCTTTCTTCTTCTTTAGAGTTATCACCCGCCATCATAAATGATCGTCTGGTTCTTATATTATTCTTATATGAACCCTTGTCATCTTCTTGGCTTGGCGTTGCCCCATTCAACCACGGGCTCCACTGCTTTGAATTTTTTGGCCTATCATATAGAGTCTTGATCTATTTCTAGTTACTGGGTGGGCCAAGATGCTTCCATCCCTTAAGCTCTTCCTTGATCTTCTCGTAGCATTTCGACGGGAACTAACTCTCGGTCCCTATGCTTTAAATCTCATCATCATTCATTTTTAAAGTAAAGTAAAAGGCAATTTACTTGTGTATATTTCAAAAAAAATAATAATAATGATTGTTTGAAAAGATAATGATCATTTTGAAAATCACAACTTGACATTTTGAAAACATTGTTTGGAACAAATGGTAAACATCATAACTTTGGGAGAAAATGTCAAACCTTTTAAAACATGTTTGCCCCGAAATATCAAACACCATAGCGCATCTGTTTTCAAGTTGCTGAGACCAACTCTAATGAAGCGCATATTTAGAAGATCTTGACCATTGTGGAGATATATGCCAATGTATAGTTTCTTACGGTCTAATAGGCTTTTTGAGAGGAACAACCCTACCTAGTTTCTACCCCGTTTAAGGTGGCTCTCTTAATCTCATTATCTCACCATGCCCCATCCTTCCCTCATTTGGGTGTCGATCAAGCACTTCAAGTTTGACGTTCCTTGAAGAAAAGTTAACCCTTATAGGCGGAATGAAATCAAGACATTCTCATTCAACTTGATTTTTATG
The DNA here is from genome assembly GCA_019671005.1 of Hibiscus mutabilis. Lineage (NCBI taxonomy): Eukaryota > Viridiplantae > Streptophyta > Magnoliopsida > Malvales > Malvaceae > Hibiscus > Hibiscus mutabilis. Next base: position 38,167,970 of record CM033754.1, read on the forward strand.
GATGACGGAGAATGGTCTTTGGGGCTTGTAATGTAGGCCTTTGGTTTATGGTTAAGTGAAACAAAGATTTGTACTTGTATAACTTGGATATGCCCATTGTTCTTTCTATTTTTGGATCACTCTAGATTTGCCCATTTTTGGGTTTTCACCCTAGAGTTCATTTCTTTTCTTTTTATTATATCTTTGCCTTGCATTCGGCTATATCTTGATGTTCATTTTCTGTTCAAGAATGTTTGATCCTTCAAAACTCCTGAATCGAGATTTCTTGAAGGACTACGATTACATTTCTCGGGAATTCTTGTGATTGGCACGCCAAGATGAAATGTTATTCTTTCTTTTTTCTTTTCTCAATTTTTTCTTTTTCACTTTTTCTCTTGGATCGCTCTAGATTGCCCATTTTTGGGTTTTTTCACCCTAGAGGTCACTTCCTTCTTTTGTACCTTCAGATCAATGTATTTTGGCTGGATATTGATGCCAGTGAGCTCGGGTAGACTACTCTTTTTCTTCATTTTCAGGATCACTCTAGACTGCCCATTTTTGGGTTTTCCCTGCAGGTCATTTCCTTTTTCAAAATTGGCGATCTTCAGCCGACTTGTCTTGACTTGGCTTCAATTCGAGCTTCTATACTAATTTTCAAAACTGATGTTTACTTGAAATGTGGATTCCTTCATCTCTTGCTCATAGTTGAAGTCTCGTTCTTGTATTGTTTGATCTGTGGTGTGAAGCATAGACTGTATTCTTTCTTTCTTTTTCTTCTTTTTTTTTAGACTATTTCACTCTGGGTTTTTAGCATTGAATCTCTTTCTTCTTATTCGAGTCTATGAATGTATCCTCGAATCAACACGGATCTATATTGGTATTGATGCGATCTTCCGCTCGGAGTTAATTGCCTCTCTGTAGCTCTTCGATATTTACTCGATCCGGATTGCTTCAGCCTTTTCGATTACCATTTATCTTCTTTTTGGTTTTTCATTTGGACATATCCATGTTTTCAACCACTTTCTTCTCGATGATTTTCTCGATCTTCGCATCTAACTGTATGGTCTCATCCGTGTCTTCGGGTAAAGTAAAAGAACACCATTCGTTGACATATTCACAAATGTCCCGAGAATGCCTTCAGTGGGGGGGTAGAGGTTTAGGGTCAACTTTCGTTTCAAGGATCTTAAACAACAAGTGCCCGAGAAGATAAATTCTTAAAATGGGAATTGCCCATTGTCTAAACACTCGCTTTTTGTTCCTCTGTTGGCCTAAGTAAACTAGCAGATACTCACATTTCTGAGATCACCACAACATTCAATCTCTTCTAAATATATGCAACTTAGAGTTGATCTTTGGGTTTGAAGCAAATGTCTTTGTTGCATTCAAAATTCGAGGACTGGTATAGAAATGATATATACATATGTCCATTCAAAAATGTGTGTATATGCATATGGGAAAACTACCCCATAAAAATGAAATGTTTAAAGAATCAAGAATGTAAATATGTTTTTCTAAATGGAAATGTGATTTTTAATTCTAATAAACAATGATTTTTTTGTTGAGAATTTCTTTGTGAAATGATGAGAAAACCGTAGGGACCTTTGGATTATCTCCGTGGTGCTAACTCATTTCTGCCCTTCCAAGGTAGTGTAGGCTTGCCTCTTCTCTTGTTTTTCCACATTTGGATGGCTATTTTGTCACGACTCCTTTATCGACCAGCTTCTTAATTTTTTAACGACCCCAAATTTCTTAGTATCATGCCCCAAGTGCCTCAATGTTTTGAAAGTGATACACATTTATCTCTTTGTTTCCTTTTGCTCCTAGGCAGTGTCCGGTCTTTAAACTAAGGTCCCTGAGTGCATGTTTGTTTCTCGCTTCTGATTTGTCATTAAGTCCTCAAAGCTGACCTTCATTTTCTCGAGCATATTATTAAAGAATAAATATAAAAGATGGCATAGAAGTCAATTTCCTCTTCATCTACGGGGGGTTGCACTTGGGTCACTAAACACAGACACCTCAAAGCACATTCCTTCAAGCTTTCATCAGGTTTCATCTTCGTACCCTAGAGATACCGGCGACTTAGTGCTAGGTCCAAAGCACATCATATCACGGTAGGTCTTGCTAGACTGTCGGGAAGTAGTGGATCGGTAATTTTTAATGCATCCTCCATCTTTTTTTAATAGAATATGGCGCGTGAATCTTGAGGCATCTTGTTCCATCATCATGTGCAAATCGAGAATCTTTGGAATTGAAGGAACGACCAACCCAGGGGTTCAAACAGAGTTTTCTTGCATTAAAGACATCAAACTTCTTGTTTTTTCTCTTTTTCCTCGAGCCCATCTTTTAATCGCTCGGATCTGGATTTTTGAGTGTCTTCAATTCATGATAAAACTCTAATTGTTCTTTGGATTACCCCTCAAAAATTTTATGCAAGGTGTAAAATATGTCATGATTGTACAATGTAATGCAATGCAATGCAATGTAATGCAATGCAATGCATGAATGCAAATGCGGTGTTGATTCTCGAACAGTCCTTAAAAAGACTTTCAATCAAGAGAAAAATGTCGGGTTGCAAGAAACTAATAATGAATTACAGGTGACAGTTAGCTTCCTTCTTCGAGATCTTAACCGGGAAGCAAAACATGTGCTCCATGTCTCGACGCGTCGTCTTGAGGATGATGGATGACTTCGTCTTCTCTTCTTATTCTATTTTATGGACTTGTGACGTCATGATCTTTATTTTGTGGCTTCTAAAAATGACATCAACAAGTGCGGGCATAATGCAGATAAGATCTTTTCGGGTGCAAACGAATAATACGCCTAAACAGGATGGATTCTATCGGTCCTAAGGAGTACTTTAAAAATTTTAGGGTTTAAATTAAAATTCTCAAATATCATTTGGTTCAAAAATTTTAACTTACTTAAAAATGAAACTTTTAGGTTTCTTTTGTTATTATTATTCTTCCGAAAGTTTTATGAGAGAAGAAGTTTCAAAGCAAAATAATAATATTTTTTGAGTTAAATTAAAATCGAGAATTTAAAAATGGTCAAATGTGAAGATTTAAAATTAGGATTCTCGCGTACTCGATGAATCTTCGCGTCAGACGTGCCTTATTGTCGCATCGTCTTCTTTCGAGATTTTGCTCGACCTAACTTGATCTTTGTAATATTATCGTTCGGCAAAGCGACTTTTTCTATTTTGAAAGCCTTTTAATGAGCTGTTCTTGAATCAACACCATGTCATGATATGCAACATGAATGCAAATAAAGGCGTTGATTCATTTGGTAATCACCCTTTCGAACGACTTTCATGGGAATTAAAGGGTCCAGATTACAAAAAGATACATATTACAAAAGGAGTCCCTATTACAAAAAGAGCCTATTACAAAGTCTTAATTACAAAATAAAATTCTACACATAAACTCTAGCTCTACCTCCTACCTCCTCGACTGACTCTGAGCAACTTGATAAACCTTGGTGCTTCTTCCATGTCCGGGGTTATGAAAGGTCGGAGAGTCGTGGCTTCGTAGCTAAGTCATTCACACACCTTGTAGCTCGTTGTATGTCCACCATTAGGTCTCGTGTGTATACTTTGGCACTACACGCTGCTCGGCAAATTGTTACGTCGGATCTGTTGAGTAATCTCGACCGATGTCACGCGATTGGATCGATGATGTCCTTCCTAAGACACCTTTTTCCATGATGAAAGATTTTCTAATCGGGCAAAACCACTTGAATCAACGCTCTATGTAATGTGGATGCAATGATAATGCAACAAAAATATGTGTAAAAATAAAATAAGAAACAAAAAGAAATGAGTTAGTAAGGATAAAAATAATAAATACATAAATAAAAGGACAAATTAAATAAGGTAAATAAACAAAACGACCCTATTTATCTAGTCCAAAACACCTAAGGTTATCCGCATGGCTCTAACAGGGTGGGTTTCTATGTTCTCTACATGCAGTGTTGGTGCTAGAGGTACCGAATTGTCCTTGCTGTCCCCCTACTAAGGGTAGCAAGGCCCCGATCATCACCCATTATAGGCTCCTTTCAACCGGGTTCAATTTGGGGACCCATTCGCTTATGCCCGCATTGAAGGAGCGATATCTCATTTAAAGCATAAGGTACTCGAGCCCCGAAGGTACTTGCTAGGCCCATACGGGAGAACGATATCTCCATGAAAGCATTAGCGTTTTCCCCCACTTAAAAAGACGGGTTTATATGCCATATTTTAAATGCGTTAAAATAAACGCGCAATTATGACCGAATGTTAATTTAATAGTTACTTTAATCCGGAATTTCCAATATTAGTAAAGCGGTAATTATTTTAAAAGCTTGACTCTCATTTGTTTTGAAAAACAAAAATGTCCCCAGCGGAGTCGCCATCTGTAGCGAATGTCTCGCTAAATAAAAGCGATTGTGTTTTCGAAGGATTTTTGAAAGGTGTTTGGATATAAAATATTTATTCCGTGGGGTTTACAAAAACCTTATAAAAATGGAGTCGCCACCGCCACTTAGGTAGGCGGACACCATAAAAACAGAGATTCAAAAGACAGGTTCGAGAGTCGGTTATGGATGGGGAAGGATTAGCACCCCACACCGCCCAAAATTGGTACTTTAATAATTACCGCTTTATTAATATTGGATTTTTCCGGATTAGAGTGACGATTATTTTAAAATTCAGTCATAATTGCGAATAAATTTTAAAGGCCCGTTATCCGAGAATAAACGCCCAACCACTATCACTACGCTCGATCATCGCCCCGTTTACGCTCGGATAAAAGGGCACCGCATTGACAATTTATATATCATATGCAATCTTAGTGGCAAAAATATAAAACATGGCAAAATATTTAAATACAATAAATATTGACATAACAGAATACTAGTCAAACATAAAATGCTAAACTAAAACATACATATATACATATTAATCTAACTCATAAATAAAAACATATCTAGCATAAATAAAATATTAATATACAACACAAATTTAAAACATATTAAATATTAATCTAACACATAAATAAAAACAAACTCAAGATAAATAAAATACTATTCTAAAACATACATAAATAAATATTAATCTAACTCATAAATAAAAACATATCTAACATAAATAAAATATTAATATGCAACACAAATTTAAAACATATTAAATATTAATCTAAAACATAAATATACAAAATAAAAAATAAGACTAAAATTTTAAGATAATTGATACTTCATTAAATTATAAAAATTACAACACTAATAAAAAGGGAAGAAAATATACCTAACTAGGAGCTCGAACGCATTTAACTCCGCCGAGATCTACCGCGACCCCTCCAAAAATTTAACTAGATCGGACCTAAAATAGGACCCGATCGAATGTTGATCGAACCAAGCTGGGGTTGAGGGCACGCTTCAACCCGCCAGCCTTGCGGCGGCCATGCCCCTATGAATTGATGGCAATTTGAATTGCCAATTTCTCTTCAATTTTGGGCGTCCATTTCTCTTCAATTGGGGTGCCTATTTATAGGCAAATGTGATGGAAAATTGGGTGACGTGGAGCACCCGCGCCCACATAAATTTCCCTTTTTTTGATTTTTTGATTTTTTGATTTTTTTTTTTTTTTTTTTTTTTTATTATTATTTTTTTACTTTTTATATATATAATTTTACTATTATAATAACACTAATAACACTAAAACCCGGTCAAAAATGAGTGATTCTGATTTGCCCCTCTTTGCTTGTTCTTGTGAAACGAGGGCAAAGCAAAGATCAAAAGCACTCATTTTTATCAGACTTCCCTGTTTTGTTTGTAGCCTTGGAAAAACGAATTTTTTTGGACATCTCCGCTCTTCCTTGGCTGAATCTTGGGCTCGTAAGTTCTTCCTATATAGAGCTTCGTCACCTTCGATCTTGAGTTTTATCAGACTTCCCTGTTTGTAGCTTTGGAAAAACGAATTTTTTTGGACATCTCCGCTCTTCCTTGGCTGAATCTTCAGGCTCGTAAGTTCTTCCTATATAGAGCTTTGTCACCTTCCGATCTTGGAGCTACGGGCTCTTTCGACATAGAACCCTTCGCTCTCATTGTAGCTTTGGAAAAACGAATTCTTTTGGACATCTCCGTTCTTCCTTGGCTGAATCTTCAGGCTCGTAAGTTCTTCCTATATAGAGCTTTGTCACATTCCGACCTTGGAGCTACAGGCTCTTTCGACATTGAACCCTTCGCTCTGATTTTTAGCTTTGGAAAAACGAATTCTTTTGGACATTTCCGCTCTTCCTTGGCCGAATCTTCAGGCTTGTAAGTTCTTCCTATATAGAACTTCGTCACCTTCCGATCTTGGAGCTACAGGCTCTTTCGACATTGAACCCTTCGCTCTGATTTTTAGCTTTGGAAAACGAATTCTTTTGGACATTTCCGCTCTTCCTTGGCCGAATCTTCAGGCTTGTAAGTTCTTCCTATATAGAACTTCGTCACCTTCCGATCTTGAAGCTACAGGCTCTTTCGACATTGAACCCTTCGCTCTGAGACAATGAAGCTCGGAGTCTTTCCTATATAAGACTCTTTGCTTTTGACACAACAGTTTCCTATATAACCCTGTGTCATAGGTGAATTGCTTTGGTGGAATTCTTCCTATATAGAACTGCGAGTCTTCACCTTGGAGCCATCAGTTCCTCCTATATAGAACTTTTTGGCGTCTGGAATCTCGAGCCACAGGTTCTTTTTTCGACACGTAACCCTTCACCCTAAGACAATGGAGCTCGAGTCTTTCCTATATAAGACTCTTTGCCTTTGACATAGCAGGATCTCCTATATAATCTTGCGTGTCATGGGTGATTTTCTTTGACCGGGAGTTCTTCCTATATAGAAGCTGCGAGTCTTCACCCTAGAGTGTTAGTCCTTCCTATATAGAACTTTCAGCCACGAAGCCTCGGAGAGGAGAGTTCTTCCTATATAGAACCTTTCTCCAGAGCTTGAAAACATGTGCCTTTATGTAAAAACATTGTCTCCTCATTTGGGACTCACATCATGATGACCCTTGATGTCTCTTTGGATCTGCAAATACCTGAGATGAAAACAAAATGCTATGACAAATGAATGAATTGACATGCTCCTAATCCTAGTGATGTTTGACTATTCATGATGCATGAGCTTTAATATCATGGTGGGTTTGTTTTGGTCCTTTTTGCCGTTTGCTTTCTCCTTTGTTACGGGCATCGATACCCTTTTTCACTGCCAAGTTCAACCGTCTCGATCTTTCTCTTTTTCAATTCTGACTTGGAATTTTAAAGCGCCCTTTCGGGTTTTCACTTTAGAGAGAGATTTTTTTTCTGAGATAGTATTTCTTGACGGCATCAGAATTTACGGGGTTTTTCAGCTCGTCCTCGTCCATTTCTGTTAGGATCAGGGCTCCTCCTGAGAAGGCCTTTTTTATGACGTATGGTCCTTCCCAGTTGGGCATCCATTTTCCTCGAGAATCTTTCTGGATAGGGAGGATTCTTTTGAGTACCAGATCCCCTTCTTTGAATTCTCTTGGGCGCACCTTTTTGTTGTAAGCCTGCACCATCCACTTTTGGTATATCTGACCATGACAAATGGCTTTTAGTCTTTTTTCGTCAATGAGATTTAGTTGGTCGAGTCTGGCTTGTACCCATTCAGCTTCTTCGATTTTACCGTTTAAGACCCGGAGGGACGAAATCTCTACCTCAATTGGGAGAATCTTGCTTCGGTATCATACACCAAGGAGTAAGGCGTTGCCCCCGTTGATGTGCGGATGGACGTTCTATAGGCGAAAAGGGCAAAAGGCAACTTCTCATGCCAATCCTTGTAGGTATCCGTAGTCTTCGCTATGATCTTCTTTATATTTTTGTTTGCCGCTTCCCTTTGCTCCATTCATTTTAGGACGATAGACTGTGGAATTATGGTGTGTTATTTTGAATTGAGTGCACACGTCCTTTATCATTTTGTTGTTCAGATTGGAAGCATTGTCGGTGATGATCCTCTCTGGCAATCCGTATCGACAAATAATTTCCTTCTTTAAGAACTTACAAACTGTAGTCCTGGTGATATTGGCGTAAGACGCTGCCTCTACCCATTTGGTGAAGTAGTCTATGGCGACCAAAATGAAACGGTGCCCATTGGAGGCCTTCGGATGGATCTGCCCGATAACGTCCATGCCCAATGCTGCGAAAGGCCACGGAGAATTCATGGTGTGTAGAGGCGATGGGGGTGCATGAATTTTGTCAGCATAAATTTGACATTTGTGGCATTTCCTGGCGTAATCGATGCAATCCCCCTCCATGGTCAACCAGAAATAACCGTATCTCATAATTTTCCGAGCTATAGACAACCCGTTGGCGTGCGTTCCACAGATCCCATCATGTACTTCGGCTAAGATTTCCTTTGCCTCCCGGGCATCCGCACATCTCAGCAATGTTTGATCATGACTTTTCCTATATACAGATCTCCCATCTAGGACATATTTCGTTGCCATTTTAAAGCGCTTTTTACGTCATTGTCGTTTGCCCTTCGGATACTTTTGAAGCTTGACATATTGTAGGATATCATAGTACCATGGATTCCGTCAATCTCTTCCTGCACATTACAACAATGAGCAGGCTTTTCAAACGTCTGCATCTCAATGGGTCTCATTTACGCCTGGTGTTTGTTTTAAACATGGATGCCAAGGTTGCCAATGCATCGCCATCCGATTTTCTTCTCGGGGCAGGTAATTGAAGCTGATCTTTTCGAACTCTTTGACGAGCTCTTGGATTAATTCGTGATATTTGACCAATTTGGTCTCTGGTTTCCCACTCCGCGCAAGAATTGGTAAATGACTAGGACGAATCTCCGAACACTCGAAGTTCCTTAACCTTTCTCTCGATGGTGAGTTTAGTCCCATGATGCAAGCTTCCGTATTCAGCTATATTGTTTGTGCAGAAGAATTCCAATCTCTTTGGTGAAAGGATAATAGGCGTCCTCGGGTGAAATTAGCTTTGCCCTATCCCATGTCCCGAGGGCGTTGAGGCTCCATCGAAGTAAAGTTTCCATGACTCATCATCTGAAATCTCTTCTTGGTTGTAATGCACATCAAGTCTTCGTGCGGGAAACTAAAGTTCAATGTCTCATAGTCATCCGAAAGCACGACTAGCTAGGAAGTCCGCTCACGGCACTCCCTTTACGACTTTTTGATTAACATATACGATGTCGAATTCGGATAAGAGCATACGCCATCGAGCCATCCTTCCCGTTAGTCTTTGGCGCTTCCATTAGAAACTTTAATGGGTCTAGCTTGGATATCAACCAGGTAGTATGGTACAACATGTCTTTGTCTCGAGCCGCTTGGTAGCCCAAACTAGAGCACAACACGGCTCTGCCTGATCTTTGGTACCGTGTTTCGCAATCATTGAATTTCTGCTTAGGTAGTAGATGGCCTGCTCCTTCTTTCTTGACTCATCGTGTTGCCCAGGACACATCCCATTGAATTCTCGAAGATCGTTTTAGTGGTCGACCAGGCACTGGTGCGACTAAAATTGGAGCATTTGTCAGGTACTTTTTGTGCGAAAGGCTTTCTTGTCTTTAGAGTTATCACCCGCCATCATAAATGATCGTCTGGTTCTTATATTATTCTTATATGAACCCTTGTCATCTTCTTGGCTTGGCGTTGCCCCATTCAACCACGGGCTCCACTGCTTTGAATTTTCTGGCCTATCATATAGAGTCTTGATCTATTTCTAGTTACCAGGGTGGGCCAAGATGCTTCCATCCCTTAAGCTCTTCCTTGATCTTCTCGTAGCATTTCGACGGGAACTAACTCTCGGTCCCTATGCTTTAAATCTCATCATCATTCATTTTTAAAGTAAAGTAAAAGGCAATTTACTTGTGTATATTTCAAAAAAAAAATAATAATGATTGTTTGAAAAGAATAACAGTCATTTCGAAAATCACAACTTGGACATTTTGAAAACATTGTTTGGAACAAATGGTAAACATCATAACTTTGGGAGAAAATGTCAAACCTTTTAAAACATGTTTGCCCCGAAATATCAAACACCATAGCGCATCTGTTTCAAGTTGCAGAGACCAACTCTAATGAAGCGCATATTTAGAAGATCTTGACCATTGTGGAGATATATGCCAATGTATAGTTTCTTCTGGTCTAATAGGCTTTTGAGAGGAACAACCCTACCTAGTTTCTACCCCGTTTAAGGTGGCTCTCTTAATCTCATTATCTCACCATGCCCCATCCTTCCCTCATTTGGGTGTCGATCAAGCACTTCAAGTTTGGCGTTCCTTGAAGAAAAGTTAACCCTTATAGGCGGAATGAAATCTGAAGACATTCTCATTCAACTTGGATTTTTATGGATGACCAGAATGGTCTTTGGGGCTTGTAATGTAGGCCTTTGGTTTATGGTTAAGTGAAACAGTATTTGTACTTGTATAACTTGGATATGCCCATTGTTCTTTCTATTTTTGGATCACTCTAGACTGCCCATTTTGGGTTTTCACCTAGAGTTCATTTCTTTTCTTTTTATTATATCTTTGCCTTGCATTACGGCTATATCTTGATGTTCATTTTCTGTTCAAGAATGTTTGATCCTTCAAAACTCCTCGGAACTGAGATTTCTTGAAGGACTACGATTACATTTCTGGGAATTCTTGTGATTGGCACGCCAAGATGAAATGTTATTCTTTCTTTTTTTCTTTTCTCAATTTTTTCTTTTTCACTTTTTCTCTTGGATCGCTCTAGATTTGCCCATTTTTGGGTTTTCACCCTAGAGGTCACTTCCTTCTTTTGTACCTTGGATCAATGTATTTTGGCTGGATATTGATGCAGTGAGCTCGGGTAGACTACTCTTTTCTTCATTTTCAGGATCACTCTAGATTTGCCCATTTTTGGGTTTTTCCCAGAGGTCATTTCCTTTTTCAAAATTGGCGATCTTGAGGCCGACTTGTCTTGACTTGGCTTCAATTCGAGCTTCTATACTAATTTTCAAAACTGATGTTTACTTGAAATGTGGATTCTTACATCTCTTGCTCATAGTTGAAGTCTCGTTCTTGTATTGTTTGATCTGTGTGTGAAGCATAGATTGTATTCTTTCTTTCTTTTTCTTCTTTTTTTATTTGTTCACTCTGGGTTTTTAGCATTGAATCTCTTTCTTCTTATTCGAGTCTATGAATGTATCCTCGAATCAACACGGATCTATATTGGTATTGATGCGATCTTCCGCTCGGAGTTAATTGCCTCTCTGTAGCTCTTCCGATATTTACTCGATCTGGATTGCTTGACCTTCCGATTACCATTTATCTTCTTTTGGTTTTTCATTTGGACATATCCATGTTTTCAACCACTTTCTTACGATGATTTTTCTGATCTTCGTACCCAATCTGTATGGTCTCATCTGTGTCTTACGGTAAAGTAAAAGAACACCATTCGTTGACATATTCACAAATGTCACGAGAATGCCTTGGGGTAGAGGTTTAGGGTCAACTTTCGTTTCAAGGATCTTAAACAACAAGTGCACGAGAAGATAAATTCTTAAAATGGGAATTGCCCATTGTCTAAACACTCGCTTTTGTTCCTCTGTTGGCCTAAGTAAACTAGCAGATACTCACATTTCAGTATCACCACAACATTCAATCTCTTCTAAATATATGCAACTTAGAGTTGATCTTTGGGTTTGAAGCAAATGTCTTTATTGCATTCAAAATTCGAGGACACAGTATAGAAATGATATATACATATGTCCATTCAAAAATGTGTGTATATGCATATGGGAAAACTACCCCATAAAAATGAAATGTTTAAAGAATCAAGAATGTAAATATGTTTTTCTAAATGGAAATGTGATTTTTAATTCTAATAAACAATGATTTTTTTGTTGAGAATTTCTTTGTGAAATGATGAGAAAACCGTAGGGACCTTTGGATTATCTCGTGGTGCTAACTCATTCTGCCCCTTCCAAGGTAGTGTAGGCTTGCCTCTTCTCTTGTTTTTCCACATTTGGATGGCTATTTTGTCACGACTCCTTATCGACCAGCTTCTTAATTTTTTAACGACCCCAAATTTCTTAGTATCATGCCCCGAGTGCCTCAATGTTTTGAAAGTGATACACATTTATCTCTTTGTTTCCTTTTGCTCCTAGGCAGGTCGGTCTTTAAACTAAGGTCCCGGAGTGCATGTTTGTTTCTCGCTCTGATTGTCATTAAGTCCTCAAAGCTGACCTTCATTTTCTCGAGCATATTATTAAAGAATAAATATAAAAGATGGCATAGAAGTCAATTTCCTCTTCATCTACGGGGTTGCACTTGGGTCACTAAACACAGACACCTCAAAGCACATTCCTTGAAGCTTTCATCAGGTTTCATCTTCGTACCCTAGAGATACCGGCGACTTAGTGCTAGGTCCAAAGCACATCATATCACGGTAGGTCTTGCTAGACTGTCGGGAAGTAGTGGATCGGTAATTTTTAATGCATCCCTCCATCTTTTTGCGAGAATATGGCGCGTGAATCTTGAGGCATCTTGTTCCATCATCATGTGCAAATCGAGAATCTTTGGAATTGAAGGAACGACCAACCGAGGGTTCAAACAGAGTTTTCTTGCATTAAAGACATCAAACTTCTTTTTTCTCTTTTTCCTCGAGCCCATCTTTTAAATTTGCTCGGATGGATTTTTGAGTGTCTTCAATTCATGATAAAACTCTAATTGTTCTTTGGATTACCCCTCAAAAATTTTATGCAAGGTGTAAAATATGTCATGATTGTACAATGTAATGCAATGCAATGCAATGCAATGTAATGCAATGCAATGCATGAATGCAAATGCGGTGTTGATTCTCGAACAGTCCTTAAAAGACTTTCAATCAGTAGAAAAATGTCAGTTGCAAGAAACTAATAATGAATTACAGGTGTGAGTTAGCTTCCTTACGAGATCTTAACCGGGAAGCAAAACATGTGCTCCATGTCTCGGCGTCGTCTTGAGGATGATGGATGACTTCGTCTTCTCTTCTTATTCTATTTTATGGACTTGTGACGTCATGATCTTTATTTTGTGGCTTCTAAAAATGACATCAACAAGTGCAGGCATAATGCAGATAAGATCTTTTCTGGGTGCAAACGAATAATACGTCTAAACAGGGATGGATTCTATCGGTCCTAAGGGAGTACTTTAAAAATTTTAGGGTTTAAATTAAAATTCTCAAATATCATTTGGTTCAAAAATTTTAACTTACTTAAAAATGAAACTTTTAGGTTTCTTTTTGTTATTATTATTCTTCTGAAAGTTTTATGAGAGAAGAAGTTTCAAAGCAAAATAATAATATTTTTTTGAGTTAAATTAAAATCGAGAATTTAAAAATGGTCAAATGTGAAGATTTAAAATTAGGATTCTCTGCGCCCGTTGAATCTTCTGCGTCATACGACGTGCCTTATTGTCGCACCGTCTTCTTTCGAGATTTTGCTCGACCTAACTTGATCTTTGTAATATTATCGTTCGGCAAAGCGGACTTTTTCTATTTTGAAAGCCTTTTAATGAGCTGTTCTTGAATCAACACCATGTCATGATATGCAACATGAATGCAAATAAAGGCGTTGATTCCGCTGGTAATCACCCTTTGAGCGACTTTCATGGGAATTAAAGGGTCCAGATTACAAAAGATACATATTACAAAAGGAGTCCCTATTACAAAAAGAGCCTATTACAAAGTCTTAATTACAAAATAAAATTCTACACATAAACTCTAGCTCTACCTCCTACCTCCTCGCATGACTCACGAGCAACTTGATAAACCTTGGTGCTTCTTCCATGTCGGGGTTATGAAAGGTCGGAGAGTCGTGGCTTCGGTAGCTAAGTCATTCACACACCTTGTAGCTCGTTGTATGTCCACCATTAGGTCTCGTGTGTATACTTTGGCACTACACGCTCGTTCGGGCAAATTGTTACGTCGGATACATTGAGTAATCTCGACCGATGTCACGCGATTGGATCGATGATGTCCTTCCTAAGACACCTTTTTTTCCATGATGAAAGATTTTCTAATCGGGCAAACCACTTGAATCAACGCCTCTATGTAATGTGGATGCAATGATAATGCAACAAAAATATGTGTAAAAATAAAATAAGAAACAAAAAGAAATGAGTTAGTCTAGGATAAAAATAATAAATACATAAATAAAAGGACAAATTAAATAAGGTAAATAAACAAAACGACCCTATTTATCTAGTCCAAAACACCTAAGGTTATCCGCATGGCTCTAACAGGTGGGTTTCTATGTTCTCTACATGCAGTGTTGGTGCTAGGAGGTACCGAATTGTCCTTGCTGTCCCCTACTAAGGGTAGCAAGGCCCCGATCATCACCCATTATAGGCTCCTTTCAACCGGGTTCAATTCGGGGACCCATTCGCTTATGCCCGTCTGAAGGGCGATATCTTCTTTAAAGCATAAGGTACTCGAGCCCCGAAGGTACTTGCTAGGCCCATACGGGAGAACGATATCTCCATGAAAGCATTAGCGTTTTCCCCCCACTTAAAAAGACGGGTTTATATGCCATATTTTAAATGCGTTAAAATAAACGCGCAATTATGACCGAATGTTAATTTAATAGTTACTTTAATCCGGAATTTCCAATATTAGTAAAGCGGTAATTATTTTAAAAGCTTGACTCTCATTTGTTTTTGAAAAACAAAAATGTCCCCAGCAGAGTCGCCATCTGTAGCGAAGGTCTCGCTAAATAAAAGCGATTGTGTTTTCGAAGGATTTTTGAAAGGTGTTTGGATATAAAATATTTATTCCGTGGGGTTTACAAAAACCTTATAAAAATGGAGTCGCCACCGGCCACTTAGGTAGGCCGGACACCATAAAACCAGAGATTCAAAAGACAGGGTTCGAGAGTCGGTTATGGATGGGGAAGGATTAGCACCCCCACACCGCCCAAAATTGGTACTTTAATAATTACCGCTTTATTAATATTGGATTTTCCGGATTAGAGTGACGATTATTTTAAAATTCAGTCATAATTGCGAATAAATTTTAAAGGCCCGTTATCCGAGAATAAACGCCCAACCACTATCACTACGCACGACATCGCCCCGTTTACGCTCGGATAAAAGGGCACCGCATTGACAATTTATATATCATATGCAATCTTAGTGGCAAAAATATAAAACATGGCAAAATATTTAAATACAATAAATATTGACATAACAGAATACTAGTCAAACATAAAATGCTAAACTAAAACATACATATATACATATTAATCTAACTCATAAATAAAAACATATCTAGCATAAATAAAATATTAATATACAACACAAATTTAAAACATATTAAATATTAATCTAACACATAAATAAAAACAAACTCAACATAAATAAAATACTATTCTAAAACATACATATATAAATATTAATCTAACTCATAAATAAAAACATATCTAACATAAATAAAATATTAATATGCAACACAAATTTAAAACATATTAAATATTAATCTAAAACATAAATATACAAAATAAAAAATAAGACTAAAATTTTAAGATAAGCGATACTTCATTAAATTATAAAAATTACAACACTAATAAAAAGGGAAGAAAATATACCTAACTCGGGAGCTCGAACGATTTAACTCCGCCGAGATCTACCGCGACCCCTCCAAAAATTTAACTAGATCGGACCTAAAATAGGACCCGATCGAATGTTGATCGAACCAATCGGGGTTGAGGGCACGTTTGACCAACCCCGGCCACCTTTTTGTACGGCCATGCCCCTATGAATTGATGGCAATTTGAATTGCCAATTTCTCTTCAATTTTGGGCGTCCATTTCTCTTCAATTGGGGTGCCTATTTATAGGCAAATGTGATGGAAAATTGGGTGACGTGGAGCACCCTGCTCCACGCAAATTTCCCTTTTTTTTTTGATTTTTTGATTTTTTGATTTTTTTATTTTTTACTTTTTTTATTATTATTTTTTTTACTTTTTTATATATATAATTGTACTATTATAATAACACTAATAACACTAAAACCCGGTCAAAAATGAGTGATTACAAGCTGATAGCAGATAGTTGATAGCATTAACTGATTTGACTAGCGGATTACATTAGCTGATAGCGGATAGTTGATAGCATTAGCTGATTTGACTAGCGGATTACATTATCTGATTGTATAAAAGTGTTTGGTAAAATTAACTGATAGTTGTTTGGTTATTTGAACAAACAAAATGGCATATGAGGACATGATTATATTTTATAATTTCTTGAATAATTTATTAGTTATTAACATTTTGTATCTATTAATATTAATTAGATTATAAAAAATTATTTTTTAATATCATTACTTAGCATATATGAGGATTTACATATTATTTTTTATTTGTAAAATTATTTTTTAATATAATTTTAAGAATTATTAAATTTAGACGTATATATTAATTTTTTATCTATGAAATTATATTTTTGAATATAATTTTATTATTTATGAAATTATTTTTTTAATTTTATTAGTTAATCAAGTTTATGTTATTTAGAGAATTTTTTTATAATTATCAAGGACAAAATAGTCTTTACAAGTCTTTTATTCAAACCTCTAACTCAAAAAGCTCCTAAAATGAGCTTTTTCAAAATGAGAGATTTTACCTCAATCCGCTATTACAATCCTCTATTTACCAAACATCCAAATTAGCGGATTTGACTGGTCAAACCTTTAAAAATGCCTCAAAACTCTAATTTTAGCTCAAAAAGTTGTTTACCAAACAGGGCCAATAGTTTATGTTGCTAGACATTAATTTTGGTTTTTTATTTATAGGGTTTTTTTATTATTTTTTGATTGATCATTAATTCAATTGATATCATTGTTGTTGAAACATCTAAGAGGTCGTGGGTTTGAGTGAGTTTAAGATATAGTTGATCTAGATTTAGGGGTTGGAGGGATTGAGGGAAATTTAGACATTGTAATATGTATAAAAAAAATCTTTTTTTCTCATTTTAAAAGCATAAGGACTAAAATGCACTGTATGTTATAGTAAATGGACCTATAAAGTAATTTTACCAATCTAGATAGAAGCATGCTAGAGAAACTAGATCACAAATTTACCTTTGTACATAGCAACTGATTTAAACAAGGAGTTTACCTTTACATAGAGAAAAGAAAGTAGAATACATGTTGAGGAGATTAAGAAATAAATCAATGCTTAGTGAGAATTGAAAAACCAACAAATTGTACTACTAATTATCACAATAATACTTACTTGCAAGTACCATCAAATTCTACCTTTAGGGGTGATTTCATGTGTTCTTTGTATTATGGGTTTTCCCTTTTTTAAATTAATAAATTTTGCTTATAGCAAAAAAATAAGATTTAAATACTGGTATTATTAATAGATCAAATTAGGCTGGGAGGGTTGTCCTCATTATAGACCTTTATAGTACTCAATTCATGGTCAGATGTCAATATGTTAATAAGCTAAGAGTTTGCTCAACAAATGTAATATTAATTTAAATTAAATAACTAAATAACCACAAGCTAGAGAAGCGGTGACAAATTTAATCTTAAGAAGAAAAAATACACGTAAAAATAAGATTAAAACGTACTATAAAAAGTAAAAATATCTATCATTTTCTTAATGAAATGAGGAGATTTATTAAACAAAATAAAACAAAAAAATGGATTTGCAAAACACATTCCGGGAAATAAGAAAGAGAGAAAGGGAGAAAAGGTTTAGAAAAAAAAACATGAAAAGATCGAAGTAACCGATAACTAGCTTATAGTTCACCAACTAAATTTATTAATTTTAATCAATAAAACGATTTAGGATGAGAAAAAATCAAAATTAACAAGTTTTTTTAATAATTTATTAACATTCTTGACGTGATCTCGTGTTAATATATATTTACTTTTAACACTTAATAAAACACACACCTTATTTACTTGTATGATATTTTATTCGTTTCCCCACTTTTTTGGGTTAAAAAAAATACTTTTTTCCATTGTTTGTTACAATCAATCAATTGAATGACACTAAATTCAGTGAATTATTTATAATCTTACTAATAATTGAGTGACATATGATGTATTTTATCCATTAAAAATATAATTAATACAAAAAATATATTAAATATTTCTTTTAATATTTAAATCTAGTCCATTCAAAATTAAAATCTCAAAGTTCGAGACCAAAATGTCTCTTTGAGGACAAAAAGTATGGAAGGTCACTGTATTTAGACCTAATGGAAATTTAATCTAAATTTGTATTTAATCATCATGAATTAATCCTTCTTAATGTTGGTGGTCAATTTTCAAGGTTCAAAATCACTGGTCATCGTCATTGTTCAGCAAGTCCTTGTTCAAAGCCCTTAATGTAAAGACCAATTAAGTTAATTCCCAAAATTGGACCGCTCCTGTATTCAATCCATTGTTTTTTTTTTAAAAAAAAAAGCTAATGTCTCGTTAAAAATTTCTTCATAACCAGGTCGTATCAAAAATATAATCCAGACAACGGAAGTATAAACTACACTCTTTATCCTTAAAGTTTCAAAAGTTATGTTATGATAACTAAAGTTATCAATAAATCACAAAATAGTCATTATGACATTCACTGCAATTAAGTCGATGATGTAATGTGTTAACAAAAAAGAAGAAGATAATATCAGGTTTAACCCCAACTTGTTTTAGATTCTTTTGATTTCTAAATTTCGGGAGAGGAAGAGTTTTTGAGTGGTTGATTTTTCATGGACGTATGGTGGTTGAGTGGTGAGGTTGATGACTATTTAGTTGAGGAAGATGAAGATGATTATTTAATTTTTTAGAATTAAGTAAAAAGTTTTGTTAGATGATTAAATTGAAGTTTTAGTTATAGTTTATGAATTAAATGGCTATCATCTCTTTTTTAACGTGTCACGTCATCAGCTAATCAATAGTTAATAATAAACTAATCATTTTATGATTTATCGATAATTTTAATGACTATAACATAATTTTTAAAACTTTAGTGACTAAACAGAAACTTTAATGATTATGGGTATAGTTTACCATTCATTTAACTCAGTTTTGTTCTCACGTATTCCATGGTTAGTCTAACAAATTCGGTTCAAGTTTAAGTCGAGTTTAGAAAATAAAATTCACAAAGTCGGATTAATTTTTATTAATAAAGAAATTAAACCTTTCGAAGGAGGAAATTGAGAATATTGCACTATAAAAAAACATTGTCAAAACATATATACTATAATTGGTGCATATGGTCAAAACTTGAAATATAATTTGTTGAAGATGAAATTTGATTCGAATCGAGTTGCAATAAAATTTAGTTGGTGTAGCTGTTCTTTTTCGAACTAAAGTTGTTGTAGCTATTGAAGATAAGTGAAACCGTGTTTTCCCGTACCACCAGTAAACTGTTTCTACGAAAAGAATTACCTATTAGATTTTGATATTTCGCCAATGTTAGCAAGCAAATTCTGGGAAAATTGTGGCCAAAGCTACCTTCCTTTGCTTCAACCATTTTGTTAATGTCTGATTATAAAATTTCATTTTCTGGTTTCATAAAAATGAACTATTGACATTTTTAGTCCTCCGACTTATCTAAAAAATCATTTTAGTATTTGATTTTTCTCCGTGTTTTGACCCTTGAACTTTATTTTTCTGTCAAATCGAACTAATTGTTAGAAAAAAATTAGGCTTAACCGTCAAATAAATGCTCAAATTATATATTTTTTTCAGTTAGGTGTCTAAACTTTATTTTGAGCCAAATAAGTGCCTAACGTTTTTAACGTTACTCAAATAGGTGCCCCGCCGTTACTATCTATTAATTTTCACTATTACCTGACATGTGTCACCTTCTTAAATTTCTGAAATTATATTTTAAAAAATAAAAATTAATAAAAACAAAATAACCCCAAATTTTAAAATCTTTAACACCCCAAAACCCAAATCCTGATTTCCTGTGATTTTGCCGCCAATTGTCACGCCACCGCCCACCACATCTATCTCCAGACCATCACGGCCATTTACCCCACCACCTCATCGCCAGAAATCGACCGACGCCGTGCGAAATACTAAAATCGTCAAATGGTTCATTCAAATGATTCGCGACGAACGACAGCATAATGAACGATTAACGGTGTTTGGGTCATTCGGCGAGGAGAGGGCGCTTCATTTTGTTGCCAAAAACGCGACCAACGCAGATGGGAGTGGTTGGATTTGGGGGTATAGGGATTTGGAGACTATTTTGGGATTATTTGAAAATTTTAGAATATTTTTAAAAAATTTATTTATTTTTTAAAAATATAAATTTTAGAAAATGTTTAATATTGCCACGTGTTCGATTTTGATTGGATAAGGGAAAAAAATTAACGTCCGTCACGGCCAAACCTTAAATGAGTTACGGAATAAAACGTTAGACACTTGTTTAGCCCAAAATATAGTTTAGACACCTATCTAGAAAAAATGGTATAATTTGGGCACTTATTTGATCATTAAGACAAAAAAATAACACACTTTTTAAGCTGAAGTTAGTTATCATATTTTTTTTTTGTCAATGTCGATGTTAGTTTTTTTTTTTGAGTAAAAAACAAAATTAAAATATAAAAATATTCAAAAATTGTAAATAATATATTGAAAATCTTGAAAATTGTAAATTTTATAATTATCATTTAAAAATGTGAAATATTAGTAAAAAATAGAATATTGATGACATCAACTCAAGGGATATGTTACTTTTCCATCAATTGGTTTAATTTGAAAAAAAAAATTAAAGATCAAAAGAGACGAAAATTATTTGAGAGCTAAAATCACTTTTTTGAAAAGTTTGAACGCCAAAAATGTCATTAGGCCTATAAAAAGTGAGAGGTTATAATAACTTTTCATAAAAATTACTAAACGTTGACGTTTAGATTAGCCATTTGATGATAAATTTTAATGGTATTGTTTAATTAGACTTTTTATAAAAAAAAACATTCATAAATACGAAAATAAACTTTAATTAAAGTATAAAAAATAAATTAGAAAATGACATTCATAATTGGATTTTTTAATATTATTCTTTGTTGAACTATTTATGATTCATCCTATAGGATTAGGAAATTACTTATTAAGAGCACTTCTTAAACGAACTAATTGTTATTAATATATTTGCATTAACAGATGACCAGGTCAAGTTAAGCTCCACTGTCTTTTTTTTTTAAGTTCAATTAAATATATCACATATATAAATTTAATAAAAAAATAATATAGTCGAAACATAATAAAATTTTGAAATAAAAATTAATGTAAAATACATTACTAAGTTAAATCAAGTCTTGATTTAATGAAACTAACAAGTGGTCCCAGCGAAAAAGCGGATGATGTTCACTCTAGGAGACACGGGTTCAACTTGCATTGTCTAAAAAGTCTCCACGGATGAATTTTTTTTACGTTTGTTTTGCATTTTTTAAAATGAATTATTTATGAATTTGTACCCCAACTTTTCAACATTTATGTTTTGCCCCAAACCCTTAATCCTAGTTTCGTTCTTGTCTTAAGGTGACTACAAAACAATATATGTTCATACTTTTCTTTACCCTTTCATAACGCGCACACACTTTGCGGACAATATTACTTGAATCTGGATCTCTTAGGATGAATATCATCCTCTTTTCCACTGAGACTACTCGTTAAGTTCTAAAGATTAAAAATTTTGAGATTTCACGTTTGAATTTCATCATATGCAAATACTTTAAGTTCAAATCATAAAATTCCATCACATACAAACACCATCCAAGTATATTTCAATTTCCAGTCCGGTCGAATTGTAGTTATTCAAATTGTGTTCTCAAACTAAAATTTAGTTTCAAACTAAAAAATATCTATTAACTTACACGTGTTTAAAATCTAAGCTGATGTTAAATGTGAAAGTGGATGGCCAAATTAATAGAACTTATAAGAGTGATACTATAATTTAAAATTGATCGAAATATTTTAAAATTTAGAATTAATTTAAAACTTAACCCAAGGACCTTTCAGTGTAATAATAAAAAGAAAAAATACATGACTACGACAGACTACAATATATTGAAGAAATTGATAACAAATAGTGGCAAATTTGGCTGGATAATCCAGTCTCAAATAAATATTTAGAATATAGAGTATTTTCATTCATATTTTGATATCTATGGTAAAAATTATAATGCACATGGCATAATATCATGTGCACATTGTGTTACCCTTTTTTATCTATTAATCAGTGCCAGCTGATTAAAGCTGGTCTTAGGGCAGGACGCTACCTAAAGGTTGCGTTGTACTGTGCATGCATGTCACACACTAGCTTTTCATGTGAAAGCTGGTCAGGTCTGATTTTTTTTGTAAATGTTGTATATATAGGATATAGAGAAGAAGATGAGTGTATAAGGTTGAGAAAAAAATTGAGAGAGTTTTAGTTAAAAATATGAGTGGTATTTTTTTGAAGATATATTCAAAGAGGTGAAGATTATTGAAGTATATTTGTTTGTAAATCTTATCGGTTTCTCAGAAGTTAGTAAGTATTGTTTTTTTAATTAATCTGTTTTTTTAAATTAGAGGGGATTGTAAAAAAAATTTGTGTGATTGAAGATATATTCAAATAATAATTATTTTTTTGTTAAAAGATTTATAGCACATTTACATAGTTTCTCATCTATCATGTAAGTTTTTATATATTTTTTAAGATATATTCGAAAAGGTGAAAATTTTTGAAGCTAATAAATTTTTTCGTTGTATATATTCAAATGATAATTATTTTGCAGATTTGTTTGAAAAGTCATCCGGAGAAGTTTTGTTGTACCGTGACCACGAGCACATTTGCTCTCATATCCGTGAAGAGCAAGTAAGTAATTTAAATTTTATTATGTCATGTGTGTAAACGAAATAATTTATTATAATAAATTAATTATAGGGTGAGGAGCATACCATCCGCCGTCGATGAATGAAGATCAATGAACCTTTCGACCGCATAGTTTATTACTTGCAGCTCGCCAGATTTTATAATGCTTCATTTCTTTGTAGATTTAAGATTGTCCCTGGGTTGATTACTAGATTGATTGAACGGTGGAGATCAGAGACGCACACATTTTATTTTTTATTCGGCGAATCCACGATAAATATGGAAGATGTAGCTATATAGCTTGGTGTCTCAATAAATAGAAATCCGTTAGTTGGACAAAATAATTGTAATGTATTTGAGTTTTGAAGGCAGTACCTCGACAAAATGCCTTCTGAGGCATATGTGAACGATCTACGTCTGGGAATTTTATGATTGCAGAATGAATTCATTGTAACAAAGAGATCTACTCGGCAATAACTTTCTATTTTATTTAGGGATGGGTACGTGGGGGGTCAGTTTTTTTCTTACTCGAATTCGACCTAAAAATAAATACTCTAAATTCAAGTTTGACCCGACTCGAACGTATTTTTTAAAAAGTTTGTTCCGACCTAAAAATAAATACACTAAATCTGACCCCGACCCGACTTATAAAAAAGTAATTTTAGGACCTAATTGTAAAAAATAATTTTAGGGGACTTAATCGAAAAAAATATATTTTTAAGGACTAAATTGTAAATAAATATTCAATGTAAGGACCTAATTGTAAATATATATATATATATAAAGAGGTGATATTATTATAAATATCCTTAAAAATTAGGGAAAATTACACAATTAGTCCTGGATCGGGTAAGATATTTTCCACACTAAACCCGAACCCGACCAGACTTTATACTTAATAAAAACTCGACTCAACCCGACCTAAACTTGATTTTTTATTAAAAATTCTGACCCAACTGGGTCGGGTAAAATGCTCATCCCTGATTTTATTTAATTTTTTATAATTATCGATATTTAATTTATTCATAAATTAATTTGAATAAATATTATATAGGGTTATTATGAGGGTCACTTTCCCAATTAGTTTGTTCATTTCACAATATTAATATTTAATTCATGAATGTTATTTAAAGAATTTAATACCTTATTCTGTTTTTTTTTTTTGAACTAATAATACTCTTCGGTTTTATTGACTAATTAGGACAAATAAAAAATTACAAGAAAATCTAGCAAACAAAAATGTATTAATTGAGACATTTCTCCTAAAACTGTTATAGTGCGCAAACTAGCCACTTAAAAATAAAGCATGATCAAATAAAAGAATGGTTAAAAACTTAATCAAACAATTTGGACATATATATACAAATAAATATCATTGTCGACGAAGAAAAATAAATATCATTAACACGTACTTTATTATTCAAACTTAAATGGATGTTGGATGTTAATATATATTCTATATATATTCATATTTTTTTCTGACGTAATACCTCATATATATTTAGGTGTGTAAAAACAAGGTTTAATAATGAAATAAGTACTCAAATATGCTATTTTTTTCTTCAAATTTTGGGCCAAATAGGTGCCTAACATTTCATTCTGTAACTCATTTAATATTTTTCCGTCAACGACCGTTAGAAAATTTTCGTCATTCAATCAGAACGTGACACATGGTCTGTTTTTTATATTTTTAATTTTTAAATTTCTTAAAAACTCCAAAGTTTTAATTTCTTTCAATTAAACCCCTAAATCACATCACCCTCACCCATCGACCCACAAGTCGGCGGTTCATCGTTCACCGCCCAAGTGTCGTGTACCTCACCGTTCGACATCTGCCATCTTCTATCCATCGATAAAAACCCAATCGGCCTATTTTTTTTTATTGTTGGGTGTTCATCGACAGTGCAATCGGCGGTTCATTTGTTGATTTTTGACGACGAGATGATGATGTTTTCAGTAGAGGGGGTCCGATGAAGATAAGGGTGGCCGGTGGTGGTGGTTGAATCGATGGTCGAATTTGAGGGATTTAGAGTTAGGGTTTTTAGAGAAATTAAATATTATTAGGTTAATTAATATTTTTTTTATTTTTCTCATTTTTAGATTTTAATTTCAAAAAATGAGAAACTATGCCATATATTCGAATTTTATTGGATAACAAAAAAATAATGATTATCACGAAAAAACTTTAAATGAGTCACGAAATAAAACGTTAGCATTTATTTAGTTTAAAATATAGTTCAAGTACTTATCGAGAAAAATATTATAATTTAGACACTTATTTTTAGTGATGAACCTAAAAACAAATATGGAACACGTAGTTTAAGAGAGGGTAACCAATACGATTGATTCAAAGAAAGCTAAATTACAAAGTTTGGAAAAAGAGCAGGTGACTCATATGCAATGTAGGGCAGAAAGTTTACTTGGGAAATAAACTGTTGTTTGCTAGCAATCCCCTGGAATTTCCGAGCAAAAGCTAAGTTATTATTTTAGCATTATTTTTGAAAAGTAATTTTTAAAAATATTATAAGAAAGAGACTTTGAAAAAAAAATTAGAAAATTAGTTGTATAATTTTAGTGCTTGACATTGCTGTCAAAAAATACTTTTAATAAGTTAAATGATCATTTTAGACATGATATTGTAAGTTATATATGTGTATGTATATATATATAAATAATATTTAAATTTTTTAATTTATAATATATGAAATATATCAGCTTAAATTATTATAAAAATATAAAAATATTTTATTAATAAATATGTTTGGGTTGAAAAGCAGTTTTTAAAAGTAATTTTTTCTTCAAAAGTACTTTTGCAAAAATATTAATAAATTATGATAAAATATAAAAATATTAAAAAATGAATCATATAATTATGTATTTGTAAAAAAATACAAGTTTATAAATTATAAATAAAACAATAGCAAATAAATGTTCAATTTATAATTTGATTCTCAAAAATATTTTTTCAACCGCAAAAGCTAAAAATTTCAACTTTTATATTTAGATTGAAAACCACTTTTTAAACACAATTTTTTAAAAAAAATCATTTATTTAACATTTCTTTTAGTTTTAAATTAACTTTTGAAACCAAAAACTAATTTAAAAAATAATGTTAAACGCAACCTTAGCCCAAGAAACAAAATAAAATAAAATAAGCTAAAAAGGGTCAAGCAAAGACAAGAAATCAAGAATCAGTCCTCGTCGTCCACGTCCACCCTTGTCACTTGTCACTGGTGACTTTATTTTGCTAATACCGCGTGGGTTCCACCATTAAACAAGACCAGACCTCGCACTGTCACTTCCCTCTGTCTTGCAGATACTTCTAAGTTCCCCGTGACTTTTCTTTCTCCCATCACCATTGTTTTGGGTGAAATTATATCAAACCTCCCTATGTTATACGATCTTCACAGATTTAGCCTCATACCAACTTTTTCTACTTAATTTTGTTGACAGTTTGAGGTGGTCCGTTTTACTCTTTTTTGAACATTGGTGTGACTTTTTAGTAGTATTTGTTATTTTTTCTTAACCTTTTAATAAGGTACATATTTTGGTATCTTTTATACAATTGGTAGGCATGGCTATAGATGGTGTGAATTCGGATATTTATGAAACTGATATATTTGACTCATCGTCACCCCTAATAGTTGAACAATTGTTTAAAATTTTATCCAATTGTACAAAAGGTGACAAGTGTATATGCCACATCATCGCATGTTTAAAAAAATGTGTCACACATGACACATATATTTAATGGAATTGCTGGAAAAAATTGAGTTTAGAATTGAAAATAGACATTTCAAAAGGCAGGGGGATTAAAAAAAGATCAAACTGTAGTAAATGAACAAAACAGTCAAAAACACATAGTACAAGGACCTTTTGTACAATTTGACCAAACCATTTGCTGCTGACTTGGTAAATGCTTCCTGTTTATCCCTGTCCGAAACATGTATAAATAAGCAAATGTTGATCGACCAAACATTCCTCATAATTTTCTACCTTACATTCTCCTATTATATACATATATAGGATTCGGTATACGTAATTAGCCACAATGAGCAGCCAGTCCAGTATGGATGTTAACACCTCAAAGATTGAACTTCCAGGCTTCCGGTTTCATCCAACAGAGGAAGAACTCCTCGAATTTTACCTCAAAAACATGATTTACGACAAGATTTTCCATTACGATGTCATCGGATTCCTCAACATCTACCGCCATGATCCCTGGGACTTGCCTTGTATGTGTAATTGTGTATACATACATACATACATACATACATACATACATACATACATACATACATACATACATACATACATACATGATTTTGTTTTCTTGTTTAATTCAGATAGGCAGATGATAACATTGTTGTTTTCTTTACAGGGTTGTCCAAGGTTGGAGAAAGGGAATGGTATTTCTTTGTGCCGAGAGATAGGAAACATGGCAGTGGTGGGAGGCCTAATAGGACTACCGAAAACGGGTTCTGGAAAGCCACCGGCTCCGACCGGAAAATCGTGACTTTATCGGAACCGAAGCGGGTGATCGGCCTGAAAAAGACTCTGGTGTTCTATAAAGGGAGAGGTCCACGAGGAAGCAAGACTGATTGGGTGATGAACGAGTATCGTCTTCCGGATGGTTGCTCCTTGCCTAAGGTATATATACTATACACCTTTCGCATTTTCAGTTATAACTTAAATGTACTTTCAAGCACCTAATAGGGATTAAATTTCAAACATTCAAAGAGTACAGGGACTGGAAGCAACTCAGTACTTGACTTCAAAACTTTGTTTTTATTTTGGAAAACAACACCATTGGTCACTAAACTATTCATGTTTTTTCTATTTTGGTCACCAAACTATTTGTTTGACAAAATCATCATTAATGTTATGTTCTTTTTCTATTTTGGTCATCTACAGGATGTTGTATTGTGCAAGGTATACAGGAAGGCAACTTCATTGAAAGTTCTTGAGCAAAGGGCAGCAAAGGAGGAAGAGTTGAAGCTAAGGAAGAACAGCAACACATCTCCGTCATCTTCTCCACTGTCATCCTCCATGGAAACAATTTCATTTTGCAGCCGAAAAGAGGATTTGGTGGCATCAACCGCAGCACCACAGATGTTGTTCAAGAAAGAAATGGAAGAAGAGAAAACACCAGAGAAGAAACCATCTTCTGCATCTCTGCAGTTTCCATTAGGCAGTGAGAAATTACCAGAGCTTCAGATGCCCAAAATGCTTAGTGACTGGACACAGGATCAGTTTTGGGCTCAGTTTAACAGTCCTTGGTTCCAGAATCTCACAACTTATGCCAACATCTTGAATTTCTAGTGCCTAAATTGCTCTGCAAAAAGGTTCAATTAGTTTTAGACCCTTGATGTTGTGTAAATAAGGCTTCAAGTATCTGATTTAATGTGTATCTCCCAACTGTTTAATTAGTTCTAGCCTGAGACTAAGAGGATGAGTGGTGACTAATTCTTCTGATGTAACTTTGTTTTTTAATTTAATGGAAAATTGGAATTTTGATGCAAATAAAAAAGGCATCTTTGCTATTAAAAAGATTACAAATTGGTCACTAAATTTTAAAAAATTACAAACGAATCATTTAATTAATCGATTGTTATAAATAGGTTGCTATGTAGTTAAATATGAAATGGACGTTGATCTTCTAGCTGCATTAAGTTTCCTAACTTGAATAGCAAGAGCTTTAAATTGTTATACCTCATAAATTATAAAACCGGTCGAATTATGCATCTAATCTCTATACCTTTGAACTTTTAGAATTTAGGCCCTTTATTTTTAATGTCATGAATCCAGTCCCTATGCTTGTTTGATTTAAAAATGTGTTATCAATAATATTTTAATTTCTAAATTCTAGGAGTATATTTGAATTCTATAGTATTACATATTAAAATTCTTTAAATTAAAGACTTGACTCCATTAATAATATTACTTATTGAATTTTAGTTTTGAAATCAGACAAATAAAGAAATTAAATTCTTTAAATTAAAGACTTGACTTTTGCATAGACTTTTAGCTATTTTCATTTTAGCTGTCAATTAATCGGGAAATTTGGTAAATATTGTTTTTTAGGGAAAAAAATAGGAAAATAGGGTATGTTGAGAAAATTTTAAGAATTTACGATATTTTTTACCGTGTCAGGGGAGAACGCCTCCTACAAGAGGCGTTTTTGGTCCAAAAAATATTAAAAAAATACAAGAGTTTTCAACCGGCATTGTAAAAAATAGTATAAAAATATCCCTTAACATACCTTATACTCCAAAAATTCGTCCCTAAATACCCTATATATCCAACGGAGCCGTCAATTAATGCTTCTGGAAATGTGCAGACACTTATTTTTCTCTATTTTGTTTGTTTTGTATGATTGAATGGAGGAAGGTAACTTTGTTTTTAAAACATGAGTTTATATTCGAAAGTTTATTATTTGATACACTTTTAGTAAATTAAATTGATTTTATTTTTATTGACATGCCATCAACAAATTTTTTCGCTCTGGTTGTAGCAGTCAAGATGGTCACCATAGCTAACTCTAAACATGTCACAGTACCTCTTATAGAACCCGATCCGATCCTCTCCCGCCGCATTCCATCCCCGACCACATTGCCCGCCATTGATGATATTTGTGATCAATCCATACCCAGGGAGCCGTCCGGCCACCTCGTCCCTAGCCGAAGGCATCCATGCTCCAACGATCACATCGTGACATGAAGGTTTTATCCATTGCGGAGTCATCCAGAACCATAATGCAGACTGGAAGGACAATGTGGCATCGGTTAATAGCAGGTCGGGGTTTTCTAACAGCTGCTTTCGCTGTCCTATGGCTGCTCCAAATTTCCCATAGTTGTAGTTCCTAGAAAATCAAATATGTTTCATTATTTCAAGGTCAACAAAAGAACACAAATTGGTGAAAGGTCATGTTTGGATACCAAGAAAGTTGTATGGGACCTCGACCGTAATATTTCTGACCGGGAACACATGGGAATTGTTGGTTTCTCTGATCGCAATAATCTGATTTAGGCTTTATTTCCTTGTTGTAGCAGTATCCCCATGCATATGGACCACCAGGTGCATTCCACCCTCGACCACCTAAATTCATCAAATTAATTGTTAGACATGTGAAATCGACCCAAATTTGAAAAACATATTCGAACAACTTTAGGTTAGGTCAATTTAAATTTTAAAATCTTCGAGTTCAATTTAATTTTAGATTTGGGTTATTTTCAATTTAGGTCGTTTATGTTTGAGCTTAGACTTTAAAAATTAAATTAACCTAACCAAATTCACTATTCCAGTCAATTAACAAGTATATTTATGATTTTTTAAGAATATTTTTTACAGAAATATTCTAAGAAACCTTGATTAACTAAAAACATGCCCAAACTCTGTATTGATTACCAAAGAGAAGATGAGAATGGAACAAACCAGTAGTTTCATGGGAGGTTTGGCCGAAGAAAGCAGCAACTTCCCTCTTGCGAGTGGCATCTTCACCTGCCGTAGCAAAAGCAGGATAAGACTTTGCGGCGGCCAAGAAAGCTTCATAGGTGTAGAAGCCAGCGGCAGGGCAACGAGCATCGTTTCTATACGGAAGCATCTCCTCAAACATTTCCCTCGTTAAAATACTTCCGAGTCCACGGCCGCCGCCGCAGCCGCAACCACCACCAGCGGTGCCACCTTTGTTGCAATTACACCGGCAACCATTTTTCTTGAGGCGGTAATCATTAGTGGCGCCACCGCAACCCCATTGGGATCTTGGAAACGCGGCACTAACAGGTTGCTTTTCACCCTGCTTGGCTGAGCCCGGGAGTAGAAAAGAAGAGGAAAATGACAAGTCCGGAGCTCTCATTTTTGTGAAATGGAAATGGATTTCTCTGAATTGTGTGAGTGAAGAAGGGCGACAACACTGTACATTTACCCTTGTAAATGATTCAAACTGACACTTGTACATCTCATCTACCAAAAGTTAATGTGGGCGGCCATGGCTATCCAAATCTTTGCTTCTTGCACTTTATTTTTAAATTTTCAAAAAAATGAAGTTTTTCATGTTAACATTCACCCTTGTTTGTTAAAAAACCATTAACCGTGGTTCATTTAAAAAATTGCTTAATTGTTAAATAAGTGTCTAAATTATTTTTTGTTTTATATAAATGCCTAAATTATTTTTTTTGTTGTTAACATATTTTTATTACCCAATTAAAATATAACACATGTCATGATTTATTTTATTTTTTATATTTTTTAAATTAAGAATTATCAAAATAATCATCAAATTCCTAAATTCTTAAACTTCTAAGTCCCAAATTCATATTGCAGTTATTGCCGGCTCCAGTCACCGATGGCGTGTTCACTACTTCCTTCATCGAACCCGAAGATCATTTCACTCATCTTTCTATAGTCAAAACTCGATGGCCGACGTGCCTAACGTCGAAACAAAGTCAAACAACAACGAGAGGAAAAAAAAGAAACAATGGGCAGCTGACGATGGTCGATCAAACGACGAACAACGTGCATGTCTTACAATGACAGAAGAAGGCTTCATTCTGTCACCGACAGTGTGATTAACAGTGACGATAGTCGCCGAATTTGGAGATCTAAGGATTTTGGGTTTATTTTGTGAATTTTGAGAAATTTAATGATTTAAAAAAAAATAAGTCAAAAGATAAAAAAAATTAAAATTATAGCCATGTCATGTTTTGATTGACTAACGAATTTTTTTTAAACAGACACTTAAAATAATAACAATGAAAAAGTTAAACACCTACTTGACTTGAAAAATACTTTAGACACCTATCTTAAAAAAAAATGTATAGTTTAGACACTTATTTGACATTTAAGCCTTTCAAAAATTTTATCCATTCTTAATAAAAAAAATTATGCATTCAAAAAAATGTATGAAATTTTTACTTTTAAAATTGACTAAAATCCAATTATTTAAAACATTTTGAGTTCAATTTAATTATTATTGAATCAAGTTCGAGTTGTGCACGCTCTCGAACAAATCATATTTTTAGTATTTTAATATCTGATTCAAATAATTCACGAATCTAATTGAATTTTTACTTATAAATTAAAATGATTATTTAAACTTTAATAATAGGGTAAATATATATATATTGGTATCTAAATTTTATTTCAATGTATAGTTTGATACCTAAATCTTTTGTCCAATTAGATACTTGAACTTGACACCTAAACTTTTTTAATCAAATCATGTACGGGAGCTTGGTTTTTATGTCTGATTAGGTTTTTAACTTAATGATTCAAATTGGTTAAAATAAATCATTTATCATAAGTACTGATTTGGACTAGAAAGTGAGGTCAGGTATAAATTTGAACCAACAAACCAATTTTAAGTATCAAATTAGACAAGAATATTTAAATACCTAATTAAATAAAAAAATAGATACTAACTTACATATTGAAATCAAGTTCAAACATCAAAATATAATATAAAAATTAGAAGAGATGATAAAATCCTAAAAAAACAGATGAAAGGAAACATCAATATTTGCTTGCTGTTGCTAGAGCTCTTTTCCTTCAATCCAGATTACCAATAAGATTTTGGGGAGCTTGTGTTTTAACTATTATTTTTCTAATTAACAGATTACCTTCACCAATTCTGGAAAATAAGTCACCATATCAGATGTTGTTTAATGAAGTACCATATTATTCTTTTTTAAAATCTTTTGGTTATTTGTGTTTTGTTTCTATATTGAAAGCTCACAGAAATATGTTTTCAGAAAGAGCTTTTTTAGGTGTGTTTATAGGATTCTCTCCGGGGGTATAAGGTTACAAAATTTACAAT
This sequence comes from Hibiscus mutabilis, assembly GCA_019671005.1. NCBI lineage: Eukaryota > Viridiplantae > Streptophyta > Magnoliopsida > Malvales > Malvaceae > Hibiscus > Hibiscus mutabilis. The sequence goes on from CM033754.1 coordinate 38,200,582, forward strand.
CTGAAGACTCATGCCATAGTGATATCAAAGGATGTTGTTTTTCATGAAAATATTTTTTTTCTTTTCATACTATTTCTTCTTTCAATCCTACAGTTGATCCCTTTCCAAATATTTCATTGCCAAGAATAGTCACTAATAATAATTTGTTTTTTGTTTCACATGAGTCTCAAAATTCACAACCTAACATGTCATTCCAGTCCAATTCAGATGCTATTCATATCAGTACAGACATGATTAATGATGGAGAAGATGGTCTTCAAGAAACAAGTAGTTCAAATTAAATTCCTTTTGAAGTTACTATTCTCATTGAACCTGTTGCACCAGAACCAGTTCCACAAAAACTAGCTCTACAAGAATCAGTTGTAAAAGAACCAGCTCTACATGAACCAGTTCTAGCTCAACCACAAAGGGCACTGAGACATTCCAACAGAGTTACACAAAGACCATCTTATCTTCAACGCAATAATATTCTGAATACTATTTTTAAGATATCTTATCCTATTGAGAATTATATTTTTTCTTCAAAATTATCCTCAGATTACAATACCTTCATAGCCAATGTTTTTTCAGTTTTTGAGCCAATCTACTATCATCAAGCAGTACAACATCCTGAATGGAGAGTTGCAATGCAAGAAGAATTGCAAGCTATAAAAACAACAAAACTTGGTCTGTAATCTCATTACCAGATGGGAAATAAGTAATAGACTGTAAAAACATTGGCTAATGGCACATTAGACAGATATAAAGCTCGATTAGTTGTCAAGAGGTTCACACAAATTGAAAGAATTGGTTATATAGACACTTTTTCACCTGTGGCTAAAACGACAACAACCAAGGTTCTGCTTACTTTTGATGCTTCACAGAACTGGCATTTGTTATAATTAGATATAAATAATACTTCTTTAAATGAGACCCTTGATGAAGAAGTCTATACGAAGATACCCTTTGGTTACATTCCAGAAGAAAAAAGATCAAATCTAGCTTGTCGGTTGCACAAATTCATATATGGTCTGAAGCAAGCTTCCAGACAATGATTTTATGCCTCTTCTCAAGTTTTTCTCAATTATGGGTTCACACAGTCCCCTTCAGATCACTCTTTGTTCACAAAGATACTTTCAGTGATTTAATAGTTCTATTAGTCTATGCCGACGATATAGTTCTAGATGATGCAAATCTTGACAAGTTGAATGAGGTGAAATTTTGGAAATTTAAAATCTTTTCTTGATTTTGAGATAGCTAGAAATTTCACGGAAACTTCATTGTCCCAAAGACACTATGCTCTTCAACTACTTGAGGATACAAGAACTTTGGCAAAGAAACCTTCCACTATTCCTATAGTTTCACCACATAAGTTAAATATGCAAGAAAGGGACTTACTACAAGATCCTAGATTATACAGAAGATTGGTGGGAAGGTTACTTTATCTCACTCACACAAGATCAGACATAATGTATGCTGTACACATTCTAAGTCAGTTTGTTTCCAGTCCTAGACAGCCACATCTTCATGTAGTCTATCATCTTCTTGCATACATCAAAGGGTCTCATGGATTAGGTTTATTTTTTCCCAGTCAATTGCAACCTGCAGTTTACTGGTTTTGTAGATTCTGATTATGGTGCATGTTCGGATACTAGAAGGTTAATTACTGGATTTTGTATGTATCTTAGAGATAGCATTATTTCATGGATAATCAAGCAGAATATCGGGATATGACTTCTGCAACCTGTGAATTGGTATGGCTGACTACACTATTGTCTTCTTTTCGAGTCTTCATTTCATCAGCTTTTTTATACTGTGATAATCAATCAGCAATTCATTTGGCATCCAATCAAGTCTTTCATGAACGAACCAAGCATATTGAAGTTGACTGTCATTTCGTTCGAGACAAAGTTCGAGATGAATTTCTCAAAATTTTTCATATCCAATTCAGTAACCAGCTTGCAGATATTTTCACCAAAGCAGTACATGGTCTTGCTTTCAACAAGCTTTTATTCAAGATGAGACTTTTGAACATTTATCAGTCTCCAACTTGAGAGGATGTTACAGTTAAAGATTAATCTAAAGCTGTCAATTTTGTTAATTAGTTTCAAGAAGTTAGAAGTTAGTTAGTGGCAGTTTATCTGTTATACTTTCTCTATATAAAATTGTAATCTTTTCCTTGTAAAGGCAACTAGTATTTGATGAATAAGAATTCAATTTTATATTCTTTACACATAACCCATTATAGAAACCTCAGTCAAAACAAGTTTTGTCTAATTTTCACAGAAAACAAATGGTGAAAAAGATGATGTAAGTTACCAGGACAGTTGCATCCGACCACAATAATTCCGCCCAGCAGCAATGGGTACCTGGGGTTTGGCTGACAATAATCTGTAGCTGTTTTGAGGGTGAACACACATAAAATCTCAAAATTTTAGGGCGGACACAAATTATAAATTTTAAAAAAATCTAAGGACTAACTCATAAAAATTAAGAAAATTAAAATAAAATATGTGAAGTTTAAAAAGTTTAGAGTGGGCCTTTGCCCACCCTAAGATGCATTTTCATCGGCCGCTGATCTGTAGGGTTTTTTTCTTCCTTCTTATAGCAATACCCCCAAGAATATGGATCTGGTGGGAGCCCAGGTTCACCTACAGACATCACCAAATAACTTGTCGGTGAACGTTGTATTAAAAACATCAACTTTGAAAAAAAAACACAGAAATTACCAGTAGTTTGGAAGGAAGTTTGGCCTAAGAAAGCAGCGACTTCCCTTTTCCGAATCTCATGGCTGCCGGTTGTAGCAAAAGCTGGATAAGACTTTGCTGCAGCTATGAAAGCCTCATAGGTGTAGAAGCCTTTGGCAGGACAGCTTTCCGTGTTTGCATTTGGAAGCATCTTTTTAAACATGGCTTGGTTAGAATATCACCGAGTCCGCGCCTAGTAGTACCATCACTGTGGTCGCTACTTCGGCAACTGCAGAGGAGTATATAGGAGAAGAACAAAAACGAAACTGTCAAGCCCCTAAATCCCATTCTCTAGGATGTATGTGATCAATTAATTGTGCGAGTGGGGAAAGGCGAGAGGATGGACATACATATATATAGTTGGAGTAGTATGGGAAGAAAGATTATTATTATTATTTTTTTGCTCGGCCACATATGATTTTACCGATAAAGAAGTTATACATGATCACTATAAACCTCATTAAAAAACTCTCTCGAAGGGTAAAAAGAGCGCATTATGACAATTGAAAATACAAAGAGAAACAAAACGCCTAAGAAAACAAGGACTCAAAGATCAACCAAAAGATAAGAGAAGACTAACTCTATAGGGTTAAATGAGGAACACTGAATTCTTATCCTAACTATGCCACCATTGCCAATGGCCATAGAGGAACTGCTTTAACAATTAAGGCCTCAATGTGAACAAACCAGTCCACTATGCAACAGCAATCAAGATTCAGAATCAAGCACCCAAAGGACGAAACAAAAATACTAAGTAACTCCTTATCATACACTTAAAAACCTAGCATGCTCAGCCCAAAAACTCACTAAAAGAACAGTCTCCAAATATACTCATAAAACCATTACTGAAAGACAACAATCCCTACAGCTTGTATAGGCTCTAATGATCTTGAATTTCTTCACTTTGATTTATAAATTTTATATTATATGCATATTAGTTTATTCAATCATGATTATCATGTGGTATATATATGCACATGCATTATGTTGCCAGGCAGTTGCTAATTAAGTTGCTAGTCATGATTTTCTTTGCCTTTTTTTACTATTCCTATATTTTTATATGTTGTTTTGGCATGTTCTTTATCTGTCATTTTAGAACGTTCTTTGTTTCTCCTTATGACGCGTTGATGATCGAGGAGGTAATACATGTTAAAAGTTTTTTAAGTCGATTGGTGGTATATAGTTGGAACTAGCAGCAAAACTACATGCAAGAGTGTTGGAGTCTACTGGATGAAAAAGACGTTTCATCTTCTTTGGTATTCGAAATTAATAATGTGAACCGAGCTCTTTACAAACACTCAAATTAAGTTACGGTGTTGATTTGAATATAAACTATTATATTAAAGTCAAAACTAAACTTTGGTTTAGGGTAAAGCAATAAACTATCCAACTTTTAGTCTGATTCACAAGTGACCGAAGATTTGATGCTCTCTAGTCATGATAAGCATGCTTAGCCTTTAATAAACAATAAAATAAATCCTCAAATAGAGCTAAAAAAATTAAGAAAATTACAGAAAATATTTTTATAAATTAAGTAATCACGATAGAAGTTTGGAAAACACAGAAAAAGTGAAATTATTCTAATGATTTTGGTAATTACAAATAATGTTATAATATATCCTCAAATAGAGGCGGCAAACGGGTTGTACGGTTCAGGTCATGGCAACGTTTTCGTCGTAGCTAACTCCAAGCTTATCGCTAAACGTCTTATAAAACCCAATCTGATCCTCTACATAAGTGTTCGGAACGCCTTTACCACATTCTATCGCACTATTGATAATGTTCGTGATTACACCGTACCCCAAAAGCCGACCCGTCGCAACATCGGCAGAGGAAGGTGTCCATGCTCCGGTGATCACATCATGGCAAGAAGGTTTCGGTGATTGCGGTGTCATTCAGAACCAGAGAGCAAACTCGAAAGACATTGTTGCGTTGATTGCTAGCAGGGCAGGGAATGGGAATGGGAATGGGAATGGGAATGGGAATGGGAGGTAATGGTTTGTCGTGCTCGTGGAGAGTCAGTAGCGGATGCATGTTAAAGGTTGGGTGGGTATGTGTCTACCCTGAATTTTTTGAAATTTATACATTTGACTTTAATTTTCGTAATTTTTATAAATTAATACTTAAATTTTATGATTTGTTTCTACCATGAAATTTTAAATTTTTTATAATTTGTACCCACATTAAAAAATATTTTGATGTGTACCCACCCTCAATTTTTTTTTAAACCCGCCACCGTCGAGAGTGCAAGTGAGTGCAATCAGGTTGCTGACCTCCTAGCCAGAAATGCCCGATTTATATCTCTGCATTTGGAAGTATTTGCACTTTGCAGCACCTCCAGATTGTATACTGCATAATTTACACCTGGATTGTAATGCTCTGATGAGCTAAACAGTAGTTAATTTTGTTTGCTCTCCATTTCATCAAAAAATATATATTTTATAAATATTTATTTTTAAAGAATATTTTCGTTCATTTATAAATATTTATTTAGTTTTATACTAATACATGATCATTGAATGAGTAAAATAAATGAATGATTTGAATGAGTAAAATAAATGAATGATTGAAATACTCTTATTTTTTTCTCCTTACAAATATCCTTATTTTCAACTTTTCATCTCATTCATCCATTCTACTCATCAAATGACCATAATTTAGTATAAAACTAAATAAATTTTATAGCATATAAGTAGATCCTAACCTTATATGTATAAAGTGCAACAAATCTAACGTCAAAGAAATTGATTTATTCATTAAGATTTATGAAAAATAATTTAAAAAAACTTTTAATTAAATAACACTATGATGGACAAATATATGTACGTGTATGTAATATTGAATTTAGCCTATTAAAATTCAGAATATGCTAAAAAATATGCCACGCGTTTTTGGACCGTTGTGCATCATTGAGATGTTGACCCACCTGCGTGGATAATCGTATTTTTTTTATTTTTTTACTGTTTGTACCTTTGGAAATGTAAATAGGGATGTCTATGAATCTGATTTATTTATTTACTATTTATTTATTTTGTGTTCAATTTTTATTTTTTTTGTTCAATTAGTTATTTGAACTTGATTTGTTGATTCAAATTGATATTTAAGAATCATATTGATTTTAGTATTTTTTAGCATTGATATGATACTATGATAGTATTGTTTATTTTTCTTATACATTTGACAATGCGCATATAATTTACAGGGAAATTATTCGAATTCGGATCTCCTAGACATAAGAACGACACTTATTGTTCGCTAATGCCATCATTTGCAATAGCTGTTCACTAATTTCCACCGGGATATCAAACGTTGATTTTATTAATCTTCAGCTTACATCGGCATTTAAAGACGGTAATTCCACATGACTAAGCAATGAAAACAGTCTCATACAGCATAGAACAGTGTTCTAATGCATTTATTTTACAATTCATAAAGCCAACCCTTATTGTTCACTAATGCCATCATTTGATGCCAAAAGCTACATCGAATCCACCAGTCTGAATCCGTAAGGCCTCATGTTATAACAGTCAAGTTTGTCGCCATAGCCAACTTCAAGCAAGTCACAGTACCTTTTATAGAACCCAATGCGATCCTCTACTCTAGCATCCGGACCAGCAGAACCACATTCCAACCCACCATTGATAATATTCGTGGTCATACCGTATCCCGGAATTCGCCCCGCCGCGATGTCTTCAGGTGAAGGTACCCATGCTCCGGTCATAACGTCGTGGCAAGAAGGCTTCGGTGACTGTGGAGTCATCCAAAACCATAAAGCAGACTCAAAGGACAACGTGGCATTGGTTTTTAAGCTGGTAGGGTTTTGCAAAAGCTCGTCCTTTTGCCCTATGCTTTCTCCAAATTGGCCATAGTTATAGTTCCTGTGGCATCGAATTTGAAATTCATTACAGCAATGTTAACAGAAACAAGATTTTGTTAGTGGAAAGTGATGAAGTTTACCATGAAAGTTGAATGGGGCCTCGGCCACAGTAACTTTGACCAGGAGCACAAGGGTACCTAGGGTCTGGCTGACATAAAACTGGGCAACCTATTTCCTCATTAAAGCAATATCCCCATGAATATGGACCGCCTGGTGCTGTCGGCCACCCGCCTTGAAAATCATCAAATTAACTGTTAAAATGAATCTTTTTTAACGATGTTAGTGATTTAGACTGATGTATATGATATTATTTAGACAAATTTACCGGTAGTTTCGTGGGAAGTTTGGCCTAAGAAAGCAGCAACTTCCCTCTTCCGAGTTTCCTCATCGCCGGTTGCAGCAAAGGCTGGATAAGACTTTGCAGCTTCTATGAAAGCACTATACCTGTAGAAGTTAACGGCATAGCAGCGAGAATCGTTTCTATATGGCAGCATCTCATCGAACATTTCTCTTGATAATATCTCTCCTAGTGCACCACCGTCGACAGGGTCTTCGTCATCGTCGCCACCATCATCGCCTCCAGTGCAGTTCATTTGGCAACCATTTTCTGGGAGGCAGTAATCGTCGGTGCTGCCACAAAATCCCCATTTGCTACAACATAAGCCTCCCGGACAAGGAAGACCTTGATTTTGCTCCCCGCATTGCTCTGCGGAGCTTAGGGCTAGTACATAGGCAAAGAAGAAAGAGGAAACTAACAAGGCCAAAAATCTCATTGTTCAGAACGTGTTTTGTAGATTTCTATCAACTTTTGCAAGCGATGAAGTTGGAGTGGATGAACTTGCGTATAAATAGTTGGATGATGGACAAACGTGGCAATATTATAAGTACCCAGCATGGCTTCTTGGAGCTGGCAGATTTCAGATTTCCATTAAAAAAATGGAAACGTTTAATGCATGCGGATGGCTGTAACAACCAGTTCTAATTCAGTTGTTTACTACTCCATTTTTTGCGTAGGAATTTCATCTGCAATCTCCATGAACCCTAACGTGACCCCTGATACGGATCTCGACGCTTTAATAAACAATTCTCAATCCATTTGTATAGTTTTGAGTGCAGAGTTGACAAAATCTCCAAGAAAATCTAATTATTGCAGAATATGGAGAAATGATCCTACGTATCTGGTTGGCACTTGGCGGTATCCACTTCTTGTTCTTATCATATAACTTCAAAATCTTTATTTAGGATAAAACGGGTGAAACTCTTTGGCTTTGTGTTTTTATATGGAATACAAATATACAATGTTGGGCTGTCTTTTTTAGACTAGAACATAACAATAACAGTGGTTCAGATCACATACATGCATAAAAAATATTATCTTCAACCGGTAATAAGATATTACCAATAGAAACAAGATTTAGTAATATAAAAGTAATATTGGTGTCACCTTTTTCTTACCGACAAGGGTCGAGTATTTACGATAAAAAATGTGCCGAGTATTTTTAATTTATTGATAAAATAGTACTATACTTCTGGTAAGAAAATTTAAATTCTAGTCTTGTAAATGATTTTTTTTGAATAATGGTCTCTGAATTGAATTAATTATCATGAAAGATATTTGATTACATCGATAAAAAGGAGTGATGAACGAACCAAACTATCATGCAGATTGCATCGATATACAATTCTGATTACATTGACTAACAAACCATCAAATGAGTGAGGATCTATATTTTCTATGACCACCGACAGAATCAAATCAGAAAACAAGCACCATGAGAATCTCTATACGAGCTCCAAGCGACTGCTACAGTATGCTGAAATTTTGCCAAATTTGAATTGCATGCTTCACTACAACAATAGAATATCTATGTAACTTCAATTTATATTTTTAACAACAAATTTATTCTTTTTTCAAGATAGTCTCTTAACTTCATATTTTATTCAATTTGGTCTTTCAACTATATTTTTTGTAATTTTTTTTCTTATCAATTTCTAACTTCTTTATACTCTCATTAATACTTATCATTATAAATATTTTTTAATTTAGATGATATTTGTTTTATTAAATAACATTACAAGTCTTACTTATTATTAAATAACATTACAAGTCTTACTTACACATGTGAAAATAATATGATATATATATATCTTATATGATTAGAGAATGTCATTGAAATTGAAATCAACCCGTACTATAACATTATAAATAATCACAATTAATTTTATATAGAAACTCGACAACTTGACTCGAGTCTCATAAACTAGACTCAAAGCAGAAAAATTTTAAATAAAATTTGAGTTATAAAATATGACTCAACAACTCGACTAAATCGAAATTTTTTGACTCGACTCGATCGAATGTTTACTCCTATCCAAGTATCACACAAGCAACTTTCTTGTAACATTCAAATCTTCTGTTGAAATTAATTTCGAATTAGATTTGTATACGATTCCGGCTTGAAAAATAATGACCATACTTGGCAATTAGCGGATAGCTAATAGCGGATTACATTAGTTGATATTTGATTGCATTAGTTGATTTGACTAGCTGATTGTATAAAAATGTTTGATAAAATTAACTGATAGTTGATAGCTGTTTGATTATTTAAACAAACAAAATGACATATAAGGACATGATTATATTCAAAACTTGTATGTGTGCCTTATCCTTATGTGTGCCTCATTAAAAACTTTCATAAACTTAAATGGAGAAAAAACATGTATATACTAATGTTTTCTTACAACTGTGAACTAGCGAATTAGTCACGTTAGAAACTGTTAAAACAGTCGTTAAATTAAACTGTTAAAACATGTATATACTAATGTTTTCTTACAACTGTGAACTAGCCAATTAGTCACGTTAGAAACTTGGTGAATCTGTCGTTTTGGGACATGTTTGGGTTCGGTTTGAAATATAAACCTTAAATTTTATAAAGTTTTATCTACATCAGAATAATTAATTCAAACATGATTATACAAACCAGAAGTTTCGTAGGAAGTTTGGCCTAAAAAAGCAGCAACTTCCCTTTTCCGAGTGGCCACATCGCCAGTTGAGGCAAAGGCCGGATATGACTTTGCAGCGGTTATGAAAGCTTCGTAGCTGTAGAAGCCAGCGGCAGGGCAGCTAGGATCGTTTCTATGTTTCAACATCTCATCGAACATTTCTCTTGATATAATCTCACTGCGTGAACCGGCATCGATGTCGGGGCTGGGTGGAGGCGGAGGTGGACTGTCGCCTCCATCGATACAATTACTTTGGCAGCCATTTTCGACGAGGCAGTGGAGGTCAGTGGTGCCACACCAGCCCCATTGGCTACAACATATGCCTTAAGGACATGGAGCACCATCGGCTTGGTGCCCACATTGAAAAGCTGTGCTTAGGAGCACATTGGATAAAAACAAAGAGGAAACTAACAAAACCCAGTTTCCCATTGTTTTTAATTGATTTCTATCAACCTTGCGAGTGATGAAGCAGGAGTGGATGAGTTTCTATAAATAGTTTGGAGTTGGACAATGGAGAAACGTAAAAATATTATTTAAATTGGTTTAAAATGTTTTATTTATTTATTTTAGACCACGGAATGTTTATCCGTCAAATTTATGTTAAATATTAAAATATTTCATGTTTGTCTGAGTTCAGTTTAGCTCGAAACATGAATCTCAAATTTTGTCTAAATTCTCTCATATATTTGTGAACGACGGAATTAAAAAGTTGTAAACGTTAACATGTAGGTGACTATGCAATCATTTTAGGTGGATCAAAATATTACTCATTTGTGAAGATTGTTGCTGCTGCATGAAATTCATTCAAGTTTAACATGTGGATGATCCGTAGAATGAGCAAACTGCTATGAAAACACCCCCAAACTCGATAAGCCTAATTTGTCAAAAAAAAAAGAAGAGAAAAACTGGATAAGCCTAGAGGTTGCAAACATGTCGTTCTGGTCGGTTTTGTTTGAGTTATTTTGTTCTGATTATTTTGGATCTGATTATATTTTATTTCGGTTCAAGCCTAGTTCAATTTTAGTTAAAGTCGTTAGTGATTTAAGTCATTTTAGTACGGTTGATTATCGGGTCGGTTAATTTATCGTGCATGTATGACGAATTTTAATTAAATTTTTTAAAATCAAATTTTTTATTAAAGGACGAAAATAAAAAAATAAACTAATAAAAATTCACTTCGCATCTTCAATGTATTGAATAATGAAAATAAAAAAAAATTAAATTATTAAGAACTAAATTTGATATTTAGCTCCAGGATTTAAAAAAAAAAATTGGTATTAGTTATATATAGGTTTTGTTAGAGTGTAAGACTTTGTTTTTTTATCAAAGTAGAATTCTTAGAGCTAAAAAGTTTGTTACTATATTTTAACTTCAAAAATCTTACATTGATAAGAAAATAAAGGCTTACATTCTAGCCAAGCTTATATATATATAAAGTAATGCCAACATCTTTTTTTATAATTTATGGAACTAAATATTAGTTCTTCTATGTTAAGCCTATATTAAATTTAGTTCCTAATAGTTTAATTTTTTTATTTTTAGTTCTTCTAGGTTCCTATTGGAACTCGCCTAATAGTTCAATTAAATTTGGTTTCTAATAGTTCAATTTATGGACCAAATAGTTTAAATTTGGTTCTTATATTTTTTTCTAGGTTCGTAAAAAAAAATTAAGTGGAACTCGCATAGCATGTACGGCGAGTTCCAATTAAGATTTAATAATCATCTGTTAATGCAATTAATTATGTTAAAATACGAGAAAAAAAATCGTGCTTCTATGACGAGTTTAGATTTTTTTTTAAAAAAAATAATATTTTATTCGAACTCACTACAACGAGTTTACTGTAATAATACTAGTATGAGAAATATAGAATTTTGGGTACTATAAGGTAAAATTAGGATGTAGGGGGCATTATTTGGGTCTTTAAGCCAAAAAATTAAGAGTATAACACAAAATAATTCTGTTTAAAATAGATATGCAAATTTTTTTGAGAAAACTACCAAAATAGTACCCTGCTATTGGCGCGTTATCGTTTTGGTACCCCAGCTATTTTTTTGATAAAATGGTACCTGACATTACGTTACTTTTTTAAAATAGAACCTCCGCCATTTAAAATTAACGGAAAAGCTGATGTGGAATCTTTTTTTTTTCATTTTTTCTCTCTTAGTCAGCATATCACATGTTAATTTTTAATATTTTTATTTATCCAAACAGAAGGTAACACGTGTCACCTTCTGATTGGATGAACAAAACCAAAGGAAATAAAAATTCACCTTTGTTGTTGGTGAGATTCAAACCAGAGACATCATGGATAAACAGTTAGACGCTCCGGTAGTGATTAAAACCAAACAAACAAATACTTAACTTAATCAAAGTTACCGCCTCAAAAATAAAACAAAATTACTATTATAAAGAATCAAACTTAGGACCCCTTGTAAATAGATATTATGCAAAGCCATTAAACCAAGTTAATAATACATTTAAAGTTCATCAAAACTAATATTTAAGCTAAATTACGCTACCACTAGACTAAATAAATAAATATTTATTTTTATTATAAAACTAAATAAATATAGTTTTCAGATAGTTTTATCGTTTACAAAACCTTGTAACACCCTCAATGTATATTCAATAATTAAATACACATTGAAGATGTTACTAAAATTTTTAATTGATTTCCTGACTTGTAATTTTTTTTATAAACCAGTTTAGTAAAATAGCTTTTCCTCGGTTTGATTGATTTATAAACCTGTCTAGTAACACCTAGTTTCAACCTGAATTGATTAAATAAATATTTAAGACAGTTATTAACTTGAAAATATAATTCAGGGTGTAAACTATGTGTGCTACCTATGCCCTTTCTTTGATTTAAAAATCGTGATTAGCATAAACTACATAATATTTATACCAATTCCATGTCTAAGAGTTTAAAACCATGTCATTTATCCATAATACTTATATTACAAGCCCATTTAAATAAGTAACCTAACTTATAAGTTCAGCAGTATAAAACAACTGCATATTTAAAAATACGAGTACATGCCCACTAGTCTAGGATGTAAGTGTACATACTATTGCTTATAAGAGGTAACTTGATTTCCAAAAGTTCAGCTCCTTCCTCGATACTATTAGCCCGATCAACTTACGTGTAATACGAATCACACGCTAAGTATAACTTAGTGAGACATAATTGTAACAATATGAACATTTAACATAAATACCATAGTCCTTGTAAAATGGCAAATAATATCTTGTGCATATATATATATATATATATATCATTTCATCATTTTTCATGGCAAATGAGAAACTAACTTATTTCAATGAATCATGGTTGCATTTATGTATGTTCAAAGTCATAACATCAATTTTTCTTTATCAGCAATAAATATGATAGGCATATTGGTCTATTTACTTGCTTAAAAGCATTTCCTGATTTATAGCCCAAAGTACAATTCATGTGATACTATGGTACGCGAGTCATCACGACACCGTAATGTCTACGACGCCGTAGCGTCTGCAGCGCCGTAGCGACTGAGATGAGTACGTACTCGATGACGCCCTTTGCTCCTCATATGATACCTTAGTGTCTATCTCAGCACCGAAGTGCCTACATTATCTCAGCACCGCAGTGCCTACATTATCTCAGCACCATAGTGCCTACATTATCTCGGCACCGTAGTGCCTATGACGCAACTGCTAGGACTTTATGGATATCCAACTATACCAAGACTTTCACACTAGTACTCGGGCAGAACAATATAATATTTTCATATTCAATATCCAGTCCATCAATAATATTATCCATAATTCAATAATGGGCAGTTCATACCCAAAATCTAAAATCTGATTTATCTTAGATAAATCATTATGACATATCCATATATCTCATATGCCATTTAATTTTCATGCCATTTGCATAATTTGATCAACATACATTTTTTTCATTTATATTAAGGTCGACTTATCGCAAATCGTCCTATTTGTAACATGTCAGACATGCATGTAATGCACTCACCTGGGCTATTCAAAATACTGGCCTCACTAAGTTAATCCACTACTTTTTCCTTGCCTTTTTTATCTCGAGTTTCTTTGTCATGCTCAGATGCTGCAAAATTACATATACAATATACATGTTAGATTTTCTTTAATATAACATTGTTTAACTATTAAATACTAGTACAAATATTCGAATATAAAAAAATTTCCAATTTTTTTTCCTTTTTCCCTCTTAGAAGCCAAATAGTTCAATTTGGTCCCTAGTGACCATTTTGCAACTTTTGCAAATTATTAAAGCCCAAATCACAATTTCTCCGTAATTCTAACATTCTCCACTAACTTTTACTCAATGCCCTTCAATCCACTAACTTTTTATAAAGTGACATTTTAGTCACTAATTCCACACAAAAGTTGGCAAACTTGTACTAATTTTTCAATCCAACATTTTTTACCATTTTTCTCAAAATTTTCCTTCTATTTTGACCTTTGGCCGAAATGGTCACTAAACTTTTCCAATGTTGTTTTTCATTCAAACAACATTCTAATATGCTCAAAATAATTTTTCCAACATATAATCTTCATTTCCAAGAATTAACAATTAAATCCCCAAATTCTTCCTACTTGGTAAATTAGGTATCTAAACTTTTCAAGGACTTTATTTTAGTCCTGATGTCATAATAAAGCTTCTAAATTCATAATCTCTTCAAATCCACCATTAACATAATTTTCAAAATATTTTCCCTAATTTACCAAACATGCCAAAATAGTCACTTAGGAAATTAGTTGAGAATTTCCCATTCTTATATCAAAATCAAGCTTGTAGAATCATAAATCTTACACATTCATCCTTAATTTCAAAACCCTAAATGAAACCCCAAATTCTAGGGTTAGGGTTTATGTCTTCAAACATGAAATTAATCCAAATTTAAGCTTGATTTCAACTTCACAACACTTAATTTGCTTAAATCAAACTTCAATTTCAACATAGAACTTGAAACCCTAATTTCTCTCTCATCAATATCATGAACAATTCTTCAAATTACCATACAAAATTACTATCAAGAGAAAGAGCATGAAGCATAGATCAATTTTTCTCAAAGCAACATACCTTGATTCTAACTTTGGAGCCTTCAATTTTGCCTAGGAAAATTTTGTGTGTTTTTCCCCTCTTTTCTCTTGATTTTCGAAAGGTAGGAGAAAGATGAACAAATTTTTGTTCATATTTTTCTTATTTATGCCACATGTATTAAAAAAATAAATGTTAAATTCATTTAATTCTTTAGGTCCAAATAATCCTTCAACTATATCTTATTTTCAAAATTGCCATCTTGTAAAATTGAAACCAAGTCTAGTTAGATTCTAACTAGAAACATTAAAATATTCATAAAAATAATATTTTATGAATTTTCCATGGCTTATGGAACTGTCTTTAAAATTCCAATTCGATTCGATTACCCGATAATCACTTACTACGATTTTCCATTTTCCAAACTATCGGGTAAAATCTGAAATTCTCATAATTCTGATTTCCATAAATAAATATTTTTGGCATACAAAATATTCCATAATTTTGTAAAAATTAAAATCTTGAAATTTTGACTCGGTCCAATATACTGATAATTTACTCGAAATTTTTATCGGATAAATTTCTCTTAATAATCCTTTTTCAGACATTCCTATGAATAATTTCAACTCGAACTGATTCCTTTTTATCAGTCTCAATTACTGACATGAGACCTTCCCATAAGGTCACTCATCCTAGTGCTACTCTAGCCTGAGCACGCTTAACTTTGCAGTTCGATCCGGGTATCCGAATTCCACTAAAACTTTAACTCTGGTTTTCCAAATATTTAAAATATCAGATCAAACCAGTAATTCTATATTCAGTCCACATCAATAGATGCTCTATCTATTTATGAAATAAAACACCTAACTTTTGGAAAATTGCAACTTTGGTCCTTCAACTTTTCATATTTCAACTTGTATCATACAAGTTTTGAAAACTTATCATTTTGGTCACTAAACTTTAACCTTGAATTCCCATTCCAATTTTTCCTTGGATTATTACCAAACTTTGCGAGTACCCCAGTTTTGCTTATCCTCTATCTCATGGTACTCTAAATTCTCAGGAATTCCTTTCCTAGAGTTCATAATTAAAGAAATCCTAACTTTTATATTTTATCATTTTAGTCACTAAGTTAGCTTTTAAGCCCTTATCTTAGTGCTAAATGACTCTTAAGCAACTTAGCGAATTTCAGGGTATTACAGCCCTAATTAATTTTGAAACTAATTTTTTAATATATGTCCACGTCAACAGTACGCCGCGTCATTAGTTTTGACCATTCAACGTCCAGCTTGGTATGCCAGCTAGGAATAAAGAGTGATGTGGTGGGCTACTGTGCAGAACTTAATGGTCACGTTAGTCAATAACGGTCAAAGGGTGACATTACTGAAATTAGTTTGGTTTGAGGGCAAAATTGCAAGAAAAAAATAGAAGCAACATTGTTTATTTTGGTTTACTACGTAGGCAAAATTGACCCTTTAACCTTTTAGATTCTTATATTGTCTAGGCTTATTTAGCGTGAGCTTGATAAATAGATTTATATATTAAAATTAACAAGAAAAAATGTTGATAAATTAGGTTGAGTTTAATCAATATTGATTTATGCTTTAGGATAAGTTTAAAATGAGTAACACATATCGTTATATACCATTAATGTTATATATTGTTATACATTATTATTTTTTAGTGTAAATATTAAAACTCATAGACTTAACATGAAATTAATTGTATTTTAAAACAAAGTTATTATTCATTTCTTAATCAACATTAAACTCACTTCCATTTCCATATCTTTCGATTTCTAAAAATCCCGAACCTTTCTAATGTACTTCACAATCACAGCACTCATAGCAAATGATAAGCCTCGAGACAGTTGAATTCCCCAAACAACAGACGAAGGTATAAATTTGTACACCCTCTGCATGGCACCCAAAACCAGCAAAATTGCACCGGTACAAATACCGGGCGCCATAATTTTTGGGATGTCAAAACTCGAGCCGTTCGACATATCTACCGCGGCAATCGATTTCATGGGTTGGACAGGCATTGGAACACCATATATGGCAGAGGTGACAATGTTGTAAACACTAGTGAATATAAATGTAGTGCCTAAGTTAAGGTCCTCGGCTCGTGTCAAAGCAAAATACAATAGGAATATAGGTGCCTAATTCTGCCCATTTGGATTTAAAAGATAAGTTTCTTTTCACTTTATGAATTATGTTGGTTGGTGAAGGTGTTTCCACTTGGGTCTCAAAGGAAAACAAAAATCATCAACTTTTTTTTTGCCCATTTCTATACCCAACTCTAAAAAATTAAATTTTAAGCCTTAATTTCAAATTATAAATTATAAATTATAAATCATAAATCCTAAGCCCTAAAAAATACACCATATCCATAATTCTCTAGACCCTAAACCCTAACATTAAACTTTAACCCTAAATCTTAAACCTAAATTTTTAGTATGGAGCATAAATAGAAGCACAAAAAATGTAAGATTTATATTCCTCAAAGGTTAGGGAATTTTCAGAATTCATGGCTATCGGCTTATATTAAATTCATGTACTAAAAAGGGTAAACTGCCTGTGTGACCACCTAACTATGAGGTCTATTTTATTTTGCCACCCAATTAAAAAATAGGCAAACACACCACTGAACTTTTTAGTTTGTCCTATTTTGACCACCGGCCGTTAAAATTTAACGGATGAGGTGGCATGATAGTTAACAGAAATTTGTATAATTACACATTTAGTCTCTGTTAGTATATTAATTTGGTCCTAATTTTAATTTAATTAAATAAAATTAATCAACTAATCATATGACGACATGTGTCATGACACTTGTCAGATAGTGACACATGTCATTACCCGAGTGGTTGAACTTATTTTATTTAATATATTTATTTTCCTACAATCAGGTGGTGACATGTGTCACTACCTAGTTAAAGGAAAATTAAAAGATATGGGATGGCCTTAACATGGATTAAACATAGACCTCCGGGGATATACTCAAGTCTTTACCACTGCACCAACCTATTCTTGTTGATACAAATTGCACCCTTTTATATATATCTTATAATGCAGTAAATGTTAGGGGAAAAGAAGTAAAAATGGTTGGGAGAGGACTCGAACCTGAATCACTTAAGATGTGTAAAAACACACAAGTCATTAAATCAATTCAAATCATAAAGTTAAAAATAAAAATATTTTAAATATATTTAAAGTATCGTTAAAGCGAGATTTAAAATGACAATAAATTTATGATTTTTATATTTTTAAATTAAATTAAATATATTTTTCACATTTATTTCAATAATGTTATATATAGTATAATATTGAATCAAGTTTTTTTTAATTTAATTAATAATTTTAATTTTTTTGTAAATATCTTAATTCAATGATTATATTAAATTTTAAAAAATAAAATTATATTAAAAATTTAAAATTATATAAAAAATAAAAGAACTCGATACAATTTTAAAATTATACAAAATTATTTTAATATACTCATTGAATTAAGATATTCAATAAAAAATTAAAATTATAAATTCAATTAAAGAATTCGATTCAATATTATATTTATAAAATTATTAAAATAAATGTGAAAAAAAATCAATTTAATTTAAAAATATATAAATCATAAATCTATTTTCATTTTAAATCTTGTTTTAACTATACTTAAAATATATATTTAAAATATTTTCATTTGCAAATTAATGATTTGAATATTCAATGGTTTATTTGTTTTTACACATCCCAAGTGATTCATGTTTGAATCCCTTCTCAGCTATTTTTACTTATTTTTCTCTAATATTTATTGCATTGTAGGATATATATATAGGGTTAGGATCCACCTACATGGTGTAAAACTCATTTGGTTTTACACTAATTCATGACCATTGGATGAGTAAAGTGGATGGATGAGATGGAAAGTTGAAAATAAGAAGATTTTTAAGGAGAAAAATAATAGTGTTTAATCCCATCCAATGACCATGAATGAAAGTGAATTCCATCCCTATATATATAAGGGTATATCTTTTGAAGGTCTCAGATTCAATCCACACCAAGGTCATCCCATTTTCTTTATTTTTCCTTTAACCATGTGATGACATGTGTCACCATCTGACAAGTGTCATGACACTTTTCGTCATCTAATTTGTTATTTAATTTTATTTAATTAAATTAAAATTAGGACTAAATTGATATAATAGATAACTAATAGGGATTAAATGTGTAATTATATAAATTTTCGTTAACTGTCATGTCACCTCCTCCTTTAGATTTTAACGGCTGGTGGTCAAAATATGACTAATTAAAAAGTTCGATGGTGTGTTTACTCATTTTTAGTTAGGTGGTCAAAATAAAATGGACTGATAGTTGGATGTTCACGCAGATAGTTTACCCTATTAAAAATAGATTGAAAAGCGAATTTTGTTCAAGTAATTAATAATTGAACTAATCATTAAAAGATTTACACGTTTTGTTAATATTATAATTGTCGAATTGTATTTATAATAAAATGTCATCTGCTTTCAAGGTAAGGATTGTTCTCATAATAGGGTGTAATAGTGCATGTAACGTCAATAATTAACGGTATTAGTTTCGGAAAACATTGCAGTAGACGGAAGTAAAGTATAAAAAGCCTATTGAACTTTAAAAAATATAGACACCACACTGAAAAAATTGGCAAAATATGAGAGCATTGTCATTATCCCTATTTTTATTTTTCAATGCCTATCGTTTGATACCGAAAGAGCTACATTGAGTTCATCGAGGGTATAAAACCGAAAAGAGTCTAGTTGTAGCAGTCAAAAATTATCGCCATAGCTAACTTTCATGCATGCCACAATACCTCTTATAAAACCCAATGCGGTCCTCTCCGACAGCATTCGGACCCCATTGAGAAAATTTGTGCATATACCATATCCCGAAGCTGACCAAGGAGTTCATCTAAAGGGGAAGGCGTCCATGACCCAACGATCATGCTGTGGCAAGAACCCTTTTATCGTGGAGTCATCCACAACCAGAGAGCAAACTCAAAGGAAATCGTAATGTTGTTTGTTAAGATGTCGGGTTTCGTAAAAGTTGGCCGTCGCGTCAGGGACGAAGCCAAATGAAAGGTAGGAGGGGCAATTGCCCCCAACTTTGAATGGGTTAATTGTTTTTAGGCCATTGATAGTTTTAAAACCTTTGCAATTAAGTCATTGCCCTTCCTAAAAAATTTTGGTTTACTATTTCTTAAGACCCTTTAAGTTAAAATTAATGAAATTATACTTTGACCCCTCATTTTCTGGTTCAATCACTTTTTAAGACCTTTCAATTTGAAAATTAGTGATATAATTAACTTGGCCTTTGATAGTTCAATCCTAGCTCCATCCCTCTGTCGCGCCCTATGCTTCATCCAAATTGGAAATAGTTGTAGTTCCTGGGAATCGAATTTAAAATTTCATTACAGCAATGTCGATAAGAACAAGGTTTTGTATAATTACATTTGAAAACATCTAGTGAAAGGTGATGAAGTTACCATGAAAGTTGAATGGGACCTCGGCCACAATAATTTTGACCAGGAAAACAAGGGACACTTGGGTTTGGCTTGACAATAATCATGGCAGTAACAGTGGTTCCGACGTTTTTTTCTGGTAACAATGAATCTCTACTCTTCTTCATCTTCATCAAGTTAGGTACAATAAATCAGCCGGTGCCAGACCATGATAGTTCCACGTGATTCTCATTTCAGACCCAACTGTCCTAATCAGGATGTTATTACTCGACACGTAAAGCTAGACGATACTTGAAGGATAACAATTATAAGGACAGTTATGAATGCAATTTGCAGGGTGTCGAACAGGAACTGTCCTCTATACAAAAACTGAAATAATTCAATTCAAAATGGAAGAGAAAAAACAGTACAACATTTGGTTGTGTATGAGCATTCTCGATTTGCATCACTGTAAAATGCTAACAAAAAAAACCTGCATTTTATTAAACTCTTAATCATGCAAAAATGCCGGAGAATCCGCTTACTCCGAACCATCAACTTGCCTAATTTGCAGAAGCAACTAGCAAGCCAGAGTTTCCTTCAATGGAAGGGGTGCAAATGATTTGCGGTTTGAGTGAGATGTTTGACACCATGAATGTTTCTTACTTCTCACTTTGCGAACACGAGCAAATGCCAAATCAATGGCTCGGGCTCTTGGCAAGCTTCGATAGTTGGAAGGGGCTTGCAATCCGAAACACCAAGCAACTTGCTCCTCTCGGTTTCTTCACTTATGAATGGTCTTCGCAACATTGGCAACGGTAGGGCTTGTTCCCTTGTTATTTCCCTCACCTGATTCAGAACCAAGTCTTCACTGATAGAAGAGCAACCAGCCAAGTTGTGCATTACAGGACCAGTCACGTTATTCATTTCATTATGTAGCCCTACGGAACTCTCTCGTGCACTTGAGCGATTCTTTCTGTAACACGCTGCAAAAGCTCCTCGTAGGCTTTGGAGGACTCCGAACAGAACCTCTCCACTGCCTCAAAAATGCGTTGCAAGCTCCCTTGCAAATTACCATTGCTAGTCTCACTCTGATACACAACACGTCCGTCTATCGAGAGACTATTGCCATCTCCGGAGACCAAAACAATTTGCTTATCCAATGCTTGGATCTCTTTCTGTAACCTTTGATCCTCTCTATCCAAATTCCTAGTCGTTCTCTCTAAATCCTTATTGACCATCATTCTCCGATGCATTTCGGACTTATCTTGTTCCCAAAGCTGGAGTAGACTCATGGCAAAAATCCGCATCGAGTTAACCACCTCCCTTTCAGATATTCTATCCATTGCCTGTGACCATTGATTACATATTACGAATATCGGTGGTGCACCGACCCGACTAGGTGAGAAGGGAGCTATTCCGTCATCTGTCACTTCAGGTTCATAGTAAAGACACTTCAGAAGCCAATTATTCAAAGCCCTGACATAACCCTTCTGGGAACCTATCCACCGAGAGAATCTTAGAGTCCAACTAATAAGTTCGTGCTCAAGCTGCAACGTTGCTGTAAGATGACCATCGCTTAGCTTTTTGCCTGATCCGATAGAACCAAATGTTTTGGCTTCTCTAATAACCTGATACTGACTACGATGGCATTCAAGCATACATTTCCACATTCTGCTTAACCTGGATAAAAGAATTACGAGGAAACATGAGACAAATGTAAAAGTGACGGTCATATATAGAAGATTGTCACTCGATTGTACATTATTACAAGCTAAAAGCAAAAATACCAAGACTAAAGAGCAATGTAAGTAGATAGAGCAGAAAGAGATAGGAAAATGCAATGCGTCGAACAACCAGGAAAAGAAAAATACCCTTCGATCAGTTCATTGAGCAGCGGCCATAGTTCATCGTCCCTGATCTTATTGATGGTCACCGATATCTTGTCAACAACTTGAATTGCAATTCTTAACTTTGTGGATAGGCTACTGATTATATTCCGGGTTGAATCAACTTTATTAGCTTCAGCACCCTTTTCATCCAGTCGTTTCAACTTGCGGCATTTCTGGTCATAAGCAACCCGCAACTTCTCTTCAGCCTGCATTTCATAGGATGCTAAGCCATTGTAATACCACCGGAAAATTAAATCAAAATTATCAACGGTGTTCCTAAATGGGGTGGAGAAACAAGTATAAAATGCTACAACATGAAGCACCTTCAAAGGTGAATGAATATCTGCGATAAGTAACATCCAGAGAAGCAATTCTTAATGACATATAGATCAAATTAAATTAAAACAATAGCAGGTAGAAATAACGGACAATCAAACAACTCAATACACTAAAATGAAGAGGAACCAAATGCAAAACAAGAATAGCTACGAATCAAATAGTCCATACAGCATTTTGAAATAACCATGATAGGTAAAACAAATACAATTTACCTTTATTTCATTGTAGAGTTTCTTTTCCCAAAGACACAACTTCTGCAAAGTAGAGGAAAGGTTTTTCGGTTTCCTGGCCAATTCTGCACCTAAGTCTACTAAAGCTGGATCGGTGTTTTCGGTCGAAGATGAAGACTCGGCAGCTTCAGTAGTAGACGGCTGAGATGATGATACTACTGATAATGAAGAAGTAACTACATGCAACATCTTGAAACCTGTTTCACAAAAGATACTCAAATCCCACATTTAGCATTACACTATTACTAATAGAGGGAAAAACAATCTAATCAATATGCACATAGAAAACCTATATTTGTAGCAAAAATTCACAATTTTCAATTTACAGGTGATGTATAGTCACAATAGGATGAAAGCAATTACCATGTTTGCGCTGATAGTGAAGTGTTCCCACCTCAAGTAACTTGGCAATTTCACTCCCCGACTCGGAAGCTCTCACAAACTGAACCTCTATCTCTCGAGCCAACTCGAAAGCATTTTTCGGAGCGGCTTGTGGCTTATTTCCATGTTCTTCAGCCTTTTCATCATCCACAGCTTTCTTATCCAGCACATGAACCTCATATTCCACCCCATCATTTTCCATCCCATCACTCGGCCTCCTCCTATAATGTGAAGCCTCTGCTTCATTACTAGCAACTTGGCCATTGTCATCTTCATCTGGCGGATTCGAATGCCCACCACCATCAACAAATTTCTGATCCCCATGCACTTCTTTAACTACTTCATTTTGATAATCCTCATCTTCCAAATCAGGGATCCCTTCCTCTTCTCTCAACTCCCCCGAGTCCCTACTCGGGGTATAAGGAGGATTGTAGCTTTCATAACTCTGAAAAGGGTTTAAAAAATCCCAAGCTGAAGCTCTGGGAGGTGAAGGCGGTGGTGGCGGCGGCTTCAAGGATGACGATGCCGCCACCGACTTTTGCATTGAAGATTCATAACCAGGCGCCGGATAAGCAGAATAATTACTGAAACCACCGTAATTTGCGTAACCCGGATTAAGGTATGAACTAGCACTAGGATTATCATTACTTAGATAAGAATAAGGATAATAAGAAGATGATGATGAAGATTCACCCATATAAACAGTCTCTGGATTCATAGGCCTTTGTGCATAAAGAATAGACGGCGTTGGTTGTTTCTTCATAAAATTCGTATGCATAAACCCACCTGGAAAAGACCCAGTTTCAAAAGCTCCATAATTGGGATAATTTCGGTGAATATACTCTATATGACCGCCGCCGCCGCCGCCGCCGTGCAAAGGAGAAGAATGATCCGAATGGTGCAAATAATCGCTCGAATCATCTTCATCCGAATCCGAATGGAACCGAAGATGAGACCCGGAATTGGAATGGGAATGGCGGTGAGAAACATCACCTTTTTTGGTTGAACTTGACCCAACTTCAACCGGATCCACCGCTTTACTCTTGAGTTGATTATGAGACGACGGAGAAGGAGGCGGCGACGCCACCGAAGAGGTACCAAAATCATGCTCGATGAATTTATTCAAAGACTGACCAAATAACTTCAACGAAGCAGTGTAAGCAACATGGGCTTCAGCTAAAGCAAATCGTTGCTGAATCGCTTCGTCTAAAAAAGCACATCTTTCTCGACAAAGAGCAACCGCAGGGAGATCGTC
Source organism: Hibiscus mutabilis (assembly GCA_019671005.1). Taxonomy (NCBI): domain Eukaryota; kingdom Viridiplantae; phylum Streptophyta; class Magnoliopsida; order Malvales; family Malvaceae; genus Hibiscus; species Hibiscus mutabilis. The sequence continues at coordinate 38,224,820 of CM033754.1, forward strand.
AAGCTTTGAACTAGAACATCCCATCACTTTCTTCCCCCGAAAAATGACCCAAAAAGGATTAGTGTCTTATTTAGATGTAGGAAACAGAAAACATGGTAATGGTGATTGATTCTCGGGAAAATTTGAGGGTATGAGAAAGAAAAGGGAGAGAAAGAGAAAAGGGGAATCTTTGACAGCAAGGAGTGTGTCGTCTGGGTTGTAACATAAACAGAAAGTAGAAAGAAGACAAAGAAAAAAAGATGGAAACAACTCTTCTCGAAACAGTGCGTTGTGCTGCGTCGGTGTGTCGATTCCTGGAACGTTATTAAATCGAAATTTTCTACCTTTCTTGTTTTATTCAATAGCACGTAATTGGTTATTATTTAGAAAACAAAGTTACGACATTTGGAAAAAGGAGAGAAATGTAATGCTTTTTGTTTCTAGTTTTGGATTCGGAGTCGGAACTTGGAAGTGAAATTTCAACTTCAAAGTTCAAAGGAAATTAAAGTGAAGGGGAACTTAATGTTGTTTGGTTTGAAAGAAAGTTCTACACCTTCCTGCAGGCTGCCTCATTTATATTTAAATCTTACCATCATTTGTACTTTGATCTTTAGACGTTATATTTTTAAGATTGGAATTTAAATAACTTATTTGTACAATATATGTGTATTTCTATACGGTTAAAAGTAAAAAAAATTATATAATATTGTAAATCCAAATAATATTCGTATCTGAATGTCCTAATTACTATCTACAATGTATATGAATATTAATCTCATATATCCATTATCCGGATATATTTATTTTTATGGACAATAGATTTGAATATTCATTATAAGAATCACTTTACTCATGCAATAATGGATTTGAATTTAAGTATCCAAATCCATTACTTTAAAAAAAAATTGTTAATTCTTTGAGACTTATAAAAGGCATATTTTTAGTGAATTTAAATATTTTTAGATAATTTAATTATTTTAGATTTAAATTCAAATAATTATACTTGAATAATCCATAAATAATAAACGAATTTAAATTTTAAAATATATTCCTATTCCTATAATCGGTAAAAATATAAAAATTAATTTATACTTAACAAATTAACAAGCAGAAAAAGGAATTACTCAATTAGTACTATTCTTTAAAGTAGAAGGCAGCTACCCATGAACGAAACATTTGGTATGTTTTTTTATATATATAAAAAATGAAATATATTCATTGAAAGAAAAGATTCATACATGGCAAGAAAAGTCAAGAGCAAACATCCAAAAACAAAAATAAACCAGGGCATTAAGTAAGTTCGAAATATAGAATTAAAGTTAGAAGCCGCCATGCGAACGAGTGGAGAGAGACAATGACGGAGGTATGTGGGAGAGTGGAGAGGGATAATTGTCCTTCACCCCAATTTTTTTTCAGCTTTGTACTTTTATATAAATTTTTTTATAAATTAATTTATTTTTAATTTATCCACTTCTTATTTTTAAACATTTATGTTTTTCTTTTAACTTAAAATTCTATTCCGTCCCTAGAGGGAGAAGAAACATGTTGCAGTGGTCATCAAGAGAGAGAAAAAATCGAACTTTAACGCCTACAAAAGACATACGGCAGCTTGACGACGAGTATCGGTGACATCGGCCGGAAATCCAAGGGCCGAGCTGACCAAGACAACGGAGGAGACACCATTCGAATGGAAAGGCTTCTTCAAAAAAGAGCCCAACACATCAGCGGGATTCAAAGGCCACTCGCAAAGAGAACATCGCAAGGAAGAGAAGCTAGAGCCACCACCGCCACCGACATCCCTCAAACCTGCAAAATCAGAAAATGGAGAACAGAACCAACAAAAATGAAGATACGGACAAAAAAGATCAGGGAACACCGAATTTTTTACCCAATCTTTCTCGTTCAGAGCCTACAGGGCGGACTGATCATCTCTCTTCCCAAATCGAGGCTCAAGCTTAAACCGAGACGACTGAAGTAAAAAAAAAAACCCATCGAGAACACCAAAAAAAAGCAAAGAAACAAAAACAGAAAAAAAAATGACAAAGGCTAAAGAAAGTAGAGGAAAAGGGGAGAGGGAAGCCAGTTGCTTGGAACCAGCAGCTGGCTATCGCCGAACCTCAGATCTGGTCTGAGTATGAGCGATTGAAGATGGAGGTAGATTTGGTTTTCGGGTTGCAATGAAGTTGCTTTTAGCCGTTGGTAGTTTTTTACTTAATACGTTTTTTATTATTATATTTGAGTACTATAGTAATATATATATATATATTATATGTCAAATCTAGTTAAATTTATATATATATAAATTAAATTGTTCGAATTTAAATTATTTAAATAAAACATTTTATCGTATGAATTTCAAGTTTTATATTAGTATATGAAAATGGAAAAGCCCACATTTAAAAAATAATAATGAAATTTTCTGACTAAACAAACATTGTCAAGATTTTCGTTTGACCAACGCCTCCATACTAATGCTTTGCACATGTTCTTTACAGTTACTTAACTGTAAGAATATGATGCCCAACTATATAAATATATATTATACTCCACTTCACAATATATAAATTTAATTTTTTTATAGTTTATATTCATTTTATGATATACATTCGATATTTGTGATTCTCTTTTCTAATAATATCATCTTTAAATTTTGAATATGAGATTTTTCCTTAAAAATACAATATATTTTGTCATTACACGCAACATTTGTAACAAAGAGATCTATACTAGAGCATGGCAATTAAATTTATTCAAATTAAATAGTAGGGTTTTTATGATCCGAATAGACGTGGTTCATATTATTATTTAAATTGGGAGCATGAGATTGGCCTAACAATGTCCATGCAAAAACCATTAGAGCTTTAATATATAATATTAGCCGTAATTGGGTTCCAAATGTGACATGTGAACTTATTTTTATTTCAAAAAGTGATTGCATTAAAATATTTTTGTATAAGAAATCCATAACAAAAATTAGAAAGGTGGCACATGCCATACATTTTTCTTTTGGTGGTCCAATGGCAAATGGGACCCCAATTTAATTAAAGATATTGCTCAAAATTATCATATATATATATATATTGAAGTACAATTTAAACCAACATTTTCATGCATCAACAAATTTAGATAAGAGTATTTTTTTAATTTAAAACTATATTCATAATGAAAATCAATATTATAACAATCAAAATTAAAAAAATAAAATTATAAATTAATATTTAAGTTACAAGTACAATATAATTATAAAACAAATATCTATAATTATCATCAGAATTAATCATTTCAAAATATAGTTAGGATGAAAATGAAATATATCCAATAATAGAACAAATAAATTTGGATAGACCTACACATGACGAGGATTAAATAGAGTAAAATGTATATCGAAAACCCCAAGTATAATAGTTAAGCAAAAATTATCCAGATAATAGTTTAGGAAAAATTATTTCATCAAATAGAGATGGTTTGAAATTAATTTGTTAAGTAAAGATGTTTTTTAGAAGTCGTCGTATCTTCTTAGCATCTTCTGAAAGACGATTTTAGTGTATTTTAGATAGTCTCTTTTTCGTCTCATTTTATCAACTATTTTGTATTTTTTCAGAATCGCCAACACTTATGACGAGTTTTTCATGCACTGTAAAAAAAACTCTAATTCACGTTATAATTTTCAAACTTATCCCAAATGATGAAATCACTATCTGAATTATTTTAGCATAATATTTGCACATAGTAAAACTCGAAAAAAATATCTCTAATTTATAATAATTCATGGGTCAATATTTTGTATCCTTTATTCAAATTTATGACCATTCGATCATAACTTCAAAGCAAAGAATAAACTATAAATGAATTTAAGTTAGGATGTCATTGTTTAGTGTTTGTTTAAATCTAAACGTAAAGTATATTATATGTTGAAGTATACTCTAATCTATTATCTTCCGATTATTACAATATTAATTATATCAATCAAACTAAAACTCAATCATTAAAATTAATAAATAACTAATCAATATTTCCTCACATGTTTTCCTTTCAAGGGCTATAATAACAAATGCAGAGTAAAAAGAAGAAATCCTTGGGATTTCAATTGTTTGGTCCCCACTATGAGATACCATAGAATTGGGGAGTAAATTTTCATGTACACAATCATGTAATTTTAAATGGAAGAATAAATACCCCAAAGTAAATTCTAATGTATTCATCATGAGGCATTGTAAGTACAACTCTAATGTATTCATCATGTGGCATTGTAAAAACAAAATAATGATTTACAGGAGATTTATAAAAGTATAATTCAAAGATTCCCGACTCAATTTTTTTGAATTTAATCGAATCGATCCAAAGTTAAAATATCGAAATATATGTCTAAATCTATTGCATATGCAAGGCAAAGAGAGAGAAGGAAGGAAATCACTTGAAAGACATAAAAGGAAAGAAAAGGGAGTTTTATTGAGATTGGAGTAAATTGCACATGCATTTCCATTTCCATTTCCCATTGATGTGCAAAGTGCAACTTATTATACCTTTTTCTTTATTCACAAAGGAATAGAGTTGGTTATATCTATAAATGGAGTTATATTATAATGGATCCAACTTTTATCCATTTGAGAAGCCTTTTGAAGTTGCTCCATTTTAGGCCTATTTGAATCAATATTTGTAAGCACTAGAACAGCTAACGAAACATCTTCGGGATTAAAAGCAAAATTGCTGTCTAAATTTGGATCATACTACTGGTAAGAATTTCAGCAATTCCAAGCCGACTTAAAAATCAAAGAATTTGCTAACAAGTAAGAATTGGACCATGAAAATGATCTCCCACAATAAGAAGAAATTCAGTATCCTGCAAATGTTTTACCTCGACTTTGTATCGTTGCCTATATAACACAAGGTAATTACAACTTACAAGTAGGTTATTTCTGCTCTCAAAATATGATGTCTGTTTGCTTCGATTGAGCTTTGAGGTCTTTCAGTTTCTTCAAAATGTTTGTGAAGTAGTCCTGCAGATACTTTTCCAGTGAAACTATATCCTTCGGATCGACGCCGAGAAGATTGTATGTCTCTGTCATCGGTGCAAAGAAAACTGTGTCACTTGTAAGAACCTGACAATGTGCACAACATTAGTATCCTTGAAAAGGATCTAGAGAAAGATGGCGACAGGCATAACTATCTAATACCGTAACACCGAGCAGATGATGAGAAAAATAACCACTTATTTACCTCTGAAAATGCCAATCTATCAGCAACGTCATTTGTCCACTCGAAAAACCGAGTCACCTGGCGTGTAAATCTTAAGATGGTAACCGGAACTGTGGTAACGTTAGCATCTTGCCCTGCGAGCCTCTCGCATAATGCTATCACCTTAAATTAAGAAAATTTAACACAGAACAAATCAATGGTTTTTTTAGCGAGAGTTCAGTATCAGCAGTTAGGAATGGCAATATGTTAACATGAAATTGATATGAAAGCTAAAACGTTGCACTATCCTTGTAAGAATTCACCAGAAATAATCACAAAGTGTGAAAGAGCAGCAATACAATGTCAGTCATCAAGAATAAAGACTTATATACCTCTTGGGTTGTCCAAGCACGAGGACCCGCAAATGTGAGAAGCTTGCCATTAATTTTCTCATTGCGCAAAGCTATAAATGTCAATCGAGCAATATCCTAAAACCAAAATAAAACCAGACTAAAGACCGAAATTCCATGATCAATAACAAGTATCATGCCATATATACACGAAACCAATCGATGAAACAATTTATGTATGTGTAACCTGTGTGTCCATGTAGGCAATTCTTGTCGGAGCATCTGTCCCCCACACGGACTTCTCTTCCAGTATAGGTACTGCATATTGGCCTATAAGACCCTGACAGATCGGCAACAACCATTTATAACAACACAGCTTAAATACAAAAAAGAAACTAGGTTCAAACTTCAAACACATACACTAATTCAATCATACCGGTTCTTCCAAGAAATCACAATTCTATTCATATGTTCACTTTAAAGCATACACACACAACGCATATTAGCAAAGATCGAGTTTTAGATAACATTTACTTGCATGAAACCGCATAGCCGGATTGTGATGTGGGGTAAGCCGGAGTCCTGAAGGAACTTCTCAGTGCAATACTTGATCTCCATTAGTGGAACTTCGGGATGCTTATCACAATTGTGAATGGAAAAGAACACATATTTCTGAATCCCCATTGCTTTTGCAGATTGTATAAGAGCAACTTTTCCTTCCCAATCTACCTAAACAGAACACATGAAAATTAGAAAATTCGAAGTTTGAGCAAAATCAAAACATTGACAAAACACAGCAAGATTAACCATAATTATGCAACGATACCTTTTTAATAGGCTCTTCTGGACGGCCCGTGGCACAATCGATGACCGTATGGACACCCACCAATGTTGCAGGTATTGTCTCTGGTTTACTAAGGTCTGCCTGCTCAAAAATATGCAATAAAGGGCAGATCTTAAAAAGGGTGAAAGCAGTACATTTGGATAGTTAAACTATAAATTTATAAGAGCATTCAGTTTATTATATGTTGTAAATTTTGAATAACAATAAAATATTTTCACATTATTACTTTACAGTGTCTAATAATATTATAGATTATAAAAATTGAGAGACTAAATTATAAGAAATTAAAGTAAATGGATTGGATTATAATTCCAACATAGTAGAGGGGCTAAAATCATAATTAGACCAAGATCTTACGTTGACAACGGTGGCGCCCCAGTCACGGAGGAAGTCGGCAGGAGCGGGTCTCGGCCGAACAAGGCACCTTACGTCGTACCCTTCATCGAGCGCGCGTCTCACGATTTGTCTCCCGAGAGTTCCGGTGGCGCCAACGACTAGTATGCTGGTCGACCTGACGGGAGTTCCCGGAGCCAAATTCACAGCCTGAGCACTTCCACTAGCACTGCAAATTACCAACTGTTGCACATGCGATTTCTCTTCCGGAGCCCCCAAAAAAAAAAAAAAAAGAATAATTGAGATGGAAACAGCGTTTGATTTGAAGCAAAATAAAGAAACTGAGGTGCTTACTGGTGGTTAGAGAGGAGGAGGGGATTAGAAGAGTGTCCGGTGACAAAGTCCGCCGCCATGACAGCGCGGTGGATGAATTTCTGGAGTTGTGGTGGTGGTGGAAAGTGCCACGTGTCGCCAGCTGAGTGGGGAGTCTCAACGCCATTGCTCCTGTCTTGTGTTTGCTTTGCTAGGTGTGTGTATTGATTTTGCTCTGCACCTTTTTTACTCAGTTGAGAGAGAGAGAAGGAAAACTAAGGATGTGAATATTGCCACGTCGCTTCATTCCAAGTGGATTACGATATCATTTATGCCACGTATACTTTCGCTCGTGGTTCTAAAACACTGCTTACCGCAACGATGTCGTTTCACGCTGAACGTACTGGTTAGTGCCTTAGTGGTTCCTACTTTTTTTTGTAGCAATACTGGTTCCTACTTCCTAGGGACTAGGGTGACAAGATTTTAATAATGGAGGACTATGGTATGAATAATAACATTAGTTTATCTTGGGGGTAGTAAACATTGATGTATACTCCAATTCTTTGGAATAGTTACCTACGTTTGGATAATAAAATTAAATTTATTCAAATATAATAATATTAATAATTTTGTTTAACAATTCATTATTGTTCCGTCACGTTTAGATCAATTTAATAAAAAATAAATAAAAATTCAAGAATTAAAATACTAAACTAATAAAGTTAAGGATAAAAAAAATCCTTCTACCTGTATATTATTTTAATTGTATATATAAAGAGGTAGGTTTCAATTACACTACGTAAAATTAAAAACTTTTACATTCATTTAAGATCAATAGATGAATATAAACGGTTGATTAAGATTAAAATTTGAAAACTAAGAGATTTATGGGTAAAAATGGATATTATAACTACATACAATTTTAATCTTAATCATCCATTTACATCTATTCATTTACGTCTATAAAATATATAAAACAATAAGATTTAAAAGTGTAAATGGATATTACCTTATATTTAGGCAAATTTAACCAAAAAATTATTCCCGCGCCCCTATTTCCATAAAATTTACCCAAGTTCACTATATTACCCTAAATTTGGAGAAATTATTATATGATCTCGGCTCACCACGTCATTTATAGTTTCATCCAATAAAATTCATTCATTTAATGACATGTAGGAAAAAAATGAAGATTCACTTTAGAAAAAAATGAGATGAAAAATTATTATTGGATAGGACCATTAATAACGTGGTAAGCCAGGTCCATCTAATATTTTTTCTTAAATTTGCCCTATATTTATAACCTATGATAAATATATAAAATATAGTAACTTTTAACAAAAAAGCAATCTTTACGGGTGACGTGGTAATTGTTCATTTTTTTCTCTTAATCATGTGGCTGAAGTTTTGATTCATACTAAAAAAAAGTAATCATTTCTTTAGAGAACATGTGACGAGAAAAATTAATCATTTAATCATCATTTTCTTATGCTACCGGCTAAAAATTACAATCCATTATAATCAAAATTAAAGATGAAAATGAAAATATAAATACAAACTTACTATACAATTGCACCTCATGTCCTCAAACTATGACACTCATTCTAAATTGGTCCCTAAACTTTTAAACATTCTAATTTTATCCTCAAACTATGTCCTTTATTCTAAATTGATCCCCAAACTTTTAAGCAATTTAATTTTATCCTCAAACTATGTCCTTTATTCTAAATTCATTGTAAGTTGGTCCTTAAACTTTTTGAATGTTCTAATTTCATCCCCAAATTATCAGTATATGTTAATAATATATTATGTTAATAAAACCGTTATAAAAATCATTAATTGTCATGAAACACTGATGTGTATTGTGTAATAATATGATATGATTTAACGATAATTTGCGGATGAAATTGAAATATTCAAAAAGTTTGGGGACCAATGAAGAATGAGGTCATAGTTTGGGGATGAAAATAGAATATTCAAAAGTTTATTGACCAATTTAAAATGAAGGTCATTGTTTGTGGATGAAATTGAAACATTTAAAAGTTTAGGGACTAATTTAGAATGATGATCATAGTTTGAGGATGTGTAGTGCGATTAACTCCTACTTTAATATATAAAAACCTTATATCTTTAAAAGGAATATATATATATATATATATATATTTAGTATACTATGATCAACAATCTTTAAAGCATGTGGTTTAAGCTTTCGGTTGAAATCCTCCCTTTTTCCTCTTGGGTTCAAGATCTTGGAGCAAAATTCCACCTCCCTTACAAATACAAAAAGACTATTAATAATGAACAGTCCTATTCCAGTTGTTTTGCTGTACTTTCCTCATCTGCCTCGCAGTAGAATATTATAGACAGAGTGATTCTCCTTTCATTATACATTTTTTTCTTTCTTCAAGAAAAAATAAAGGATAACTTTACTAACCCATAAATGATCAATCATCGTTGCCTTACGGCGGAAATTGTCCAACACGATTATAATGTAAGAAAAAACAGGGAACCTTCCTACTCTTCACATGCCAACATTTACTGAAACCGGGATGTACTAACCTCCACCATTTTCGTTGCCACTGCCCATGCCTTTGCTAAAATCGCTGTCCATGGCAGCAACCTCCATTCTTCGATGTATATGATCGTAAAAAAGAATGCCAAAGAATGTGAGGGATGAAAAAATATATATAATTAATAATATAATTCAATCTCGACTCTGCCAACCTGCTTCGATTTCTTCTTTTTAGTCTGAAAATAACACTTCCATTTCAGGTTGTTCTTGCTTGTTTGACGCATTGTTGTCCGTATCAGGCAGTTCTTTAGTGTTGTTGTCTAAATATTCGGCATCGGTCCAATCCGGATCATCCTCAGCAGTCTCATGTTCATCAGTCGCTTCGGTAGCATCCCTAATATGGTTCTCAATTGCATGGTAATCCTCAGGGGTTTGTTTTTTAATAGTTTCGGTTCCCCTGGCCTCACATATACAGCTACGCGGTTTTCATGGAACTCACCTCTTCCAGGTTTCACTTCTTTCGGCGCTCCCATGAATCCTATCTGAAAAGCTTTAACCTGGGTGGCGAACTCGCTCCATGTCATGTTGTTTCGGGCCAAGAACAGTTTGTACAGCTTCTTAGTGTTAGGTCGAATTGTTGGTTTGTGCCCGAAGTATCTCCTGTAAATAAGACAAAAACATATTTGGGAACATAGATAGCAAACAAGTGTGTTGTCTATAGGATTTATGTAGAGTTGCCTACCTTCGTCCAGCTAACATTCTAGCCATGTTTCCGTTATTGTTCGAGACGAAAACATCACTTCTATCGCAAACAATGTAATCGAGTGCAGCCATGCGACCCGAAAACTTTGAAAATGGTGCCAACTCCTCCTCAGTGGCTATAGTCTCGTTTGAATAATAGTTAGGGAAGAGTGCTTTGAGCGGGGCTAACCTTTCTTCACCTCCATATACTTCACCTGATGCCACATAAATATGAACATCGCTTCCAAAACCCAATGCTCTCAGCATTAGACCGATTTCCTCTGGAGTTAGTGGGCATCTCCCTTGCCTTCTCATTTTTGCGGGGTTGCTCGACTGCAGTTCATGCCAAAATAAACATGTTCAACTACTTTCAGAAGACATGTTTAAAGATGTGTATTTTAACAGTTTGTTGCATGGCCTTACATGTAAAGTTTTCCACCTCTTCCGGATTGCTCCAAGTTCCTTCCTTTCCTTTTCTCCTCCACCATACTCGCATCCGGTGAATGCGAGCATGTCAGGTTCGAACCTATGGAAAATGACATAACGACCTGCATTAATAAAGTCCGTTTTTTTACATTAAATATGTTGAGACCAACTGATTTAACGTTGAATATAAAGCCATTGCAGTAGTCAAATTTCACCAATTACTGGCAATAACAATTAATAACAGAGTGCCCTTTACCTCAAGTGCAATGCAATGAAATGCTTGGTTTTCATCTTCATCCTTTCAACCAAGAGTCTCCCCATGTCAAGAATGGGATCTGTGAATGTTAGAGCATGGTAGTTTACCCTACATCTAAGCTTTTGTAGATCTGTTTCCAACCTATTTGAGAGCCTATAATCAAACTTTCTAAGCTCAGCAGCCTGCATCAGGAAAAGGGATGGGGGAAAAATTGTCAGTTTCCTTGTGCTTGTTTCATGAAAAAAAAAATCAACAGAGAACATTGTCAATTTCCAAATGCTGTGCTTGTTTCATGAAAAAAAACAAGAGAGAGACCATTGTCAGTTTCCAAATGTTGTGCTTGTTTCATGAGAAAAAAATCAAGAGAGAAACCATCATAGTTACTTCAACATTTGAAAAGATAGATTAGGCTCATCTTTCTTGGTAAATGAGGAGGATTCATACCAAGATATGACAGTAATACTGTCTCTACAACTTCATATTACTGAAGCCTTTTAAACCAATAGGTTGTTTTGTGGATACTAATAATAAGGTTTTCTAACTATATGCCTAAGCACATGTATCTGGTTCCATTTATGTTCTGCACTCATGGTTAGACTTGGCAATGTATTGGTTGCTAAACCATTCCCTATCTCCAGAATAGTAAATAAGTGAACATTTTAGATCCTGTTAAGGATCAGATTATTTATGTTCTGTTCTTTTGCCAGAGCATTTATCCAGCACATATATGGTACATAAACAAGATTAAGGAATTGAGATAAGTGGACTGCAAAGTTAGAGCTACTTACATTCTTTTTTATTAGAACATGTAGAACACGACTCAGGTAACATTTCTCATTGCACTTCCTTGGAAGACTCATGCGACGTGGTATCCAAGGTTTACCTCCCACCAGTGGTAGCTCTTTGACGATTCGAACATCCCGGGAGAGATATGCAATGAACTGGTCAACATTGAATATTTCAGCAAAACCACTGCATCAAATAACCCATCACATATGAACACAGAATACAAACAATGCCCCTGGTTTTAGATTAAACAAGAATATCACTGAACACCTGGTATCTTTCCAGTAAGAACGCTGGTCAAGCTTGGGGATTACAAGAGTTGCATTTAAGATATATGCTGCTACAACAGAATCTACAATCTGTGGCCATAAAAATCAACATTGGCTAGCAATTCCAATAGGCAATAAACATAAGCAAAGCAGAAGCTATAAGGTCTGTTTCAGAAAACTTACCCCTGTTCTCTGTTGATTTAATCCTCCACTGGTGGAGATCAACAAGTACCGATTGGGATGTGTTTTCACATCAGCAGCTGAAACATTGAACAAATAGTATGAGAAGAAGAAGAAGAAGAAAACAGCATAATACTTTATTAACTTACAAACCAATCAACTATATAAAAAGTTAATTATATTAAATGAAGAAACACCTTAAAAAACTATTCTTCTTTTCTAGAAACCAAATTTCAACAACAGAGCGGGTATTCAATTTAAAGCTAATTCCAAATAGATAAGGAATCAAGATTTAAACAGAAAAGCCAAAATTAAAAAAAAAAAGATTGATTAAATAGAAACAATAGTTAAAATAAGAATTCAAAAACTGGAATATTTACTTTGAAACATCTCAGAGGCGTTACTGCATCCGTAATAGAACATTGAGCGACGCGAACTCCATAAATCATGATCTAAATTTCCTCCAGTTCCCTAAACAACATCAAAATTAATTAATCAAAACCGATTTTAAGATCCAAACAAGTCATCAAACTCAAATACAAATAAATGGCATTAAGATTCAAACACTTGCACTAAAATGAAAAAAAACAATAATAATAAAAGAAATCGTACCGGAACCTGAAACACCGCGTCAAAATTGGATTCCACGGTCCTCATCTAAACAAACATTTAAATAAAACGCGTGAAAAAAAGTAATTTTATTTCTCGAAGTTGGAGAAACAAAAAAACGCATAATGGCGAGAATGTGATGACATACCAAAGAGTGCAAAGGAAGGAAAGGATTGTTGGCGGTGGGAAGAGGACAGAAAACGGAGACGGCGAAGAACAAAAGGATGAGACAACCGGAGGCGAAGGAGAATATACGGTGCCGTTTCCGCCATAGAATCCGGTTCAGGCCGATACAAAAGTCATTAGAACCGTGAAGAAGGATGTTGTGGTTACGTTCTCTCCTCTTTCTCTTCATTTTCAGAGAGAAAATAAGCTCTTTCAGATTCGTCAGCATCATAATATTTTCATGTAAATTTCCTCTCTCTTTTTCTCAAAATAATCACTTTTTTATATATTACATATTGCATTTTAATATTTTCAAATAAAAAAGGAATTATTTTATTTGTTTTTCATTTGTATTGGTTTGCAGACGCTAATGGCGCGTAAACCTGGGTATATATTTACCCAAAATGACATTCAACGTATCTCTACTAAATTATTGCGACAAACATGTTTGTTAGCAAAAACCTGATATGTGTATCCGAATATTTAGAGAGTGTTTAATTTTGCGGTGGTATAATTAATTTTAGATTATCGTGATTTATAAAATTGATTTTTAACTTCACGTCATTATATTTGTGTGTTATATCTACTATGATCATGGGCGTATCTACTGGTATATTTGGTGGGTCCCATGACCCCATTAAAAGGAAGAAAAAATTTCATTCTTTCCGGGCTAATTTCTTTGATGGTACTCCAACTTTTATATGTAGTTCATTGAATCATTTTAATATAATTTCACATAATTATTTATTATTTTGACCATTTCCAATTTTATTTTCTTTCAATTTGATTTTTTATTATGTTTATTTTTATTATTTATTATTTTATTGCATTGTATATTCTTTGTTATGGTAATTGTTTGATGCACTGTTGGTGAATTTTTTTCCATAAGCAGCCTTCTAAAATTATCATGTATCTCTTTTAAGGCTCATAAACCCTAAATTCTAAACCATAAAATCTATTCACAACCCTTAAAACCTAACCACAAACACTAAACTTTAAACTCTAATCTATAAACCCTAAAAATTGTGTTATTGGGGAAAATAAATTTTGCACTCCCGGTGCATAGAATATTTAGTTTTTTGTTTTATTATTATAAAATAACACTATTACTTTTTTTGTAGTTAATATACTTTTTTATAATTATAATTATTGTGTAATGTATTTTCCATCTATTTTATTATATATTATGATTATTTTTATTATTACTATTTTCATTACTTTTATTATCATATATATTATTTTTCTATTACTACTATTTTATTTATTATTATTATTTGGTTTATCTTTTCAAAAAATAAGTTTATTTGTAGTTATTATTATGTCTTAATAATTTGTAATTTAATTTTTTATAATTTTTCAAATGTACCTTTTAATAACATATTCAATTTACTTTTAGTTTACATGCGATTGTATCTATTGTTGGTCGATGACCATCAAATTAAAATTTCTAGATCTGCCCTTGACTATGATCTCTGCATCAAGGGCAAATTTTGACGGGTGGGGCTACGTCATCCAAAATTTTGAAAATTCATTATATGACCTTTAAACTTCTTATAAATATAATTAGGTCTCTCCTAATATTTAAATGGTCTCCAGAATTTTGAAAAGTTTATCATTTGGCCCTTTAAAAAATTTAAAAATCTCATTAGTTCCTTTCAAATATTTGAATATTTTTATTTATATAAAATTTTTCATTAATATGTACTTATATATTAAAAAAATACAGTGAAAAAAATTACCGCCATAATTCCTTATTATATAGTGAATAGAGCAGTTGGGTTTGAAGATTACCTATATAATGAACATTTGCAACATTCTATTTGAATTAGTCAGTCAGTCAATTAAATATGAATGATGATAAAAAAATGAAACCAGAGAATCAAATATAATTATTGCAAACAATAATTTGTTCATATTTGTAACAAAACTTTTATTTTGCTTAGGTGATTAAGATGGTTAGTTAGATATAACTAAATTAAATTCATTTACCATGCACCTAATTATGATACTAATCTTTGAAAATGAAAGGCAAGTGAAGTTGACTAAAGAAATGATTTACTTACAATGAAACCCTGCTGAATCAGCTAAAAGGAATCTAATATATTAAAGAATGATGGGTTGTTTTGTAAACTTAGAGGTAACCAAGGAAGGCAAATCTTAGTATAGATAATAGATCTACCAATAAATGTGTTAAAAATTGCAATCCAAGGAAGGTAAATCTTTGGATAAATCTAACTATTTGTATGAATATGTTAAAATCTTAAATAATTTTTTATATAATATTCAATTTCATTTTATTTTTTTGCTATTATCAAGTCTTTTGCTAAAAAAATTATTAATATTTTTATAAATAAACTATTTTAATCCAATTTTTTAAAAAATAATAATATTTTTTCTTAATGTATTTAATTTTTATTAATTTTTTAAATGAATTAACAAGTATTTAATTGGATGAAGGGTAAACATTGAAGTAATAACATATAATATTCCAAGTAGGTAGGCCACACTCTGCTCAAATGTTTCCCTGTCCTTATGCTAATATGGAAGTGACATTTGATTTCATTTTAGAACTAATTAAAAGGCTCTGACAATTCATTCATTATTTTTCTCTACTTAGAGAAAATAAATTCCCATTTCTTTTATTTTTCACAGTTTTGTTTAAGACAGGCTCATATCTTTAGATTCCATTATGTATCTTTTATTTTCCACAACAAAAGTGGACCGTTATTGTTTTTATTAATACACATTTCTATATTTTCTATGTTTGTTTTGTAAGACCAATTATTAAAAATATATTTTTGATATATTAGAGTAGTTTTCATTAAACCAACAATTGATTAGATTAATAGCACGATAAATTAGATTTTTTAAACAAGATCAAGAATTTAAATTTTTGATATTGTGAGTGAAATAAATTATATGAAAACCATTGGGTTCGGGTCGGATCCAATTTCAAACGAGTACAAAGTAATCTTGTTTGTGGATAATCTGAAAGCTTTTAAGACACCGCTGCTGCCGCGGCTGCGTTGTGCAGTTTACAAGATGAGCACAGATTCATGGCGGGAATTGGAAAGAGAAGAGCTTGAGGTGGTTCAAGGGCATAGCATTTACTATGGTGATGCATGTTTAAACGGCGTTTGTTATTGGATAGTCGCTAAAATGGGTCCATCCAGGGTTGGTTCATATAAAAATAAGGTCGTTACTTTTGACATGAGCAAAGAAGTGCTTGAGTTGATAGAGTGGCCACATATTCCCATACCCAACCCAATGCAGATGGCGAATTGGTTATAATACCAAACATTCATAGTATTTCAATTTGGATTTCCGATTCCTATACAGATAGCTACACATCAAATCATGACTTTTGGGTGCTAAATGAGCAAGGCCAATATTGGACCAAACTATTAACGGTTGGACCACTTCTCGAGGTTCACAAGTTGTTAGGATTTTGGAACATGAGCAAGGGTAATTATAAGATACTTGAACAATTTACGAGTAGAAAACTACAGCTTTACGATCTACAAACCCATGAATTCATAGATACTGGACTTAAACACAAGTTCAATCGTCATGGTTTTTATGTCTACATTTACGAGGAGTCGTCTTACTACCGGTACACATAGAGTTAATAAACTAGGTTAGAAGAGTTAGATCAAAATTGTATACGGTGTTTGTTTTTTTTTTTTTGGTTATTTTGAGTAATTATACGGTTAAAAGAGGAGATCGAGATCAACACCGACTTGACATATGAGAAAGAGCCAATAAGAATTCTTGATAAGGGAATTAAGGAACTACGTAACAAGTGTATACTTTTGGTGAAGATGTTATGGAGGAACCACTGGGTCGAGGAAGCCACGTGGAAGGTTGAAAAAGATATGAAGCTGCTCTACCCACACTTGTTCCCAAAAGGTAAATTTCGAGGACGAAATTTCTTTAAGGAGGAGAGAGTTGTAACGACTCGAATTTTGGAATCCAAGGGTCGGATTCAACCGAATCGTGGGCCCGTGTGTTAGGTCACGATGTTGGGCTTGTAGGAGGCCCAAAGGGGTCTCTTGGTGCGCTCCTTTGATGTTAGGCTTGAGTCTTAGTAGTGTGGGCATGGTAGGAAGATGAGTGAGGGGTGCTAAGGTAATTTCACCACCTTTCAAGGGGAAAATGTTGTCTTTATCCCATTTAATTTATGCAGAAAGATCAAGAGAATGAGCTCATCTTGTTCCCTTATACCTTCCACATCTCTTCTTCACCATCTTTCCACAAGGTTTAAGGTAAATATCAAATATTTGTTATTTTTGTGGAAATCCCAAATTAGTTGTTGAGAAGGTTGTAATCATCATCACACGATATACACATCAAGGTAAGAACCATGGTTTTTGGTGGTAGGATGGATTTCATGGGTCTTAGTGGAGGTTTGGTGAGGATGAATGGGAATATGAGATGTATTCACGTTTTTGTTGTTAAAATCTTCCTTGGTCATCTTTACTTTCTCTTAACAGTGTTGTAACCCGTTTTGCAACATTTAATTGTAGTCAAGGAGGTGGGAGAGTACTCCAAGGACCAAGAAAAGAAGAAGGCTTGTGCTAAGGAGAAAAAGGGTGTTTTCTAGCTTTGTAGGAAGGTTAATACACTTCCAACCCCCGTTGCTTCTTGCATATCCTAAATATAAGGTCTTGTATGCTTGTTTGATGATTTGGGTGCTTAAGTGCTTGGCTTTGGGGTGAATGGCAAAATCAGACCTTAGTGTTAAAATGGTGTAAAAATGATAGAGAATCACTTAAACTACCTTCCATAAGTCGTATGTTTGATTTTGGGTCTTACTATGAAAGTTGGGGGTGTTGGGGGTTGATTTGCGAGCTCTAGAATTTGAATTCTGGGCTCATGTACCAATACTAGATGAACAGGTATCGATACCCCTTTGCTTTGAGTGGCTAACTCAGGCAAAAATTGAAGGGTTCATCGGTATGGGCTTAGGCTATATCAATACCCCATGTTACATGAGGATTCTAGTAGCAAAAATGGGTATCAGTACGCTTGGAGGCATATCGATACTTATGGGGTATCGGTACACTCCCTCGTGTATCGGTACCCAAAGAAGCGTATCGATACACGTATAAGGGTATCGATACTCGCTAGACAATCTGCCCGAAATTTACGTTTTGAGTTCGAGGGAGCTATAATTCAAGGACTAAGGCACAATAAGCAAATAATGTGGTAAAATAAATAGTAAAACTGAGAAACGGAGAATCTAGCCTCATAAATGAACATAATGAGTAATAACTTGGTAAATATTGGGTGACATATTTATAATAGCAACCATAAAGATCTTCAGTGGATCGTGTGTGGTTACGTGCCAAGAAAAGACACTTGTGTGATTAAGTCACCTTTGATTGATGGGATCTGGATACCCAAGATATGTTGCAACACCATCGTAAGAGAATGAGTGAATGGAGGTTACCGATGCTATGTGTCCCGGGCCTCATTCGTATGTACTCGAGGGGGATTCCAAGTATGGGCGTATGTTCTGATGCTATGTGACCCGGCCTCACCTAGGGTGTATGTTCCGATGCTATGTGACCTGGTCTCACCCTGAGTGTATGTCTCGATGTTGCGTGACCCGACCTCATTCCATTGTTGTAGTGGTATGGTATGCTTGGGCCTTGTGTGCCCCTTGATGATTTGGTGATATTAGCACGTGTTTAGGCTACTAATGTTAGCGCCATGTTTTATTTTAACTGACATATCATCTTGCTTAGCTACATGCTTATGTTTATAACTTGTTGAAGCATGGTAGAGTAGAGGTGTATCCACTGAGCTTTATGAGCTCAGCGTTTGGAATCGTTGTTTCCTTACGCATGTTTTTAGGTGGTTGCGTTGCATTCAAAAGAGCTCCATCGGAGTAGGATCTCAGTTCATCGATGAAAACAAGAGTACAATACTTAGGCTTGTTGGGCAATGTATTCATAGGACCCTTGATTTATGTTTGTAACTCTATTTGGAATTGTTTATCATGTCGAATGCTTTCAATTACTTGTTTTTAAAATGGAGCTTCCATGCAAATGATTTAACTATTTAACTTTTCAAAACGATGTTGGATTTATGAAAATGCTTATGTTTCGGCTAAATCTAGTTGCGAATTTTATGGTAATGAGTTGGGCTTGAGGCCCAAATGTAACGTCGGTTTAGGGCGTTACATAGAATGTAAGTTTTAATCATTTATTGAGATAATCCACTAAATTCCTCAAGTAAGGTCAAAATTCGAATTGTAACATTAGAAAGGAAACAAATTAGATTAAGAGAGTTACTGCTATAACAAATCTCTGCAGTACTGGATGGATACCGTTGGTTATGCATAAGATCTCTCAAAACATAAAGAGGCATGGCAAAATCAAGACATGCCAGCGGGGAAAGTGGAGGAGAAAGCAGCAGTGATCGGAGCTATGGTGGGAATTTGGGACATCTTTGCTCATTATTTTTGAGTTGATATCCGTGTTTCAGATGTCTTAAGGCCGAGCCAAGCTCGACTATGTCTAGAAACTTTTGCCCAGAAAGTTTTGAACAGACAACTGCTACTGTATTCTTGCCCTAAATATATGCACGACGCTTGAAATGATGATAATCCATGCTATATATTTTTACACGTTCACGTACTCGTATCCAACTTGCTACTTATTATTCACTTTGGTTTATTGCAGTTTATGACTTTCTCTTCCAGATATATTTTGTCCCCATTGATTCATGTTAAGCATAATACAAATTGTAGGGCGCATCGACTTTTCTTATTTCTATATATGTATATGGAAAGTTCAAAAGTCATCGTATGATAATTCAAAAAGAAAAAAGAAAAAAAAAAAGATGTTAATGATGATTTTAAAATCTTTTATATTAAGGAATTTAAATTCTTTATCCATGAAGACAATCAATTCGGTTGTTATGGTCGGACTCTATTATTACGACAGTTTTCTTATGAATTTCTCTTCATCCATACCAAGGCCATTTTTGCCAGGACTTTATATTCGGATTCGATCCGTAGGATTTCAAAGGTTCATGATCAGTATTCGGAGTTCATGATGTTGGAGGATAAATTTGTTCTCGTTGTCCCAAAAGTGTACCTATGTGCAACTAAAGTCTTCCTGCACGATGGTTGCTTTGGCCTTGGATCAGAAAGTTCAGAGATCATTTGTTGTTGAAGAGCATCTTGTTTACGAAGGTGGAAGGGGGGTTGCAAGCTCATTTCAGCGTCCGGTTTTGTGTATTTTCGACCGGATTTCAAGTTATCGGCGGACACAGCATGATTTTAGGTATCGTGAGGTTGTGCATGATGTTCTTGGATTGAAGCTAAACAAGTTGAGTGTGCCAGAAGAGAAAGGCGGAATTCCCTGAAGTCCATATACATAGGTACATGTATGTACGCATCTATCCGTCTGTCTCTATAGCATGTTTCGTGACACGATTTTTGTCCATCTTTGTGATAATTTAGTGTCTGTGTAGTGATAATTACGACACACCCTTTTTATGGTAATTTGATGATGCAATCAGAACCGTTAGCGGGACACTCCATAAGATTGATTTTTTCGATCTTCACTCATACATCAATATACCATCTAGTCGAAAAAGACTGAGATTTTCATTATAGTTGCTGGATTGTCTATAAAATGTAAATGACGTAAGTAAGGTAAAATTGGGTGGTTAGACTACTGATGTTCGGTAGATATAAATATATCGATTATATCAAAATCAAGTCAGCCAGTCAGATTGAACTTCTAAATTACGATAAAATTCTCTTGTCATTATTTTTTTTATTTACAAGACTTGAATATGAATATTTATTGAATGAATATAAAAGTTTTTACCGCTCAATCTAACAAATTTTGGATTTAAAATCTTTTTTCTTTATTCCAGCTGGTAATCATTGGAATTAAAAATAATAATTAGAATAAGTCATAATTAAGTGTTTATTCCAATATGCCATAGTCAATTGGTCAGCAATGACGCTATCATATAATTTTCCTAATGTTAGGGGGGAATATATAAATATCCAAAGACTAGGGTGCCTCGATGTAATATTCCCCTGGAAACTAAAAATTAAAAAGTTCAAAGGTCTAAACGGTAAATAAAACTACTTTGTTAGAGGCAAAATTCCCCGGCTCCTGATACCGATCTTTCGCTCTTCTTTTTCTTTATTTCTCCGCGTTCTAAATGAGCTAAGGTAAATGTATTGTCTTCCTCTGTTTTGATTCAAGATTTTCTTCCTATTTTTCTTTTGCAGCGATTCATTTCCTTAATCGTTGCCTTTTCTTTTAATTTTTAGGTAATCTCGAGTGTTTTGAATATGATCAACTTTGATACCTTTCATGAATATTTCGATTTTTTCTGCTGATTTCTGCATTTTGTTTCAATGGGTATTGTTCCTTGAATGCATTTTGCAGAACCCATGTCCCGAAAAGTTGATTAATTTGTGTTATATGAAGCACCCTGGTCACTGGGTCTTTTGTATTTTCTGCAAATCATCATGTTTTTGTATTTTTAGTTTTTATTTCTGTCTGTTAACTTTTGTTTTAAGTTGGTATAATCTTTAATTCTGACGTTTATTGAGTTAAATGTTCTTTGTTTGATTTCTAGTGATATTAGCCTAATTTGTTATATGTTGCAATGCCAAATTTGTATCTTGTTTCCACCAAAGAGTAAATTAAAATGCATGGAGAATGTATGTAGCTGATCATATTGCATTCCCTATTTCTTAGTGTACCTAGATATTGTTTCATGAATTCCTCAGAATTTTATGGAGCTTATTGGAAATCTATAGTTTGCTTTGTTTGGGATTGAAATATATATTGATTCCAAACATGAGTATTCATTTGTAATTGTAAATGTATTTTAAGTATAAATTTTATTCTCAAATGATATGAGTTCCATTATTTTATAACATTAATTTCGTTTTGAATTACGGCCCTAGCAATAACTTCACTGCGTGTAGTGGTTGTTAATGATCAGATAAAACTATTTCAAATTTGACCGAGGTGATAATTAGCATAGCATGCCTTTTGCTCCAATCATTTACCTATCGTTCTCTTCCCAGTCGGAAACAATGTGTAATCTGTAAAGAAAATAGTGGGTTTTACTAGCACTAATCAGGTAGGAAACACAACCAGAGGTCTACTATGGGACATAGGTGGTTTTCCTCGATCCTTAGTATTGAATTGCCATGATATTCATCCATAACCACATACCAGAAGAGATTCCAAAACTGTTGATTATTCACTTCCCTTGAGACATGTTCTGCCTAAGGTCAAACTCCCTGCATGAAAACTATTTAGCTTGTGAAAATCATCCATAAACTTTGTTCTTTTGTAATGTTTTAAATGGATATTGTGTTCTCTTACACAATCACAAACATGAAGAGAAGGTTCAAGAGGTAAATGCCGTATGTGATAAACAAGTTTCAGTCTCTTTAGAATTTGGTTCTTAGGATTTTCTTATTTGCCAATTTAGAACATTTATGATGATATTATCAATAATATCGTGACGGTATTAGTGGTGGTCATGTGTAGTAGTCGTATTACCACCTATTTGTGTGTGAATTAACGGCTGACAAAAAAATGTTTCTTGTCGCTAGTATTTACTCCATAGTTTGCTTGGCTTTCGTGAATCTGATAAAGTTTCCTTTGTGAACTACTATTGGGTACTGATTACAGCTTTACCTTGCTTAGTTTCATTTAATAGTTATTTTCGGTTTATGCCAAAAGCTAACTTTAATATATTTAGTGGTCTGGGCTCTTGCTGGTCAATTATGGAAAGCATTATGCATTAGATTCCACGAAAAAGCTATATCTGGTCATTCAGGTGGACAATTATATCTCCAACAATCTGCTTTTCCTTCTTTAGTTTAAGAACTGCATCATTCATTTTAATTTGGTTTATGTTATCTGATCTCGGTCTTCTTGTTACCAGAATAAAAAATCATCAGATGGGTCAACAAACGATAGACTCCAAAATCAGTGAATATGGACTGCGGAATCCTGAAAATAACTCGCCCACGTGCGATAAACCACCTCCAGTTGGTGCAAAGAAGACACCATTGAGAGATCTGCAGAACGAACATAGAACTGTGCCTTACTCTACGGCAAGCTCTTCGTTTTCTAAAGACAGAGGACCGGTTACTGATCCTACTAAGGTTTCTGGAACTAAGAGACCATCCCCCGAATGCCCTGTGAGTCCTTCGCACTGCCAATCACCAAGCACTAATGCTTTAAACGGGCATCTTGTCTATGTCCGTAGAAAAGCCGAAGCTGAATTAGGGAAGAACTGTGCGTTCGACTGTAGCAGCACGAATAATTGCCAACAGCCGAGGCATGCTAGTCAAGTAGAGGGAATTAACAAAAAAAAGCCCGAAATAAATGAGGCTAAAGTTTCTTGTTTTCCGGCATTTGCACCATTCCCGATGCCATCCTCGACAAGCTCGTCTGCTAAACCATGCATGCCTTTACTTCCCGGAAAGCCTGCTACGAGATTAGCACCTTTAGAATCCAATCAGCATACAGTTGTTTCTGCTCCCTCTGGATTGTATAGTCCAAAGGGAACTAAAAAGCTTCACTTTGAAGAACGGTATTATCAATTGCAGATGCTATTGAAAAAGCTGGACCAGTCTGATTTAGAGGATTACGCGCAGAGTATGTCTATGTACTTAGGGAATCATTCTTACCATATAGACTCTCTCAATCGTAAAATCTTATAATACTTATAAAGTTGTTTGATGCTACGTTGTCAGTTCTTCGATCGCTTTCTGCAGTTGAACTCAGTAAACATGCTGTTGAACTTGAAAAAAGATCAATCCAGCTCTCACTGGAGGAAGGTAATTTATCCGTGTTGTGTGTTTACCTACATGCATGTATAGATTTACTATGTTTATAAATAATAACATACCGTCATCCGTGCACTAGTAAATTATCCGGAAAGTGGTTTAAGGCATGAAATTAGTGGCATTCATATTTAGATTTATCGTACAGCAGGAATTTAACTCTTAACAATTTTTCCTTCCCATTCTTGCAGCGAAAGAGTTGCAGTATGCTGCCGTTTTAAACGCCCTGGGAAAAACTATGAAGATGGCTAAAGCACAACCCTCCAATCAACCGGGCCAATCATACAAATAAAAGGTGACCTCCGAGGCATCGAGTGTTGTAAGTTGTAATAGAAAATCGTTGAACAAACGTGCAGACCTTTTCAGATCTTCCTTCCTCCCTAGCTTCTCTGGATTCGCAGGCTAATGTGATAATTTACTGTAGTTTTTTAACTCGAAATTCCTTGTATTTTCCTAGGCGAAAGCTTACGGACAGTATCGACTTCGAAACTGTATTGTCATATATGGTGCTGAAACGATCCTTTGAGTTGCTGCTACTAAGCCTTGTCTTTTTTTCTTGGATATATATTGTTTTGAAGAATAAAAATAATAAATTTAGTGATATTGTTTTGTAGATACAGTGAAGCATAACCCAGGGTAATTGGCTGAGGCCAAGGTAACCACCCCCATGTTTCCAACATCTAACTAAAAAAACCGCCCAATTTCAAAAACTTCCTTGTGCCTTAATCTTTTAGTAACTGCCGACACGACATTCCCTACAAACGCAATACTTCCACCATTTTTTACACTTTTTTGTTTGCTCTTGCAATTCTTCATTGTTTCTTCTGGCTTCATCCCTTCTGGTTTCTATCTCGAAAATGAATGAAAACGTTGGTTCTGATGATCCCGGGTTTCGATTGCTGCCTTCTCCTACCCAATGTAACATCCTGGACTTGCCTTCTTCGTCGGCCAATGCAGTGAAATATGATCCGGGTCACAGAAAGAAACGGACCAAATTGATGAAAATTGACACCGGTCAATTCCCAACCTGTTTGACTCCCGTTTCCGAGCCTAAATATAACAAAAAACCTGACCCTGCTGCACCGAAGATCACTCCGCCATGTAGCGAGTGTGGGAAGAAGTTTTGGTCATGGAAAGCACTTTTCGGACACATGCGGTGTCATCCCGAGCGACAATGGCGTGGAATCAACCCCCCTCCAAATTATCGCCGTCCAGTTTCCCCCATCAAGGAGACAAATAACTCTGAGTCCTTGATGACTGAGGAGGACCATGTTATTGCAGCATCCTTGTTGATGTTGGCTAACGGTACCGCTGCCGCTAGTGAGAGCGAATACGGAACAAGTTATCGACCTGGGGTTCAAGAAACCGACACTTTCGGATCAAACTCTGCCAACTTTCGGTTCGAATGCTCGAGTTGCAAGAAGGTTTTCGGGTCCCACCAAGCGTTGGGTGGCCACAGGGCGAGCCACAAGAACGTAAAAGGTTGTTTCGCAATAACGAGAAGCGATGGCTACGAGGTCGAGGAACACGGCAGCGACGACTGCGGATTAGCAAAAGAAAGCGTGGAAGAAAACGACAATAAGTTGATGATGTTTCTGGGCCACAAGTGCAGCATTTGCTTGAGGGTTTTCTCTAGTGGTCAAGCCCCGGGAGGGCACAAGAGGTGCCATTGGGAGAAAGCCGACGAGCCATTATCGAACAGAGGGCCGAACCTCGTGGAATCAAGGCAAGATTTCAGCAGTCTGGACCTGAATTTGCCTGCTGTTGGACCTGTTGATTCATCTTCTTCGTATTATTCTTCAGGCCTGGCTTTGGATTTGAGTTTAAGTCTATGAATGTTTGTTTAAATTTAAATGTGATTTGCGTAATGTAGGATTAGAATTATTCTGTATACTAATATTGTGAGGATAGTGTATTTATGTTGATCCAAATTGAATTTTTGAATAACAGCTTCAATTTTTATTTGTAAAGTTCGTCAAATAGAATGATTAAATAATAGACTTTGCTGGCTTGTTCCATTGTGTTCACAGGTCGGGTTGGGTCGAAACTCAATTATTAAAAAACCCGAATCTGGTCGGATTTATTTATAATACCTATTTTAATTTATAAACTAATAAAAGATATTTTTATATATTTCTATAATTAAATTTAGATTAAATATATGTTAAGTTGTACTTTTATCTATTCGGGCTGATCCCCAGGCCCAATTCTAAAACCAACCTTGGGCCTGACAGGGTAGGGCTGACTAGGCTGGGTGTTCAAGTGGGGGCATTGCCATCCGTTGGTTTATTGTATAAATGTAGATTTAGCTCTTCTAAAAATTAATCATTCAATCCAATCCCTTTTGTTCTTAATTAAAAGGAAAATTTCCATTTTTAGGCCCTTAAATTTTTAATAATTCAATTAAATCGTTTTTAATACAAATTTTAAAATTTTGGTCCCAATTTGTTTAAAATTTTATCTCGATCCAAATCAAAATTTCTGACTTCTTCTTGATGCACATAAAGAGTCTTTTTTATATGCATTTCTTAAACTATTGTTAACTTTGGAAATGGAATTCAATAGCCCCAAAACGGTAAATTTGCTTTATAATCCCTCTATAATTTGTAAGCTTATAAATTAGTATATTGGTAAAATTGTATTTTTGACCCCTAAAATTTATTATTCAATTCTACCTTAAAAATAAAATTCTGACTTTACCCTTGAAACCAGGCAAGAAATTGATGACCAGAAAGCTCTAAGAACCCCATAGTACTAATGATTTGATTAATATTTCCGTAAACAATTATTTAAATTCGCATAATATTATGGATCTTTAAAAGTGATGTATAAAAGTTGAACCAAATCCTTCAATTTCGTTTGTAAAGTGGAAGAAGTATGTTTACACAAGGGAAAAAAAGATCATTTCTTTTCTTTACATTATTGGATGCTCTTTTTAACTTTTAGATATGCTTTGCATTTTTTTTATAATCATCAGTATTTAATTTATCGGTTGATTAATTCGAATAAAATACTGTATAAATTCATTATAGGGTGATCTTTTCAATCCAATTTATTTCATACATAATCTATATTATTGTTAAATATGGTGTCAAGAGTTAATCAGAATACATTTAATACAAAAATAAACAAAATTATAATTGCATTAATAAATTATACATATATAACAACAAATCACATCTAAAACTCTCCCACTAAACTATCATCCATTCAGTTGCTTGAGTGCTCATTAGTTCGAAAATTATAAATTTCATTTCATCTCTTAGAAAACCATTCACTAAATAACCATTTATTTGCATGTTTTGTGTCTAATTGATTACCTCTTAGAAAAATACGTGTAACTAAAGTAAGTTGTTACTGTTACCGATGATAGATATTTTAGGTTTTAACATAACACAAAAGAAATCAAATTACTTAGAAAATATAAAGCAAGTGATGTTTATTAAAGAAAACTTAAATTAGAGATTAGAAAAATAAGGAGTTGACAAATTCAATGTCAAACTGCCACCATGAAATCAATTATCCAACAACTATGTACCATGACTTAAGCTCATAGATTAATTTAATTGAAATCAATTCTGATGGGATTCTTCATCTCCATCTCCAACTCAACCCCACGTCAGATAATTGTGTATGAACCCTCAAGAATATCCGTGGAACTGATTTTTTATTGTCCTTCCGGTTTTTTAAAATTTTATCTTGACTAATTAAAACTGATCCGCGTTGCAGACTTGATTTTGGTGGGTGAATTTTCTAACAAAATTTGTATATATATATAAAATCTCAAACTCAAAATATGCTTAAGTGATATCAAGTTACTTATCACTTGGACCGATTTCGTTAGTTATAAAACTGATTTCTTTTAATATCCACCAATCATTAATATTAAAAAAGAAATTGAAACTTCCCTTGTGAGCAGAAGAATCTGTATTTCAACTAAAAATAAAAAAATGTATAGAGGGATGGGGTATACATCAGCAATGAATCCCCTTTAGTATCTGCCATTGATTCTATTTGCCCCTGCAATCCACCGCCTTAATTATATAATAATAATAATAATTATTATTATTATTATTTCATCAAATTTGATAGATTAGTTGACTTATGAATTTCAAATTCACCACGTGTAAGCACCATTAGTCGAACCCATTTTTTTTAAAAAAAATACTAACTTTCAACTATGATTATAAGAATTTTTGATTAAATTAAATTTTATTATCCATAAAACTTTTCTTCTTTGTAGTTTGTAATGAGGAGAGAGTAAGCGATTTAAATGATCAGTTGGATTGGTTATTTAAACCAAATTGATTTATCCCATCATAATTTTAAAAAATTTAAAAAAAACTTATTTAATCGAATCGAGTAATCGACATAACTTTAACTAAATTTTTTAATATAGTCACTGAATTTTTATTATAACCATAGAATATATTATAATTACAACACATTCAGGAAGGAAAACAATGGGATTAATCTACCCAAAATTTCTTACAACTCAAAAAACAAAGAAAAATGAAAAACTTCAATAAAGATAAGCATACTATCAAAATTCAGAAACTTCATGAATCCCAGTGTCTCCATCCAATCGAGACGAATAACGGATGAAAGAGGAGTGGTGAGTGATCCAAACTATCAGGCAAAATGTTTCGCTACCTGGGACTGATTACATCAGCAAACAACCATCAACTGAGTAGGGATCTAACTTTGTATGACCACCGACAAAATCATAATAAAAAACTAGCGTCGATTAAAATCTCTGTGCGAGCAACAAACGACCGCTAGGGTATGCTGAATCATGCCACAAGGACAGATGAAACAAACCACAAAACAAAGAAAATATGTCACAAGGACGAAGAAAATGCGTGTCACAAGGCGAAGAAAACGCGTGTCATAAAGGCAGAGACTCTTATCAAAAATAAAAAACAAGAAAATAATAAACACCGACGATCGACAACCAATATATAAGTGATTATCGATCATCGACTAACCAAAAAAGTTTAAAAAAAAACTTGCGATGCCGGGTTTTTAGAAGAAAAAAAACTAGGATAAAGTTTTGTTTTTACTTCAACTGATTTTTTTGTTTAACTAAACTAATTTAAAAAAATAGTGTTCTAAAAATAGAAAAAAATGAGATTCCTTAAATAAATTTAAAGAAATGGGATGAAGCTTAGATAATAGACAAAATCGTTTTCATCTGCTACCGACCTTGGCCAAAGTGGATGAGACTATTTTAAGACTAATTTTATTATTTAAGTTTATAATATGATTTTTAAAAAAAATAATTTTTTTGGTGAGCGCAAATTTTAATGAATGAAATCAGCATTTAGGACTTTTGGAGGGCAAGCATAGGTTGGCCGATGGATTAACATTTTCCGCCGCTTTCGATGACTAATCAAAGTCATTAAACATAATACTATATACATCCTTTTCATATTACATAATCAGTTTAATTATGATCATTTAATCTATGTTAATTGTCTATATGGAATCATCATCAATGGGTACATATTTTAGCTTTGAGATTTGAGATATATATACTCTTAGGTAAAACTAAAGAGAAAAACTTTGATACGCAGGCGCCTTTTAATTTTAGGAGTTAAGGTTTTAGTTTAGGGTTTAGGCTGTATGATTTAGAATTTAGTGCATAAGGTTCAAGGTTTAGTTTTTTAGGGTTAGGGTTAAAAGTTTAAGATTTAGGTTTTTATAGTGTAAATATACAGACTTGTGTAAAATTAATTTTACACATCATATGTATTAAAGTTTTACCCAAAACTAAAATCTGCTTTTGTTCCCTAAGAAAGCAACAAGTGTAGGCCCTGCCTGTTTTCCTCGAGCAATCAAATTTCTGCAACACGAACCAAGGAGATGGATTCCACGTTTCAACCATGAACCTGTAATTAAAATTGTTTAATCAGGCAATTAAGTAACAATAAGGAATTATTAATCAATGGTTAAATGCTAATACAGTTTCTGGGATGCGGCAACTCGAGCAAAAACAAGACAAGAGAGCCATGGCCTCCCGAGATCTTGAGAGCCACTTTGCAAAGAGCTTCAACTATTTTGTTCTGGGCATTTTTTAGGGAAATAATGTCCCTAAAATAAATAAAAATTAAGGAAATCATTATTAAGGAAATGAGGTTTGTTCTACAGTAATCATGAGTGTTGTTGTATGCAAGTAAGGACACTCATTTTCTTTAATCTTTTATTAGTATGTCGTCATATGCAATTGTCGACATGCTTATTTAAGAAAATGTAGTTTTTTTTATAGTAATTACGTTTTTATTATGGATAGATTGTCACTTACATATAATGACATGCTAATAAAAAATTAAAGAAAATAATTATCGTCGCCTGTAAATAGTGACACTCATACTGTAAAAAAAAAAATCCTATTTTCCTAAATAATGTTGGATACACCCTATTTCTCATATATATATTTTATTTTTAGCGATATTATTTCCTTGAGTCATTTTTTCTGCATGAAAACCGAATCGACCCTTTGCAGATTTGGTCAAATGTAACTTTCCAATCGGATTTTACTAATTATAGAAAGAACAGATGAAAATGGAAAGGATTGGATTGGATTGGATTTTCAGACAGAAAACTAAACTTAGCCCATGTAGGCTGTCCGAAGATTCTTTGAGTCAAGTGGATTGAACGAATCTCCTATAGAGAAACGGGAAATTATTAGGAATATCTGACTTATTATATTATTTGTAATTTTAGTTAATAAAATTTATTTATTTTATTTTTTAAGGTGAATTAGTACTTCTTCTTTACATGTTGATAGAGAGTGAATAATTATTGAAGATATTTTAAGGTAGATAAATTTTACTTAGTTGTAACTACGGATGACGTAATAAGCTGGATCTATCTAATAGTTTTTACCGAGAGAGATTATATTTAGAATGGATATGGACCTACTCTTTAAACAGGAACAAAACTCTATCATTATTGTTTTAACCATGTATATGAATGGAATCAAATCGAAATTTGAATCAAATTTCTTATCATTCAAATATTTAAGACTTAAAAAATAGAAAATAGAATTTGGTCCTATGCTTTTTCCATAGAGAGGGAATATTCTTCACGCGCATAGCTTGAGATTTATAGTTTATATAAAAAACACAACCCAAGAAACCAACAAAAAACTGATGATAAAATCACTGTGATAGAAATTGCTTTGTTCTATAGAGCTTCTCTCTGTTTTCTTTTCTTTTTTGGTGTAAAACAAAGGTCCAAAACTGGGTTTTTCTCGGAGATTCTTTGTAAAGTGAGTAGCTTTCATCTCTTTTGTTTTCACTTCTTTATATGTCTGTTTTCCTTTTCTATTAATAGTAAAACCTGGAATTTGTAACCAACAATAAGTGTTTAAACAATGTTTTTTTTTTTATTATTTTGTGTTTGTTACAAAGCCTGTGAATTACTGCATGTGTTTGGATACTGTGTGCTGATGTTGGATAATTTGTTTTAGGTTTGGTTGACGATGTTTCTGCGTTTTGGACAGATTGGGTGTTTGGATACCGGGAAAATGAATCTTTACTGGAAATTCCTCTTTTTGTTTTTCATCTTCACTCTGCTTCTGTGTCTCGGTTCATGATAGTGTTTGCAATTGGAATGTAATATAAGCTAATAGGCTCTGGTTTAGAAGCATTTTTTCGACATGGAAGGCGATGGCGGATTCGCACCGAATTCTACGTTGGGGAACTTCTCCGATGCTGCCGCTGCCATGGATTTCGATTATATGGATGAACTCTTGTTTGAAGGATGCTGGTTAGAGACTAGCGATGGGTTCAACTTTATGCAGCCTGGTCCTTCAACATCTAGTGGTCCGAATCCGAATGACCCTTCTCAGAGCTTGCATCAAATGCATCAAGGAGAGGCGGAAACAATGATTCCGGACCATTCTCAAAGTCGATCGGAAAACTGGGCGGCTGTTGGAAACGCTACATCGATGTCGCAACCAGGAAGTTTTGTAGTCCAAGGCACCGAGTTGGCGAATAGATGGTGGATAGGACCGAGGGCGGAATCAGGTTCTTCGTCATCTGTGAAAGAGAGACTAATGCAGGCTATTGGATATTTGAAGGAATCTACAAAAGATAGGGATTGCCTTATCCAAATCTGGGTGCCCGTAAAAAGAGGAGGGAAGCATGTTCTTACAACCGAAGGTCAGCCTTACTTGCTCAATTCGAATTGCAAGAGTCTCGAAATCTTTAGAGATGTCTCAGAATCCTACAACTTCCCAGCCGAGGAGGATTCAAAGGAATCTGTCGGGCTGCCTGGCCGTGTCTTTTTGGGGAAGTTACCTGAGTGGACACCTGATGTTCGTTTCTTCAGAAGCGATGAATATACACGTATTAGTGTCGCACAAAAGTACAATGTTGGTGGATCACTTGCTCTTCCTGTTTTCGAACGGGGGAGTGGAACTTGCTTGGGAGTTGTTGAGGTCGTCTCAACTACTCAAAAGGTCAATTATCACCCGGAACTTGAACACGTCTGCAAAGCTCTCGAGGTCTCCTCTGTTTCCTTCATAATCTTCATGTTCTTTGTTTACCATCCGTTAAACAGCGCAGGAGAGTTTGCTGGTCAAGAGTCTCGAATAAACCTCATTAGTTGTTTTAGCATCGAAGACATCTTTGTAGCTGCTAAATTCGTATTGCGTCTGTTTATGCATCTTATTGATTCTAAGATTGCTTCCTGTATGTGATGCATTGTGCCACTGGCATACTTCACAGTCGTCCATTACGGATTTTTCGTATTTTAATGCACCAACTGTCCCTCGTTTTTCAGAAAAGTAATTGACTTTCATTTTTCAGAAAAGTAAATTAAATACATAAAAAAACCTTTCAGAAGAGCCAGTGGTCGTGTATTTGTTTATTACATATTACTCATTTGTCACCTATGGAGCCCTCTTCCATCCTCATCCCGGTTTAAATAAACTGCATCTACTCGCAGGCCGTTGATCTAAGGAGCTCACACGGCTTCACTCCACCTAATGTTGAGGTAAAGACAATGGCATCTTAAGCCTATAGTTGTTTGTTCAAAATTTTTATTTTTCTTTTCTGAGACGAAACAAGTCCTCTGGTTTCACAGGCTCATAACTCGTTGTATCAAGCTGCATTGCCTGACATAGCCGAGGTTCTAAGATCCGTCTGCAAGAGACATAAGCTGCCTTTGGGTCTAACATGGGCACCGTGCCTCAATCAAGGTAAAAGTGGATGCCGACATTCCGACGAGAACTTTTATAGTTGCATTTCCACCTTGGATTCCGCTTGCTTTGTGGCTGATGTAGGTCTTTCGGGCTACCTAGAGGCGTGCTCCGAACATCACCTGCTCCGAGGCCAAGGAATAGTTGGCAGAGCCTTCACGACAAACAAGCGATGTTTCACAACTGATATAACTGCCTTCAGTAAGACGAATTATCCTCTCTCTCACCATGCAAGGATGTTTGGATTGCGTGCTGCTGTAGCTGTCCCGCTACAAAGCACTTTTACCGGATCGGTTGCATTCGTTTTGGAGTTATTCTTACCAAGGGATTGCCATGACAGCGAAGCACAAAAGCGTATGCTGAACGCATTGTCCAGTTTTATGCAACAGGCTTGCTGGAGCTTGCACGTAATTGTGGACAAAGAGCGTGAGGAAGAAGTGATACTGCCTGTTAAGGAAATGGTAGTTACTTCGGATTCAAGATCAGACAAAGAAGAAACTCAATTTAGGATTTTTCCGTCGAAAGAGAACTCTCCTGAGGAGTCATCATGGATTGCACACATGATGGAGGCCCAACAGAAGGGTAAAGGTGTTTCTGTCTCGTGGGAATATCAAAAAGAAGAACCGAAAGAAGAATTCAAGGTGACAACCCACTGGGAAGAGACGCAGCTAGAGTTATACAATAAGCATGTACTCTTGGATTTCGGACATGTTCACCAAAATGCCGGAACCAAGGTTAGTGTTGGCGTGAGTGGTGGCGACTCTTCTTCTGGAGGGCTTCACGTTTTAGCCGGTAAAAAAGCAGGTGAGAGGAGACGAAAGAAAATGGAGAAGACAATCAGCTTGCAGGATCTTCGGCAGTACTTTGCAGGGAGTCTTAAAGATGCTGCTAAGAGTATTGGTGGTAAGAAAATATTTCATTATAGTTACAAGCTTTGTATTCTTGTCTGATGTCTCGATTTCTGTTTAACGAAATAATGCTTGTTGATCAAGGTAACTACTCATTTTTTGAAATATCATATAGTCCGAGAAATTTAAATGACAGGAAAACAACGACAAGTGTCTTGGGATCCATGCATTAGCAGTATAGAGTACCCAGCTCGTTAAAGTTGCTTACTGAGTTTATTCTATTGCAGTGTGCCCGACTACTCTGAAAAGGATATGCAGGCAACACGGGATCACTCGATGGCCGTCTCGAAAAATTAAGAAGGTAGGCCACTCTTTAAAAAAGCTCCAACTTGTGATTGACTCGGTTCAAGGTGCTGAGGGAGCCATTCAAATAGGCTCATTCTATTCGAGCTTCCCTGAACTGAGCTCACCAAACTTTTCTAGCAACGGTCCATCTTCAACGTTGAAGAATTGTAACCTTTCTATGCCATCTGAACCTCAACCTGAGAGCGGCATGTTCGGTCAAGGAGCTTCTGCTTCAAAATCTCAATCTTCTTCGTCCAGCCAGAGCTCGGGTTCGAGTACATGTTGTTCCACCGGAGCGAAGCAGCAGAGTACCAGTATCAATGCCTTGGGTAGTGCAGGTGGGTTGGCAGTGGAGGATCCCGGTGGAGCACTAAAGAGGGTTCTCGGTGATGCTGAATTGCACTCCTTGAATCAAGAGGAGCTGAAGCTACCTGCAAGAACCGAAACAATAGGCGAGCATCCTAATTTCGAGATTCGACCTCCGTTCCTGAAACCTGTCGGCCAGAATTTACCAGCCAGGGGGACCTTGAGAGTGAAAGCTATGTTTAGCGAAGTTAAAATACGGTTCATCTTGCAACCGAGTTGGGGTTTTATAGACTTGCAACAAGAGATTGCGAAGCGTTTCAACATCGAAGACGTCACCAGAATTGATCTCAAGTACTTGGACGACGATGATGAATGGGTTCTCTTAACATGCGATGCCGACCTTGAGGAGTGTATAGATATATACAAATCATCTCAAAACCATACCATCCGAATCTCCCTTCATCAAGCTTCTCATCCAAATCTAGGAAGCTCGTTCGGTAGCAGTGCACCGTCATAAGACCACGATCAGTTCCCTTACGAGCCGGGAATTCAGAAGTACAAGTTCTGTCGCTTTATGATCGAATCTTATCAAACGGATAGCTGATAGATAGAAGACATGAATTATATACTCTATTCAATGCAATAAAAGAGCAAGCACGATGGCTGAAGATGACAAAGAGGATTGTAAAATACATTTGCTGCCATAGCTATGCTATCATATGTTTGTATTTTTTTATCTACTGTATAACTGATTCATTGAAGATTTGAAATCAGTTCCATTCATGCAGTGTATAATTATTGATGGAGAAATAGGGGACAATTATTAAAAATGTTACATATTTTCATATTTCTCGTTTAAACAATGCTTGTGTAAATGTATTGGGGTCCAGTCCATTATTTTTTCCGTCACAACTCCGATTCACCGCCCTCCGACCACCTAACTTTTAACCGATACATGTTTGCTTTACAAGTCAAGAGATTGATAATTAAAAACTAATAATTGCATTATTGTCTTGATCAAAGCATTCAACTTGACCAGTTGTAAGCAAATTCCCAGAACCCTGTTTGTCCATTCAACCCATAAATGCCTTCAGCCGAAACCAGCCAAGAACATTGACTCTCACATCGAGCAAAGTCCCTCTGAAGGGAATATGCATCAAAATGGTACTGCTGCACCTCGTCCCATCCCATATCACGGTAAAACAACGTACTTCCCCATACATTGACAGTGAAATCATTTCGCTCCCATCACCGACATTTTGCTGGCCGAGATCGGTATCTTTTCATTGGCAATGTACTGTTAAGTTCTTTTCATTGGCAATGTACTGTTAAGTTCTTTCCATTGCCTAATCTGTTCATGATGCTTACTGTAACACCCTTAATGTATACTCGTAAATTGAATATACATTAAAGATGTTACGGAGTCGTTTAAAAAAAGCTCGATTTATAAATTTATTTTTAGAAGTATTTACAAATTTTAGTTTGTAAATTAACCCTTTCTCGGTTTTCTTAAAAACACAACATATGTGCAGTTAGCTAGTTTCAACCCTGAATTAATTATTTTAAAACATATTTGGCAATTATTAAAAACAATAGTTCAATCAGGGTGAAAACTAGATTCGCTATCTAGACCCTTTCTTGACTTTAAAATCTTTACGCGATTACCGATTATTCTTATTAGCAAAGTAATTATCCATTCTACCTTAGCATTATTCTGTTACAATGCTAATGCCTTATTTTGCTTTATCCATATACGATTCATAATCAAAACTGATTACTTATCTATCATTTAGTCTAATTTAATGCATCATACTCTACTAGCAATTAAATAATTACATGCCCACTAGAGATTATCATAAACAAGAATATCTTATTGATGTTTTGCAGATTGAAGCTTGATCAGCATGCTCGACTCCTCTTCAAATCCTCCATCTTAATCTACGTGTGAAACAAACACACGCTAAGTACGAACTTAGTGAGGCAAAACTTATAAATCAAAGTAAAGTACTTCAATTTTAACAAAAATTGCATAATAAATAAAATACTAAATATAACATATAAGAATTTAAAATCATATAGAATGACTTATCAAAGTCGTTCCTCTGTCATATAACCTGTAAAAATCAACATCTTATATACATATATAAGATAATGTCATGTCAAATCAAATATCCAGTATATCACTTATTTTCATTTGAATCATATCACTTTCACTTTCATTTAGATCACTTGTACTTGTTACTTTTATTCAATTCATAGCCCAATATAATGTAATTGAGAATGCATGATATGCGAGTCACTATTGAGTATGCACATATGTTGCATCAACTAATTTGTTGTGCCAAAATAAAACACTATCACTTTATAACTGCTGTAAACTTATACAACATCACTGTATCACTAGGTCATAGCTGTAAAACACAGCGTCACTATATCACTATATAACGGTTGTACATTTGTACAACATCACTGTATCATTATACTCCCACCTCATTGCCATGCCAATTATACCAAGAATCTCAATAATCATACAATGGGCTTTTAACCAATTCACTATTATGATCTCTTCACTTATTTAAATTTCACTAGATATTAACATATCACAATATCATATAAAAATGTATTGGGCAGTTCATACCCAAAATTCATTCATAATTCATTTCAAAAATCATTGAAAATATACCATTTACGATTCAAAAATATTTATTTATTTTAACATTCGAGATCGACTTATCACAAGACTTTCTTGTATCATAATAAAAATAAGTAAGATGCACTCACATGGGCCATGTAATAGTATGCCGCACTAAATTCTACTCGATCTTTTCCTTTATAGTATCTTGAATTCTCTTTTATTCGTGTTCGGCTTCATTAACCACATAAATATATACCATTTGTTAGATTCAAATCTAACAATATTCTAAATATGCTATCAAATCTAATTATTCGAATATGTAAAATTTCCAAAACTTTTTCTTCCTTCCTTAGACTATCCAAAAATTCATTTTGGTCCCCAATTGACCAATTTGAACTTCAAATAATTCTTCCAAGCTTGCTAACTACCATTAGATACCAAATGTCTCAATTTCCATTTTATGGCAGCTTGCACTACCTTTAAAGATTTATTTCTATAAAATAATCTAAAACTCGGAATTCGATTCCGTTTTTCTGAAAGAAACTAGATTCAATAAGCTTTTTACCCATATAAATTAATAGCCCAAATTCAACTTGTCGATTTATGGCGAATTTTCAAAGTCAATTTTCTGTGCTGATTTCGAAATAGACTGCCATACTGTTTTATGACCTTTCACCACTTAAAAATTCATATCTTTTTACTCGAAACTTGAAATCAGTTTCCGTTTGTTGGAGGCAAAACTAGACGAACAAATCTTTACATCGGTATAAAATTCACCATCTAACCATTTTTGTAGAATTTATGGTGAATTTTCAAACTTACTACCAAATCCAGTTTCCTACACAACTTCCATAAATAACTTCAAACTTTATACTAATTTCTCCTTACTTTGTTATTTGTCAATTTAGTCCCATTATTTACTTAAAATCATCAACTTATCACCTTCTTCATCAAATAATTATTCACAATAGTTTCCATTAATTTTCTTTCTTAACCGAAATAGCCACTAAAATGCAAAGATAAGGATTCTAGCTTCTTAACTTTGCAATCTAGTCATCAAATCAACATTACTATATTAATTCCATCATTATAACTAAAAACAAGATTTAATCCTTCTCTAAAACCTCATTTCCGAATTGGTCACTTAACTTTGACAATTTGTCAAACTGATCACTAACTCGATTTAACATAGGTTTTGCATTCTAACTTCAATTTCATATCTTCAACATCCCTAATAACATAAATACACAGCAATTCCATAAAAATCAGATTTAGTCCTTCAACTTTTAAACTTGCTGAATTGGTTCTTAAACATTTAAATTAGGGTTTTGCTTCCAAACTACAAATCAAGCTTACTAGATCATTTATCCAACATCAAAAACCCTAAATCAAACTTGAATCCATAAACCCTAATCATCTTCATAATAATCAAAACATGTAGAGTTTAAATTCCAACTCAATAAGATGATTTTAACATCACAAAAGCTTGATTTCAACATGGAATCATAAAATCTCAAAACCCCCAATTGAGTCCATAAACCCTAGTTTCTTCTCATACAAAATTCTCATCAACCAAGCATGTTTTCCACAAATTATTTACACCAAAATATAGAGCTTGATGAGTATAACAACTTTGTAGTTCGAAAGATTACCTGAAAATTGAGTTTCGTGGCTTGAATCGAACTTGAAATTTTTTTCTCCATTTTTCTTTCTTTCTCCCCCTCATATTTCGAAATTTGAAGATGAAGAATGGTCTTCATCTTTTTATTTTCATCCAATTTGGCCACTTGTCTTGTATAAATGAATTTTAAATTAATTTAAATAGTGAAATTACTAAAATGCCCTTTTCATCGAATGGCCAATATTTAATATCATCAAAAATCAATGGCCAATATTAAATCCATGTGTAATTGGCCTTTCAAAACTGCCCTTAAAGTTTCAAAATATTTCAAAAATGCCATCCATGGCAAATGTCCAATTTGCCCTCCAACTAGTCTTAATTTACAACAAGTCTTGAAAATTGCCATTCCATTAAAATTGAACCAAATTGGTTCCAATCCAACCGGCCATGTCCTAAAATATCTTAGATTTTTATTTATGGCATTTATTCGATCCAAATATTCGAGTTTCACTCAATACGATTTCTAAATTTTCTTCCTACGAACTTTAAAGCTTTATAACCATTAATATAAGTTTCGTACGGAAAATTCGGGTAACACGAAAGTGTCACTCTTGGGGATGAACTATTCATTTACGGGGTTAACTTACATAACTTTTAAAAATTACACTTGGTCCCTAAACTTTCCCAAAGTTTATACTTTGGCCACAAAACGTTCAAATTTTCATTTTGGTCACTGAACTTCAATTCCTATTTCAATTTTCCTCAGATTTTTACCAACTTTGAAAGTACCCAATATAACTCACTATCTATCACATGATACTTTTAAACCTTAAAATTTTCCTTTATAAAGACTTAGACTGAATTTTCTTAACTCAGTCTATTTTTCCGATAATTATTGAAAATCTTCATAGCATAAGGTTTCTAGTAGAAATCCTTTATTTGAAATCCATACGAATATTTTCTACTTTTACTGAGTCCAAAATATCAATCAAAAACACTTTTATGGACCTTCCCAAAGATCACCCATGTTTGTATTTCCTTGGCCTAAACACTCTTAACAATTTCAGTTTATCGAAATTCGGTACCTTTTTATGCATCTTAATTATTAAAACCGATATCAAGGTACTTATTTCGATCTGATTCACTCTTCTATTGAATAAAATTATTTGTTGGGGAAATTTACACTTTAGTCCCCAAACTTTTTCAAGGTTTATACTTTAACTCCCTAAACTTTTAAAATTTACAATTTAGTCACTAGCCAAAATTTGGAATATTACACTTACATGCACTTCCTCATCCGAATGAACTGAGGTGCAAAAAATTAAAATTAGAAGAATCACCAGATCATTACAGAATATTAGAACTGAAGCTTGCATTTTTAGAACTGTAGCAATTGGAGAAGCCCAATGCGCTTATTTTTAGAACTGTAACAAACAAAATTTTCATAGGGATTGTTGTGCTTTTCCTTCCCTGTGCAAAAATGACAGAAGATGACATTTCCATGATGACAAAAACTAGTATATCTTGTCGAAGCCGAGGCGTGATGGTTGAAGTCTCCAATGCCTAATAGAAGGTTTTCTTTGTTATCATCCATCTGACCCATAAATTAAATCCTAAATTGAAAACCATACCAATGACAGCAACTCAGTCAGTCATTTTATTTATAGTATGGATAAGCGATGTAGTAAATAGCAAGATAAAAAAGCATAAAAATGATCTGGTAACTTAAGGACACACCCATAAATTGGCCTAAAATGGAATATTGCAAGCACAAATTCAAATCATCAGTCATCACTATCTAGTAATATGAACCCTAATTTCATAGTGCAATAATTCCATTCTAACCGGATAACTTTCAGTGACAAAAAAATTCAGCAACAAACACATTGATCTATTCGTATTAGTATTTAGTTTGGACCCTTTTCCTAAAGCGGAAAAGACAAACTTACCCCTACTTAGTCACTGATTTTCTTATTAGGAGTTGGATGCCTTCTATTGGAATTTTGGGGGGCTGGGTTTGTAATTTTATGGTCTTTAAATTTATTAAATTAAAATTTTTTATTATTTAAAGGAATTAAAATACAATTTTATCATTATTTAAGTTTACACTTTTAAAAGTACTAACACTATAATTTTATCGTTTTAAAGGCACCAAAGCCCTTGAATATAGTTGAAATCTATGTAGTTACCGGACAATGAAAAGTCTCAGTTTTTTTCAACCTTATGATATTAGTGGAAATGTAGCCTTTGGAACTACTAACTCTAATTTAATTAAACAACATTTCACAACTTTATATAACTACAATTAATTATGACTCATTCTCAACGCTATTGAATTCTCTCGCCAACAAATTTTGTTTTTTTTTAAAAAATAATTACATTTCTACAACAAACTTAACTATATGATAATTTATTAATCTCATTAGCATT
Organism: Hibiscus mutabilis; assembly: GCA_019671005.1. NCBI lineage: Eukaryota > Viridiplantae > Streptophyta > Magnoliopsida > Malvales > Malvaceae > Hibiscus > Hibiscus mutabilis. The sequence goes on from CM033754.1 coordinate 38,266,002, forward strand.
GTTTCACACATCTTTCTTAAATATTTGTGCAACACATAATGTTTTTTCCACCAAAATTTCCCTTTTAATTATAACAATAAAAAGAGAGCAAAAATGATATTTTTTATTTTGAAAAAAAAATGGAATAAAGTAGCCGACTCTTCCACACTTCCGGCGGTGCGTTGGTCACATCTTTCGTTATCCTGTCCGATGTAGCGGAATAAAGATTGCCCTGGACGATAATAGTTTGGATTACTAATTGTGACCTTTGGAATTTTAAACTATCATTTATTTTACAATTTATACCTCACAATAAAATTAATATATATATCATTATAAACATAATATGTATTACATACATAAATTATTTTAAAGTGAAATGAGACAAAAATGCTAGTTTAAGAATTAAAGTAGAATAAAAAATTAGAGGCTTAATATTAAAATAAGTGCTCAAACTATCTCATATTCTCATTTTAGGTGTATAATTTTTTTTTCTCTTTTAGGTGCTTAAATTATCATTTTTTTGGTTAAAGTAAGTGACCCAGTTTGACCTTAAAAGGGGCAAAAAAAAGTTTAGGCACTTAAAAGAAAAAAAAAGAATACTTTGAGAACTTAAAACGAGTAAAGAAAGTTTAGGCACCTAAAAAGAAAAAATATGATAGTTTATGCACTTATTTTGATATTAAGCCAAAAATAGATGCTAAAATAAATTGAAAAAATAGTATAATTCCATAGCCAAAATGACCAACCTTAATCACAAGATTACAGATGAACTAGTTGTTTGAGTAACAAGAGAAAAGACTAACCTTAATCACAAGATTACAGATGAACTGCTAACATGCATTGGAACTACCAGTGAACTGTACTGGCAATGAACCCTTGTATGCCTCTGATATCGCGGCAGCGGTTTCCGAGAGACCGGCCCTCATCTCTGAGATTTTGGATTCAACATGTTCTTTATATTTCGACACTGAATCGACGACCATGAAGAGCTGACGCGCATGCATTTGAATTTCCTCTTCAGTTTGTTGAATTGCTTCTTGCAACCTCAGTTGTGAAGCCTTTATCCAGGGAAAATAAAGATTTTTTTTATTAGGGTTCATACAGGTACTCATACCCTTACTTTAACTACTGTATTTGAATTTCTAACATGATAAAATGTTGGGGGCATTCACCTTAAAACGATAAATAAAACCTGCTTTTGCTATGCAGGAATGCCCAAATCTTGTAAGCATGACACATCACTTCACATTATATTTATCTATTTATTTTTAATCAATGAAGGAGAAGACCAATAGAAAGGTCTACCTTTCGAATCTCTGCCGCTTCTCTTTCTGCGATATCTAAATTATGAACCTCAAATTGGACATCCTCAATCATTTTCTTGGCTTCTGCATTAGATCTACGATCACATTCCTGCACTTCCTTCTTGCGTAAATTTATTTGGGCTTCAACCTAACAAGAATGATTAATATAGGAGGTTAATTTTTTAAAAAATGGCCCTTTACAAACTATAGGTTTAAGAATTACTGGCACATTTTATTTGTATTTTCAGCATGAGGGTTAACGGAAGAACAAAATAAGATGAAGATTGAATGGAGTAACCCTGCAAGTTATGTTTCAAAATTGAGAAATTCTTGCATCTAAGAAGAGAGGGTCTGAGCCATCAAGCATAACTTTAAGCATGAAGTGTGGCTTTGCAATGTCAAATTTCAGGAACCATCGATTCCACCTGATTAGCTGCTTAACATTTTATATGACCCAAAAGTATGGTCTATAAAACTTTTCAATCTTCATAAAGGTGAGAATGAGATAGAACCAAGGCTTTGGGAAGAAAACATGGTGCAAAGGTCAAAATCCTGACAGATATATACATGCAGATCATGACATACAACACAAAGTAGAACAAAATGATAATATCAGTATACTGCAATAATGCTATCGTAGTGTGCAAACCTGACTTAAAACTACTTACTTCATCAATACGGGATTGAAGTGCAGCAATACTGTTTTTCTTGCCCTCAATCTTGGCATCCATTTCTTTTGATTGTTGTTGAAGGACAATCACGTCTTCCAACTTTTTCTTAGAACTCTCCCTTATTTTGTCAGCAAAGCTTTCAAGCTCAGGCTTAAGTGTAGCTTTATAGTCAATTCCCATCACCTCAGCAGGTGTTGAACCATTAGCATTCAGTTCATACTGAAAACCGTTACCAATCTTTAACCTAAAACCACCACAGAAAAGAGATAAGTGATAATAATCGTTACCAATAACAAGGTAAAAGAAGTACCTAAGTTGACAACATACTTAAAATAACAAATTCAAGCAATACGGCAAACACAAATTCAGAATCTTAACGCAGACTTTACTGAACAGAGTCAGAGGCGACGATCTTGAGAAGAAGGGGAAAAGAAACTAACCAAGACCATTTTGGGGTCAAAAGTTCAATCATACACCTAAGGACTAAGGTAGCCAGATCTCAAGGAAATGAATGCAACAAGTTGTTTAAAATAGAGCATCATTTAACCAATAGCAATGATGTATCCCAATTTCCTTTACCTTAATTTTCAGCTGCAATGACTAACACTAATGCATCAAAATTCCACTTTCAACTACAAGGATTCACTAATCCTTGGTACGAAACCAAACTCCACATCAAATACACAAGCAATATGTTCAAAAAATATCATATAAAAATAAATAAATATGTAACACAGAATAAAGATAAGTAAACTAAAAGCTCAGGAAACCTCCTAATTGCTTGGTTGCATTCCATTGCAAGTGTAGTAAGCTCCTTAAACTTCTGCCCTATAGCAGAATCAAGATCCCAAGACTTATCCTCCCATGAATTTCGCGCAACCTCTGCCTCCACAATATCTTTCTCCACAGCCTGCATCTCTCTCTTCATCCTCTCCACATCTCTAGCATTAAAAGTTTGCAACTCCACTCTCTTCTTAAGCTCTTCATTCTCCTCGCAAATTTGATTCCTCTCCTCTTCCTTCGCATTCAATTCCTTTTGCTTCTCCTCCAACATCTTCTCCAACGCAGCAACCCTCCCTGTAAACTCTGCGATCATTGCGTGAAACTTCTTCACATCTTCTTCTAACACGCACTTTTCCTTCTCTAATCTTTCCCTCTCCGTTGGCCCGGTCCTTAACCCCTCGGCTTGAGCCTCCAGTTCTCCAACACTCTTCTCCAAAGCCCTGCAGTGCTCCACCATATTGTCCCTCTCTTTCTCAAGCTTCTTCACGAACTCCTTATCCAAAACCTCCACTATATCATCCTCCCCTAGTATAAAGCGCGAATAACATTCCAAAGCATATTCATTCATTCTATCTTTTTGAGCAAAAGAAGATGCGGAGTTCTGAGATAAATTTTCATTGTAGATTGCAAGCTGGACCAGCCAGTGGATTATACCAAGCCAATTAGGCCAATTGTGGGGGCTATTAGGGGCACGGAGGGTAGATTTGTTGAACTTGAAGGGACAGTTTAGGGATTTAAGCAGAGAACCTAGGTCGTCTTCGAGTTTGGAGCAAGGGAAACCAATAAGGGAAAGAAGTGAGGTGAGGATGTTCAAGAGGTCTTTAGCGGAAGGTGCTTGAGAGGGTTTGGCAGAGATGGGTGGGATTGAATGGGAGGAGAAGAAGTCGTTGACAGAACGAATCGTCACTACTTGGAACGCGCGGTCGGCGTAGGGTTCGGCGGGGGAGATGCCGCGGCCCATGGCGACGGAAGATGGCCGACTGCTGGCAAAGCTAGCATCGGAATCACGAGATTGTTGTGATACCGGAGGATGGAATGAGTTGGTGTTACGGCCGCGTGCGGAGGCCCTCATTTTTTTCTCCGTCAAATCGCCGGCGGGTGTTTGAATTTTGAGTTTCCTTCGTTTAGATCTGTTTGGTGTTTATGGGAACTCGCGCTTCTCAACTTTTAATTTTCCCGCTCAATAGTTGTTTGGAGCCTTTTGTAATTTGATCGGAATTCAACAATGCATTTGCCATTGAGACCCATAGAAAATAAAACGACGACGTCTCATTTATTTTCTTAAAAGGAATACATTAAACGCCAATTTTTAAAGAAAATAAATCTAATTATGGTTTTAGACTTTTAGTCCCTCTATCATATTGAATCAAAACCTTTACATAAAAGGATGAAACTGGCATGCCGATTTAAGGGGAAAAAAAACAAATATACTATGATCTATGTGAATCAGCCGTGAGAAGTATAGTTGTTTGAGGTTCAAGTGAACAGACCAACCCTAATAATAGATCTGCAGATTTTCAGTTCAATACTACTTGCTTCTATTGGCACTATCGGTGAAGTGTGCTGGCAATGTACCCTTGTACACATCGGATAATGCAGCAGCAGTTTCTGAGAGACTAACCCTCATCTTTGAAACCGCCTACTCAACATTTTCTTTATATTTCGACACCGTATCAGCCACCATTAAGAGTTGGCGTGCATGCATCTGAATCTCATCTTCACTTTGTTGAATTGCTTCTTGCAACCTCTGTTGCGAAGCCTCTCATTCCGGGGAAAAGAGAATTTTGATTAGAGGCCATACAGGCACTTGTACCCTTATCTCAGTAACTGTACTGAAATTTCTCACAAAATATATTGTTGGGCTGATACAGTAATGCCCACAACTTGTAAGCATGATAAGTTTAAAATAGAGCATTTAACCAATAGCAATGATGTATCCCAATATCCATTACCTTATTTTTCAACTGCAATGACTAAAAACTAATGCATCTAAATTCAACTTTCTACTACAAGGAAGAATTCACTAATCCAAAGTTTAAACTTTCTAATCGTAGGAAACCAAATTCCACATCAAAATGCATTGAGCAATGTGTTAAAAAATATCATTAGAAATATAAATATGTAACACAGGATAAAGTTAGCAAACAAAAAGCTCAGGAAACCTCTTAATTGCTTGGTTGCATTCCATTGCAAGCGCCATAAGCTCCTTAAGCTTCTGCCCGATAGCAGAATCAAGATCCCAAGACTTATCCTCCCACCAATTTCTCGCAATCTCTGCCTCCACAATATCCTTTTCCACAGCCTGCATCTCTCTCTTCATCCTCTCCACATCTCTAGCATTAAAAGTCTGCAACTCCACTCTCTTCTTAATCTCCTCATTCTCCTCACAAATTCGATTCCTCTCCTCTTCCTTGGCATTCAATTCCTTCTGCCTCTCCTCCAACATCTTCTCCAATGCAGCAACCATCCCTGTAAACTCTGCGATCATAGCGTTAAACTTCTTCACGTCTTCTTTTCAAACAGTTTTTCCTCCTCTAATTTTTCCCTCTCCGTTGGACCGGTCCTTAATCCCTCGGCTTGAGCCTCCAGTTCCCCAACACTCTTCTCCAAAGTCCTGCAGTTCTCCACCGCATTTTCCTTCTCTTTCTCGAACTTCTCCATGAACTCCTTATCCAAACCCCCACTAAATCATCCTCTCCTCGTATAAACCGCCTATAACATTCGAAAGCATATTCAGTGATTCCATCGTTTTGATTATAGATTGCAAGCTGGACCAGCCAGTGAACGATACCAAGCCAATTAGGCCAATAGTGGGGGTATTAGGGGCACGGAGGGAAGATTTGTTGAACTTGAAGGGGCAATTAAGGGATTTCAGTAGTAAACCTAGGTCGTCTTCGAGTTTGGAGAAAGGGAAACCGAGAAGAGAAAGAAGGGAGGTGAGGATATTTGAGAGGTCTTTAGCAGAAGGTGCTTGAGAGGGTTTGGAGGAGAGGGGTGGAATTGAATGGGAGGAGAAGAAGTCGTTTATATAACGGATGGTCACCGCTTGGAAGGCGCGATCGGCGTAGGGTTCGACGACGGAGACGGCGCGGCCCGTAGTGACGGAAGAGGGCCGACCGTTGACTGCTGGCATCGGAATCTCGGGACTGCTGTGCTCTGTGCTAGTGAAGGACGGAAGGAGTCGGTGTTACGGCCGCGTGCGGTGTCCCTCATTTTTCCTCCGTTACTTTGTTCTTTCAGAAAAAAAAAAAAACTGTTCGTGTTTTGTGAGGAGTACACGCTTCTTCGTCTTTTCATTTTCCCGGTCAACAGCGGCGTAGCAACGGAGGGATATAACTCAGAATGTGGATGTAGGTTAATATTTTTAAAATAGATATATATGTTTATCAAAATTAATAAATATCTATTATCAAAATTTTAATTTTTTATTTAACGGTATATAAAATTATAAAAAGGTAAAGAGTGTTTTATAATAATATTAATTATCAATTATGAAATTTTAATTTTTTTAACTTAATTAAAAATCAATTAACTTAAATTTAACTCAGCTGATTGTGAGAACTTGGTTGCAAAGATGGTGAAGAGAATAAGAAGATGGGCATCTAGCAGGTATTTTTTGCTGGTAGGTTTCAACCAATTCAAATTATTTTATTCAGTGTGTAAAATTTTTAGCGCAGAATTTTTCCAACAAAATATCAGAATATGTTATATTTTTTTATGGTAGGGAGTGAAAGAGACTGTTCATGGAGTTCGAGTTAGTTAAAAAAATTGTCATTCCAAGAAGAAGGAAGGCTTAAGTGTGAAAGATGTTATAGTTTAGAACAAGGCTTGCATGTTAAAATGCTTGTGGTTGTTGCTCTCTTCATGTTATGGAGAAAAACACCCACACAGTTGGGCTTAAAAAAAATTACTTACATTTGAGAGATGATATGCCTCTTTTAGGGATTTTATAGGGAGGCAAAGTTTGAGAGACTTTTAAGGCATATTTAGGACATGGTGCTAGATGCTTGTCACTTAAATAGTTCTTATAATTATTGGCTGGAGTTATTGGATTAGGTGCATAAGGGAAAAGATTTTTTAGCCAATGTAATTCGTGTCACATGAAATGGTTTGAATTATTTTATATGCCTACATGAAAGGAGGGTTAACCTTATTGATCATCTTTTCTTATAGATTAAACAAGAATTTTACTGATTCATCTTCTTTATTAATTATTACATCGGACTTTTGATTCTTTATTGGTTGTATGGTGAGATTTGTACAGGTTGTAATCTAGAGATTCTTGGATAAATAAAATACTATTTGTCCAAAAAAGCCATTTAACTTGTGATATTTACTTGATTAGATTTCTAAAATTTACAGGTAAATAATTTGTTTAACGTATATTTAATAATTTTATATATTCATATTAGTTTTCAATTATTTATTTTATTTTATTTTTTGTATGTATATCTCAATGGTTTGTGTTATTTCTCAATTGACATCGTGTTTTGTATCTTTATAATAATGATTTATTTATTTTATATAAAAAATGTGTATTTGTATTTTGTTTAACATGAATATAAATTTTGTTAAAGAAATGATATCAATTTAATAATGACTAATAATATTATCAATCTGAACTTACTAATAACTTTTTAAAAAAATAACAGGGACCAAATTATGGCAAATTAAAGTGGAATTTTAAATCTTAAATTTCAAAGATAGAGAAAACTAAAATCAGAATAAGAACAAGAAAATACCAATTGTGCAAATAAACAGAATCCGAAGGGGAAAAAAGAGAAAAATCAACAATAGATAGAATGTTTGAATCATTAAAGGGCAAATTTCATTGAATCAAGTGTTTGTTTACTTGCATTTGAAGACTTTTCAATCTGTGCATAGTCTTCTTCCCTGCATCCTCATCCTGTGGAAAGGCCTGAGGTTTATTTTGGACAATACAAGTCTCTATATACAAAGGATAGATGATTAGCAAAAGTTAACTGAACAAACTGCATGTTTTCCAACTAAACACAAGGAAAAGGAATTATGAATACACCAACAACAACAAATGAAAAACCACCCTTCTTCCACCATTTACTTTCCCAGCCAACCTTGTGATATGCCACCTAAAATGAATGAGATAGTAAATCACTGTGAATTCAAGGTCTATTCTTTTTATGTGTTTTTACCTATTTTTTTGTCTAACACTATGAGATGTGTAACCTTTCCCCTTTCCCCTCCTTTTAGAGGTATAACTTTGATCTAGATTTGACCGCCAGTGGCTTCTCTTCGTCTACGTCTTCTACCTGAATGTCCTAAAAGAAGTCTGCCATGCTGGTGAAGGCGGCTAACCAAAGAAATATCACCACCATCCTCATCATCATCATCTTGACCAGAGGAACCCGGATCCCCAGCAGGAGAGGTGTGACGAATATCAACAGCATCCTCATCTGCTGCATGTGTAGGTTCCCTTGGTTGTCTACCAACGTCATTATTACCTGATGGCCCAAACGCATGCAACAGAAGAAAGAAGTTCATGAAATTACTACTATCTAAGCCTACTTCAAAACTTCCATTCATTTCTGCAGGATCTGCTTCAAGACCATCATCCTCTTCATCTGTCTCAAAACCATGATGATTTCCTTCTATAACATAATCTCCTAAAACCATTGCCCCTGGCATGGCTGATCTTATCGTGCTGATCACATCCTCTCTCTCACGCTCTCGTTCAAGCCTTCTCCATTTCTGCTCAAGAGTAGGATCCACTTCACGAGGCCTTGCACAAGGATGATCTGCTTTCATGTGTTTCCTTAGTTCCTTAAAAGTCCCAACAAAGGTGCAGTCATCCTGCATGCAGCTTCTCTTTTTAGCATTTAAATATTCCCTTGCAGGTTCCACCACAGTCCATCCTTTCACTTGACCCCTGCAAAGTGGACATGCAAGTTCCGTCACTTCACACTTCTCAACCCCTGGTGCTAGAACCGGATCATCAATGGAACTATGCAAAGATTCTTCATGATTGGAAGGGATTATTTTAGTGTAGAACTTCTTGTACTGGTCAAGGCAGTTTGAATATCGGAAGCTAGTTCCGCACATGTAGGGACGGCAGCCCTTGTCATGGGATGAACAGAGAAGAAGAACAGCATTGTGAGGGCACTCCATGCAAACAGAACATGTTACATCTTTCCAATCTTTCTTATCCAAAGGTTTGGAACATTTTTTGTGGCACAAATCCCCAGAGATCCCTTGAAGACGTGAGGGCAATGAGTATGGGGTTGGCCTGAATTGCCGGAAAGCAGTTCTACGTCGTCCTTTGCTTCCTTTTGCCATTTGCAAACTACACCTCAAAACAATATTGAGCAATCAAAAAAATCTCATGACAGTAGAAATAATCTAAAATCAACATATACAGGTAAAAAAACATATAAATTACTCAGTGTGCTTGTAATTGCTCTAAGGCTAATGGTAACTTGAGGCCTATAAAACCATAATATCTAAACAGTAGTTTCCAAGATGGTTTAGAAAGAAACCTTCTGTATTTCATTTATGTAATTTGGGTTTTACTCTGATTTGAGGATATCCAAGGAGTTGTGAAATGGATCATGCATGTTCATGATAATATCTCTTATAAACTCACGACCAGCAATGTCCCAACTTGAAATCTAAAAAGTATAGTCCAAGATCCAAAAATATATACACACAACCCTTGGAAGAACAATGAGATACTATTGAGGCAACAGACACCCAGAGTTTGCTTTTACACATACAAATGCAGACAGAAACATTTTTTTCTTGTTATCTCCCTCTTTTGTCCCCAAACCACACAATCTTTATCAAAACTAAAAGGGGGAATAGAGATAAGAGGAGGCTTCACATTCCCAAACTTGATAGAACAGTCTATCTAAAGATATATTGAAGCTGGCATGCAACCTTAATCAAAATAAAAAGTTGTCTTACTTGCAAGTAACATTTTGGCTACTAAATTGATCACAGAAACTGATAATTAACAGACAACAAGCGATATTCAGCTGCTAACACTAAGTACTTCATGTCGCTAGACACAAAGAAGATAAAATGGTAAATCCTATTCAAATCTCACAATGCCAATTACGAGCCAGACCATGACCAAATCTATATATAAAAAAAATCAGCTACATTACACCCTTATCCTCTTCTTTATTACACTGATATGCCCTTTTTCTAATAATGATATGTTTGTAATTGAGACACAAATTTCTAACATTTAGGGAACCAAATTGAGGCTAGGAGGGGTGTAAATCCTCATTTCCAAACCACAAGCTACACCCACACCCTTATCCTCTTCTTTATTACACTGATATGCAATTTTCTAATAATGAAATGTTTGTAAATGAGACACATCATTTCTAACTTTAAGGAACTCATTTCCAAACCACAAGCTATTCTCTAGCAATCCGTAAACAAATCCTCCCTGTGCTCACTATGCTTGCAAATTGCTAGAGAGCAATCCACCACTGACTTGATATTGAAGTTAACATTTAAAAAAAATCTAATAATATCAAAATTTGAGATCCATAAACAAAATGAAAATTCAGTATGCTCCTATCATTGACAAAATTCACATCCATGTGCTCATTATAAAAGTGAAATAAAACATCTACCACAAAAAATAAACATGTCAATCAAATCATCAACAGAAAAGAAAACCCTTGATACAATTGACACCCATGTCCCATCATCCACGTCAATTAGATCATCCTTCATTGAACATGGCAAAAAGAACAACCCCAATCAATGGGAGACCCAAATATGAAGGGGCAATTCATAATTTAGAAGGGTGAATTTCAAAGAATCTCACCTGTTTTCGAAAAAAAGCTGTGGAAATCTAGATCGAGATAACGAGTTAGTTGAAGATACCAAGTCTCATCTGATAAAAGAACACCCAGAATTAATAGATTTCTTTATATAGATATATAAACTTAAAACAATCGAAACAACGTGCTTTTATCAATAGATTCACGCGATAATACAGTTAATTATTTGATTAAATAATCAGAGGAGAACATGAAACTACGATTCTACCCACATGGGACTTTCAGCCTTGATCCATCTAAGATCTATAATTATCGAATTCAATATTTAATTTAAAAAATAAAGGACAAAAAAAAGAAGGAACTTGGAAGTATTTAAGATTAAAATAATTTTATTTAAAAAAAAAAAAAACTTCAAAGCTCAAAGAGTAAAAAAAAATGAAGTTTCCTATATTCGTTTCTTCTCCGGTGAAGCTAATTAAAAGCTAAAAAATTCGACGGGTAAAGCAAAGATAATGCAACGGGCATTCTGTAACGTGCCAAAATGAGAGACAGAAAACGTTGCCGTTTTAGTTAATTTTTTTATATTTTATTTTAGTTTAGTGAAACAGTGAGTTTTGATTAGGCACTTAGACTTGTAAAACGCTGCGTTTAGCAGGATAGAGCTATATGGTCTGGAGCTTATCATTTTCTTCCTTATCGATTGAATGAATAAAAAAAACTCAGTCTTTTTTCCTGAACTTTCTTATCTCTTTTCTCTAATCTGATTCTCTTCTTTCCTTTGCTCTCTTTAAAAATTCTAAGTTCGATTTGGTTCTTTACAAAGGTATCAGAGACCACAGTGATCCTCATGAATGACGGACGGAGTATTAACTCGGAGTCAAGATGCACAAGCAACATTCACTCGTCTGGAAAATTCCATTGATAGAATGTTTCAGGAGTTTCAAGCCAAATTTTTGGCAGATGCGAAGCAGTTGCTAGAGAAGGCCTTCGGAAAATCAATTGACTTTCCTGTCGATATTCAATTGCATGACGATGTAAAGTTGACAGATTTTGCTGATCCGACACAAGTTTTGGATCCATCTATTGATGCTATGGAGGTGGGTTCGGATGAAATCCAACAGTTTGATGAAATGTTGGTGCCAACAGTTGAAGTAATTGATGGTGAAAGGATTTATTCAGGGCGTGATGAAGTTATGCTTACTGAGATGAATCCTGCGGATTCGAATGACCAAAATCATGGTTTATTCGAAATCCCACAGGACAAAACCCCAATTTTGGAGGATTGTGATGACTTGCCCAAGGGTCTGTTGGAGTCAGATGGTTTTGACCAACAAGAACAATTGGTAACATACTCCACTGCAGCGAAGGTGTTCGATGAATTGTCGATGACAATAGATAAAAAACTCAACAAAAGCAATCATGAGACCAAGCTGTTTGATCACATGCTTAATGGAATACAAACAATTTCAGCACTGAAAGAAATCAACAAAGTAGTGGGAATCAATACTGTTGATGGTCGAGGTAATGATTTGGATGAGTTTTTGCTTACTAACTGTAATTTTACTGTGAATGAGCAATGGGAGTCGGAGTCATTGCAATTGATTTTATTTGTTTCAACCTCAAAATTTGTAAAGGATAGCAAGAATGTGTTACCAGCTCATGCTTTTAGCCTATTTAAGATTTTTTTTATCCTGATATTTTCTTTGACAATGCAATGATATCTACTAGGTGTAGATTCAGTTTTGTTTTTTATGGTAATGGTAGTATTGAAAATAGACAAACCCAACAGTTTCCTTTACAAGCACATTCAAAACAGAATTGTACTATTAATTTGGTGCGGGTTATCATTCGAAATAGGTTTCGTGGGCTGCAGGGTGTTCTTATAAAATACAAGGATCTATAGGGGAATTTGGCTACAATGACTTTTAACAGATAATCTTAAGTTAGCCGAATCAGTTGGTGGAGTATCAAGAGGATCACTTAGGTTATATATTGTTGAAGTTAGTTCAGACCAGGAATCAGCTTACTACGGAGTAAGTAAAGATGGTGTGGTAAATATTGAAGAGAAATTGAATATTGTTTTTGAGAATGGTGAAGCTATAAAAAGAACATACATAGAGGATTGGATTGTCCAATTTGCACTATTTTTCAAGAACTATATTGGGTTTGATTTTGTTTCGTACTTGGATTTTTATGAATTTGAGATGAAATTATATTCAGAAACAATGGCAGATGTTGTGACAAGTGACGCCGCACAAGAGCCGTTTGAAATCACAACAGATAAATTTCAAGAGATGGTTGTTCTGGCAATGTTCAACGGGGGAAATCTTCATATGTCCAAGGCAAGGAAGCATTCCAAATTAACAAAAGATGGTTCAACAAAATCTATGTTAGCCCAGGTTCAGATTGCATATGAGTCGGAACAAAATGAGTATGTATTGGCAGCAAAAAGGCATAGGGAAGCATCGAAGATTAAACCAGATTTTCATCAAGTTTTTGAAGAAGTCAACTTTAGTGGTGCACATGTATTATAATTCATTTTTTATCTCGGGAAAAACACTACACCTCTTTCAACAACAGTTGTTGCTTGTGTTAGAAAGAAAATTTGTATGGATGATTTTGGTGAAACTGAATTCAAGATAACCTTAACAAAGATCAGATCAACTATAAAGTCAGAATTGATAGAATTTATTGAAGCTGAGCCTGAGTTGGTAGTGCCAAAATAATTACTATTCCCGCGACAATTGCAAGAGTTTAGGATGTTGCAAGAGTCTTCTTTTGTTCCTCTTAGTCCTGAAAAAAAGGGTCACAACATGGAAGCTAAGGGAGGAGGGATGCTGCTCATAGTTGGTCGGGAAAGAGGCATTGAATCTTCTGATTCAAAAGGAGCTGAAGAAATAGGTGTCCACGCTCTCAATGAGGGTTACCGAGGTAGAAACTTCTCAAGGGAACAATCACTTCATAGGGCGTTGGAGCATAGTGTCTGCTTCGAGGTTGCATTTGATAGAGCTCGACAATTGTATTTATCCTACTATCATTCTATTCCGAAGAGTTTGGAATGTTCAAGGGCTCGCAAACTCATATTAGCAAGGATGAATGAATTGAAATCAAGTGCTTGTAATCAATGGATTCTTAAACAGTTGTTGGTGCTTGAAGCTCTCATTACCAAGGCTGAGAAATGTTGTGTATTGATTGTTATTGGATACTTGTCAGAATTTATGAATGACTCCAATGATGTGGATATGATTAAGATCATAGTTGTCTTTAGTGTTGAAGGGAACTAGTAAGCCTTACTGAGTCATTTATTGAAGCTATGAATGCTGTTTTTGCTGCAGTGTGGTTGGATAAGAAAAATGTTGATGCATCTTGAAAGTTGAGAGTCTCCCATGACCATGATTTTTGTATATATGTACGACAATTACAAGCTGTTGTTTTTCGAGGCATTATTCAAGGTGGACTGGTTGTTGTTTAATGTGGTTTAACATCTCCACCATCAATGGTTAGTGATGCACTTATAGAAGACAAAACTATGTTCAATGCAGAAAATGGTGCAATGAATTTATCTGCACCGAAAGTATTCGAGACTCTTGGTGCAATTAAGCCTGACTGTCAGTTCTTGGAGCCAGATTGTTTGTGTCCAAATCATAACCTGAACCTTGATGTTCAGTCTATTAGAGCTTTTGATCCCGGGGGGAAAACCATTTTGAACGAGGCAGCCAATATATTTAGCCATGGATTTAATTTTGACATGAATCACAAGTTGGCAACCTTACTGTTGGTGCTCAAGCAAATTTGGTTGAGAGGAAAATGGCAATGATGAATATCTGATCAAATCATTTAAAGAAAACAAGGATGGTCAAGTGTGGGAACCGAGTTGTCACTAAAGCTAAGTTGGGATGGATTGATTCATTTTCAGATGATGCAACTTGGAAAGTCCTTCGTCATTGTAACTATAGTAACTACAATTATATGCCTTTGATCCTTGAGGTTAAGGATCTTTTGGAAGCAAGGGGTATTGTAATGTGCCAAAATGAAGAGACAAAATGTTTACGTTTTAGTTAATTTCCTTTTCATCTTATTTTAGTTTAGTGAAACAGTGACTTTTGGTTAGGCACTTAATCTTGTAAAACGCTGTGTTTAGCAGGATATGGCTATATGGTCTGAAGCCTATCATTTTCTTCCTTATCGATTGAATGAATGAAAAAAACACAGTCTCTTCCCCTGAACTTTCTTATCTCTTATCTCTAATCTGATTATGTTCTTTCCTTTGCTCTCTTTAAAAATTCTAAGTTCGATTTGGTTCTTTACACATACCAAGCAAAATGAGATTGGAAATATTGAAATAAAATAAGGGTTAGAAAATGAGAGTGATGGGAATTCAGGGTTTTGTTTTTAGCAATGAAATCGGAAGAATTGGCGACGAAATCGAGGGATTGAAAGAGAGGACTGATAAGCGCCCAAGAGAGCTATATTAAAAGTTGGGTTTAAATTTGATACACAGTTTGTGTATTTTACACAAGCCTGTTTATTTCTGCTATAAATCAAAATTAAACCTAAATCCTAAAAATTAAACCTTAAACCCTAAATTCTAAACACTAACCTTAATTCTAAACCCTACAACCCAAACCCCTAAATTCTAAACCCTAAACTAAACCTCTAACCCTTAAAACTAAAAGGTATGTGTAAACTAAAGTTTATACAGACTGTGTATTGAAGTTTTTCTCTTAAAAGTTTATGTCAAAAAGAGAGAGAGCTATATTAAAAGGAAAAGAGTACCGTAGAAATGACTCGACGAATTCAAATTCGGGTCGGGTCAATGGCCATTTCTTTCTCTCTCTCTCTTTTTTAAAAAAGACGTGCGAGATTAGGTTTAGCTTGATACACGCGCGTTCGGGTGTTCTGAATTTCACGTTTTCGCGAGACGTGGTTGAGATTTACGTGCATTTTGGAGAGGTTGTTAAAAGACGCGCCGATGATTGGGGGCTCAGTGAGTTTAAGATTTTGTTTTTGGTTGAGGTGGGAAAATCATGGTTTGTGGCAAACTAAAGTTTTGCAAAAGTTAGAAAAACTAGCTTTTGGCAAACCAAGGTTTGAGAAGTTAATTTGGGGAGTAAACTAAGATTTTGACACTCAAAAGCTGTCTGTTTTTAGTTACTTTTAAATTTTCTTAAGTGGAAAAGCTAGTTTGACCCTCTAAATAAAAAAAAAAAGTGAGTTTAAGACTTTGTTTTTGGTTAAGGTGGGAAAATCATGGTTTGTGGCAAACTAAAGTTTTGCAAAAGCTAGAAAAACTAGCTTTTGGCAAACCAAAGTTTAAAAAGTTAATTTTGAGAGTAAACTAAAATTTTGACACTCAAAAATTGCCTGTTTTTTTATTACTTTTGAATTTTCTTAAGTAGAAAAGCTAATTTGGCCTTCTAAATACAAAAAAAAAACAGGGCCACAGTGTAGATGACGCCAGCCTCGTTGGCGGTTCACGCACTGTCATGAAAAAAAAGGGATTAACGAACGGTTCACGTGGCTATAACAGTTGAGTAAGGGAGCGGCTTTATGCTGCGCTGTCTGCGGTGGTTGCTTTTCTTTCTTTATTTTAAATTCTAAAAAGTAATTAGTTTTATTGTAAATCGGTCCCTCAACTGTACTTTGATTCCCATGTTTGTCCTTCAATTTTTTTTTGTCAAATATGATCTCCAAACTATCAATTTATACCTAGTTTATCCAAAAAAAATACCAAGCCAATAAAAAAGTGACATATGACATAATTTTATTGGATTTTATACACATTCGAGTAATACGAGGAAAAAAGATAGCTAGGTTCTACTTACAAAAGGAACTTACCAATTTATAAATCAAGAACAGTTCAAGGATCAAATTATGTAAAAATTTAAAGAAATTTTAACAAAAGGACCATTTTGCTACTATTCTAAATATACAAAGACCAGTTTGCTCATTTTTTCAGAAGATCAAACTGCAATTTGAAGTATAGTATAGGGAGTGTTATGGTACTTTTCCCCAAATCAAATGCAAGTTTTCCATAATTTGAGGTATAATGGAATGATAAGCAACTTTTGGGGATAAAACTACTAATCTAAGTTGACAAACGTACAAGTTTTAAACTATTGATGTGCAATGGAAAGGGGTACAAGAGTACTACTTAAACATGGTGATATGCATGAACGTGGATCTTCGTGTCACTTTTAAAACAAAAACACCGATTGATTTTCTCCGATTATAAATAAACTACACGGTTTCTTCATGGAGACTGAAACCAAAACTTACAATGCTGCCAGTTCAGCCTTCTTGTCATCCAAAAACTTTAGCTCCTCACGCCAAACATCTAGTTTTGCCAAATTTTCCAACTGTTCCGGTTTCATATCTTGCTGCAAAATTTTCTGCTGTTGAGCTTCTGCCAACCGAATCTACATACACAAACCACAATCTAGGTAAATCAAAAACATAACATAAAATTTATGTACACTAGATGCTTTATGCGCGGAAAGCATGTCGGATTTAAAACAACTCTCAGGAAAAGCATTAAACCACCATTCCTACTGTCCGAGGAAAGGGATAGACATTGCTGAAATAAAGAAGTAATTATATGCTGAAGCTACTCAAGAATCCTCAAACATGTTTAGACAACTCGAATTTACACAAATACAATTGTAAATCAAAAAATAACATAAAATTTTATAACTAGAAAGAACCCTATTTAAAACAACTCAAATATTAAACCACCATTTCTATTTGTAACACTTGAAATAAATGTAATTATATTTACACAAGAATCCTCAAACATGTTTAGTAATTTGACAACGGGATTGTCACTCAAATATTCATTTGTAACCTTGATGTCTTTTCGAGTCCTGAGTAAAGTGCAAGGAATTATAGAGGTATATATAGAACTACTCAGGCATATTTATTTGCTGCAAACAAGCCTCTTTCAGACAAACATACAAATATACACACTCTTCAAAGAGAAGCATCTTGATCCAAGAAAAAGAATAAAAGACCAGGAATCGATATTTATTGGAATATGGCAAAGAATAATAAGCAAGGATTTTGTTCGTTGCCCCCCTCCCATGACAGATGAAACTGTACCTTCTTTTTAAGGGCCTGATTTTTTTATCGAGATCTTGAGCTGGTGTCTCAGCATCTGAGGCCTCCACTGAGTTTGAGGGAGGAGAGGTCAAAATAAGATTTTGAGAAACAGAGAGATCTGTTATCTGAGAAGTTAGTGATTTAACTGATTCTGATCCATGATCTAAATTTTCCTCAGTTAAACCATCTTCTTTGGTCTCATCATCCGCCACTGCTTCCAGGTTCTTTTCCTTTTCAAGAGCAGCCTGCCATATTAGTAAATCAGTATATGAAATGATAAGTACTAATATGTAGAATCTTGTCAGCCTAATGTCTAGATTCTAGAACAATTGCAAGACTACATATTTGTCTCTCACTATATTAATGGAGCATTAAGCTCAGTATATCGAGCAACAATGCAAGTGTGATGAACCACAACAAAAATAAGTCTACCATCCTTTTTTTTTCTTTTTAATAACAAAGCAAATTAGTCAAATAGAGATAATAAACTACAGTCCTGCAAGAAATATAATAACCCGGGAAGCTGTTAGCAGACCATACATGTCTTCACAATTGCATTAAACAAGATTGCATAAACCATTAAACGCAAACTAATTCAAGATCACATCAACAAGCTTCATACCTGTATCTGTTTCTCTTTCTTTCTTTCATTTCTCTTTGCCGACTTAGTCTTTGGTTTCGTATCCGTAGGTGGATCATAACCCGGAGGCCCTACTTGCGAAGCCATCTCCTTTTTCCACTGCAACACATAAAACAAATATCAATGTCACTCTACCCAACATTTTCAGGCGATATTGCCGGTTGCCACAGAACAAATCTTAGAATCCGATGTGACAGTCACCGTACTTACTAAATGGCTAATTTTCTGCTCATTCAACAAAAGATTATCAACAATTGAGTTACTTAAACATTAAATTTTTAACTCCAAAACTCAACCATAGTGCCATGGGAAATTTTCCCACATTTACAAACGCCAAACATAAACAATGAAGCATCTGAAAAGCAAATGCATATCATACACATCAAAACTGCAATTTTATTGCCATCCCCACTCTTCTTCCTCATATTATAACCATTAAAAACAAGATGAAAGACGAAAATCACATGCATATGAATGCGCACATTACATACATGGACAAGTGACATACCAGGGCACCTTTGGACTGGTAAATGGCGACTTCCTCTTGGGGAACATACCCGGGCCGAATCCGAATAGGTTTTCGAAGGGTACCATCAGGTCTTCGAGTTGGCGCTATAATTCTTTCTCCTTCTTTTGGGGTTATGCCCAATTCGGTCATCTTCTTCGATTGCTCTTCAACTCCACCATTATTGCTAGCCATTGATTTTTATAATTTGAAATTGATGGATTTCGTTTCGCTTGGATCCTCTGTGAATTCGAAGTAATTAATGCTTCAGTTCGCTGAAATCAATCAAAACGTAGTAATTTAAGCACCATCCGACTAGCTAAAGCCCTAAAAAGATACTGGAAAATGCAGATGTTATAATTTCATTTTGCTCCTTAAAGTTAAAAGGTATTTCCAATTCAGTCCTCTTATCTTTTCTAACTTGTAAGGGGATAATAACTAATAAGGTTAAATGGTTAACAAATTAAATTAGAAGTGGAAATTTAATTTGAAGTATTTATGGTGTTACCTACAACATAACACTCTTATCTGGTTCAGAGGCTTATTCGAATAAAAAGTATCACATTTGGTAATCAAAGCATTTACAATTAAAGAATCAAAATATCGGAATTTATCATCATGAAACGAGGGTTTAGTTGCATCAATCAAATCATAGAAGGGCCGTAAAGTTCAGACATTAAAAATAAAAACATTAGGTCAGTTTTTTACAAATGTGTATCCATCTTAAAATTTAGATTTTAAAATAAAAGGTTGTCAAAATCAACTACTAATGTGAATTTATCCCTTTTTAATAAAAGGGAAAGTCATTGAAGTTCCTGTTGAACTTTAAAAGAAATTTAAAGTGAGTTTTTTAATTAAAGGATATTACCAAATTTGAACAATTTAATTTATAAATGTATAATTTTATTTAGATTCGACACCAAACATAAACCTGCCTTGTGATGTATTACAACAACAATATCATCGAAGCAATCACCTTGTCGGAAGCAATGGATGTAAAAACCTTATGTTTTCATCTTCAGCTACTGTCTATGTTTGGCCAAAGGAAGTGCCATGTTCCTTTATAAATATCCTTCTAATATTCACTCACTCTTTTTTTTCCTTCATAAAGATCCTTGTAATTTATTATCATTATGCTCACGAAACAGTCCAATTTGTTAAAAGTTGAAGCTTACCGGCACCATAACATAGCATCATGTCGCTATCAAGTAAGCAAAATTTCAAATCACACACCTAACATTTTTACAGTAAGGAAGAAACATCAAGATTACAACACCCAAACTCGTCATGCATCAGGATATGAGATCTAACGATGATGTCATTTTTGTTTTACCTGTTTTATTATCTAAGCTAGAAGGCGTGCCCGACTCAGATCCCTCTTCCTCGTGTACAATTAAAGAATATGGACAAATTACCAAGAAACCTGCCAGTTCACTATCTATAGCAGAAGGTAGAAGTAAGCAAAAGTCAAACTATTAGGCAACACATTTGTTCCCTTTGCAAAGCTAATTCAAAGAACCAGTTGCCCTGAGGATAATGTCTTATCTTTACGTGGGCTCTGATCATGGTGGTTTGAAGGATTTTACTCCCTCTTATCCTCTTCCGAGTCATCTTCCTCATCGGAGATACCAGCATTTCCATTCTTCTGCTCCTGCTTGACTAAACTCACTTCCCCATTTGACTGCCCCCTGGTTAGAGATTGGGCTTCTTCTTCATCAAATTCCTCCCCCACATCTTCCGAGTAGCGTATCTGAGGACAATTAGTATTGTTGAGTATGTTTCAGAAAAAAAAAAGTGACAAAAGTACAGAAGAATTAAAGCTATAAGATACCCCTAAAAATAAATGGCCCATGACAGCCTATCTATAGGGTAAGTTCCCATCTATGAATGCCGATTCTAACTACAAAAGGTTACTAAGGGCCATAAAGTGACATTCCTTAGGTGACATACCATTTAAGCTTTTTTTTTAAATTAAGATAAATGAAAAGAGGCAAAGGCTATTCGACTGACTCAGATAAACATTACCGTTGGGAGCTTTGAGATGGAGCCCAAAGGTAGCAAATAACACATAGTAGTACAAATGAAAGTATGTCCCAGAAAGCTGTGATGATCCAAGCACTCTGCCATCTCTCATTGAATGGATCTGTTGCTTTGAAGTATATCTGTAATACCAAACAAATCAAATCCGCCATTTTAGTCTTACTAAGGGCTGCATACCAGTCATTGATCCACAAATTATGACATGAAAATTTCAACCAAGAAAGAAATCAAAATCTAGACAAAACATACCTCGTAAGTTATCCATGCAACTGAAGCAATCACAGCCACAGCTAGTGCGTTTGAGAATTTCCTATAGAGGTCCAACTTTACTGATATTCTCTTTGCCTGGATGAAAAAATAATGACGTGGAAAAGAATAAGCACAACTATCTCAAAGGAGAAACTTAACATCTCAAATCATTCAATCAGAAAAAGAAGAAAACTACGAAATACCTGTAACTGCTCTAGTGTTTTCGAAAGAGATGTAAAAATCCATAATATCAAAAATGCATCCAGGAAAGCATCAGGAAGGGCTAGGAAGAGTCTTGCTCTTCCCGATATGTCATTGATGGTCCCTACATGCTCGGTAATGTCCAGCAATTCAGATGCCAAAAAATAAGTAGCTCCAATAAGAAGCACCTTTGAGGTAAGACCACCTAAAGTCGGGCGTACAACACCATAGCCCATAGAAACTGAAAGTATGAGAAGTCGAGAAAGTGTTTTCTTTATAGCTCCAACTGTTACAACCCAAGCTGTAATTACAACAGGTCTCATTCCTGTTTTATTGAAATTTGAATAATCAAGATACCACAATATCATTTCAAACAAACCCAGACCAATTACAACAGCGATGCAGTGCTGAAGTTGTAGGATATCTTCCCAAAACCTCACGTATTGCCAGAACCAAATGGCACTAAGCAACAAATAAGCAATTGCCATGTACACATAGAACTTCATCAATGGAGCCATTCTCCCGGGTAAATAACCACCAGGGTTCTTCCATACTGTCTTCCCACTCATAATTGTTCCCTTGAGTTTCGGATCACATGCTATAAAAAACAAATTATACATCCCGGTTTTCTGGATGGGAACCTCTGCATTGTCCATATCTGTCGATAAATCATTCCCACTGAACTGTATATTTAAAACAATAGGCCAATTAATCTCGGTTGCAGAAGGTATCCTAATGACTTCACCTTGCTTGCAACCTTCCAGCTTAGCAAGATCAGGGGTGCAACATATTGACCTCTGTCCACCATAAGCTGAACCGCCAATATTGTTTCTATCAGCAGCCTCAAAAATTACCGCTTGTATCAGCCCGGTACTATGTTCCATCTCAGAAGGTTCATCTGCAGCATCCGGGGTCCTCCAAAATGTGATATTTTCAAACCTATATAAAAATTACAATCAAGGCATCAGATTTTGAAAATGGAACCATTAATTCAGCAACTAAAATTCTAGTTTTACAAATGGATGGACGTAGTTATTTTACATCTACACACTACACCTACACAATATCTAAATTGCAGAATTAATTATATATTTTATCAAATGATAACGCCACAGAAAATTTAGATCTGGTCATATAATCATTTCAACTCGATCGATATGCGATTAACAATAGTAAAATTTAGAAAGTCCATTTCTTAATTTTCAAAGAGAAACAAAAAGGAACAATAATGCATCTTACATTGATCCTCTAGGCCCTCTACACTAGCATGGCATAGATAGTAAATCTGAAAACGCGACAAGCGTCAATGACTTGACTTTCTAACAGATCTAATCCAAAATCGATAAAACAACGTTACATTCTACATTCAAACATTCAAAAATTAAGTAGACGAAATGTTTCGATGATTTTACCGAATAAAAGAGCGACCGTCGGTGGCGGAGTTGTCGGAGGAGAGAGAAACGTCGAGGCCTTCGCTACCTCCGGGAAGAAGGTAAGCATTACCGACTTCATTGAAGAGCTGTTTCTGGTAGATGTGGATTGAAGCATCGATCGATGTTAATCGAGTTGATAATATAAGAAAGATTAAAATACCGATGGATTTCAAGGCTATTTGAAACGCGAAATCCATGGCGAGGGATTTGGTGGACTAGTCTTCGGCCCCGACCGGAGAGAAAATAGATCGGCGATTTTGAGGGGGCGGTTGAGAGTGAGTGAGATTGAAGCTATGGCTTAGAAGCAAAAGAAGTAAAACATAGCCTTACACTGTCGGTGTGAGGGAAGTATGGTTGACGCGCCATAAAACACGTGCGTCGTACCATGTTTTTTCTGGCTTAATACTCAATTTAACCCTAAAAATCATTTTTTCTCATTTTAGTACCTACATTTGTTTGACCTACTTTGGTACTTAAACAATTATTCTGTCCCGATTTACTATAAAAATTAGAGTAAAATTTTAAAATACAGGCTGTGTTTAGTTTATACAAGCTTTTTTAATTTTAGAGGCTAGGGGCTTAATTTAGGGTTTAGAGTCTAGGGATTTGAATTACAATGTTAAAATTTAGGGGTTAGAGTTTAGAGTTTTTGGTTTAGTTATTTAGGGTTTGAATTTATAGTATAAATATACAGACTTTGTATTGTATGGACTAATTTTGATTTTATGTTAAATGAAATAAAAACAATGGACTATGTGAAATTATATTAGTTGATGATGTTGAAAGTTGATTAACTAAATAAACTTGCTGGTTGTGGTGTCTGATTAAACAATTATAAAAAAACAATTAAACAAAAAGAACAAGAACTGACACCTTAATCAAAATACTAATCAAAACAATTAATGTATTCAATTAATGGTGGAGTAATGGTATAATATATTTTTATACATATTTTAATTATCTGATCATATATACACTGTAGATAAAATAATTGAATTCGAGTTGTAAGTTATGAGCCAAGGGATACTAAGACCAAATAAGCTGCTTCATAAACCAAAAACTCATAAGTTATGAGCCAATGGATAATAAGACCAAAATAACAAGGAAAGAGGCATTTAAGACAAGCCGATCGGTGAACCAAAATTAAAGTTTATAGAGTTTGGATAACGTCCACCACAGTTGGGCAAAAATGACAAATATTTCCGGGGGACATTAAAAACAAGTTTTAAAACACAAACAGGTGTTAAATGGAAGAATTCTATAAATATTGTTTCAGAGCTTTTTTCTTAAAATATAATAGTATTTTTATTTTAATTATCAAAATATTATCTTTGTTATAGTATTTTAGAAGTCGAATTTAACGAAATCTAACTTTGAACAGTAAATTAAAAAAATTAAAGATAAATTCAAGAGGATCCGACTTCAAGTAATTTTTAAAGGTTTTCGAAAAAAATACTATTTAAAATCAAATTCTGATAAATTCAACTATTTAATACTATAATAAATATAATATTTTAAAAATTAAAACAATATTATATTTTAGAAAGAAAAAAATCTTAAAGCTATATTTAATTCAAAATTCCGGTGGTTAAAGCCATATAAGTGGTTGTGGTTGTTCCAACTTCAAAACATAATTTTGGGTGCTGTGTTGGGTTCGGTCTGGTTTCGTGTCAGCTAGCAAATGTTGAAGCAATCATCCAAGTTTGAAGTTTCTAGCACGTTTTTAGTTTCGCTATCCCAATATTTTCCTTTGCACCAAACAGAAAGCCAGCCCCTCACGCCTCTCTTCTTCTTTAATTTCCAATTTCTCTAGATAGAAATTTGTCTCAAAGCTTGAATCTTTGTACACTGGCTAGAACAAAAGCTTGAATCTTTGAAAACCAGTAACCCAAAAAACTTGTGTTTTCAATCCAAATCATGGATTCAGTTCCTCAATCCTGAAATCCCACCAAAAAGAAGAAGAAACAAAAGTAGTAGAAAAAGATGGTTTTAAGGTTGCCGGTTACTCAGTTAAAAGCATCGGATTTTGGGTTGAATTATCTGATATCTGGAAATGAAAACGTTTCCAAGTTTGGGTATTTCTCAAGGAATTCTGCTTCAAAGCATAAGCATAAGTTTAGGTTCAAGCTTGTGGGAGCTCAGAGGGATAGATGGAAGCTCAATGACATTGACCCCAGTATTTTTTTTCTAACTTAATTGTTCTAATATTGAATGGAGATGACTTTCTAAATATAGTAATTTTAACTAGTGTTTTTGATTCTTAGTTCTATGTTTGCATTTACCTTTTTGGTCTTTTGACAGAGATTTTGCAAGAAAGAATAAATTCATGGCTGTCAAAGACCCAACATTTTTTGACTGAGGTGACTTTGCCACTGGTAAAAACTGGTCAAAGTGGAAGTGGAAAGCCTGATACTGGAAATGAAGCTGACACTCAAGACATTGAAGAGATTTTCATGGCAGAAGGGATTATTCCTAGTAGTTTGCCTAATGGAAATCTTTCATTAGCTGCTATTGTGTCTATTGAGCAGTTTAGCAGGTGAAATTATCGAGAATTACTCGAATTGTGTGTTTTGTTGCCCAAGTATACATGTTTCAAGAATGTTTTCTTTGATTAGGTTAGGACAATGTTTAGTTTGGATTGTGGTAATGACTATTGGAAGTTGAGTTTACAGGATGAATGGATTGAGTGGCAAAAAAATGCAGAAGATATTCAAAGCTCTCATTCCGAAACCCGAATATGATGATGCTCGTAATTTGGTGGAGTATTGCTGCTTTAGGTACCTGTCCAGGGATGCCTCTGATCTGCATCCCTGCCTCAAGGTCTGTAGAGCTGTTATTATATGAATGCTTTATGTCCATTTTTATTATTTCTGACTCGTTTTCTCGTGTTTCTTACCGTTTTCGTTTGTGTGTTATCGATATTTTACAGGAACATGCATTCCAGAGATTAATGTTCATCACAATGCTTGCTTGGGAGAATCCTTACAGTGATAAAAACGATTCACATGCTCATGCACTCACAAAATCTTCTCTTAAGGTCCTTTTCTTTTATTACCATTTAAAGCATTCTGAAATTATATTTGGATTCGATTATGCTGATATATGAACAAATTAATGTCCTTGCATTTTGCTGTTTAATATGTAGTTGCAAGAGTTGGAGTTGTGATATTAATTATTTTTCTTGGTGGTATTGAAGGGAAAGCTAGTAGGAGAAGCAGCTTTTACTCGTTTCGCTCCTGCAATTTCGGGTGTGGCTGATCATCCTACAGTACATAACCTTTTCAAAGCTCTTGCCGGTGATGAACCAGGCATTTCATTAAGAGTGTGGCTAACTTATATTGACGAACTTCTCAAGTAAGCTTCTGATTTCATACTACTACTGCTAATTTAATTAAACTTTCACGTCCGTAAGGTGACTTTACAGTAAGATAAACAATCACTAATTGCTCAACCTCACCATGCTAAACATATTACACATATCTAAGTTTTCTTCTCTTTCTTTGTTATCTGAACCTTGACAATAAAAGTATCATGGTATTGAACACCGGACCTTGCATTCTTTTTAACGTGTCACTTTCGTTAGTTATTGCCGTAGTGCTAAGCTTGATTCCTGCTAGTTCTAGTGTAGAGTGCATGAAGGAAGGAAATTGTATCAAATCCGTGAATACCCTCAGCTTTCAGAGGAAAGAATCTTGTGCGTTGGTTCTAGCAGGAAACGACCTGTTCTAAAATGGGAGAATAACATGGCATGGCCTGGGAAACTTATTCTAACGGATAAAGCTCTGTACTTTGAGGTACATATCGATAATAACTTGTCTATCAACTTTATGTTGTAGCCCATGATACCTTTTTCATTAGTTCATGACTTGACTGATAGCACTAACGGATGAATGCATATGCATTTTTAGCATACTAAGCAAATGAGTTGAAAAGTTCAAAAATTTTTAACAACTTTGTGAGGAAACTTAGAACAATCGTATAATATATATGAGTGTGGAATAGCTGAATCTTACTATAGAATTGTTCCAATTCTTAGGCATATAATTGCATGAGAGATTGATGACTTTCATGTTGTTGCAGGCTGTTAAAATTAAAGGGCAGAGTGATGCAATAAAACTTGATCTTACAGGTCCGGGATTGGAAGTTAAGAAAGTAAAAGTCGGGCCTTTCAATTCGGGGCTTTTTGACTCTGGAGTAGCTGTTTCATCGGGTCCTGGGTGAGCTTCTCCAGTCTTTTGTTGCCAACTTGGTCATGTAGTTGAAGATCCATTTTTTCTCCATTGAAATTCCTCTTAAACAAATAATTATATTTTTGAACTTCTATTCAGTTCTCAAACATGGGTGTTAGAGTTTGTCGACTTGGGGGTGAATTGAGGCGAGATGTTTGGCACTCATCTATCAGTGAAATTATAACTCTACACAAGTTTCTTAGTGAGTATGGACCGGATGATAATGACCAATCACTATCTCAAGTATTTGGTTCTCAAAAAGGGAAGGAAAAGGCTACGGCAGGTGCTGTTAACGGCATTGCTAGACTTCAAGCACTCCAGTTCATGCGAAAGTTGTTGGATGATCCGATCAAACTTGTTCAGTTCTCGTTTTTACAAAATGCACCCCATGGTGATCTAGTGTTCCAAACTCTAGCCGTAAACTATTGGGGTGGACCATTAGTTTCAAAAGCTACGGATGCAGGGTATCAACGAGCTGAAGGAACTAGCCCTTCTGAATTGGCATTAGAAATCAGTGATCATGTATTTGACATCGACGGAAGCGTTTACTTGCGGAAGTGGATGAGATCTCCGTCTTGGGTTTCTAGTGCTTCCATTAGTTTTTGGAAGCATTCTTCAAGTAGACAATCAATAGTGCTAAATAAAAATCTTGTTGTGGCCGATAAGTCTCTTGTTGAAAGGGCAGCAGCAATCTGCAAACAAAAATACCAGACAGTGGAAAAAACTCAAGCCACCATCGATGCAGCGAAACTTGAAGGGATACCCAGTAATATCGACCTTTTCAAGGTCCTGCATCTATTTTACTATGTTTTTTGTTTCTTATCATGTGTTGGTTCTTGTTTCAGCATGTCCTGTTTATTTTATACATATAGCCTTATACGTCAATCGATTGAACTGATGAGTTCTCTTTATACAGGAACTTATTCTTCCTTTTACAATCACTGCTCGGAATTTCGAAAAGCTTAGACGCTGGGAGGAACCACACTTGACTCTCTCTTTCCTTGCATTTGTTTATACAATTATTTTCAGGTAAGACACTTCACATGAATTAAATGGCTAAATTTATCATTTGGAGTGAGATTGATTGTTAATTTATGCCTTGAGAACAAAAAAATTATAATTTGTTTACAATCATCAACTTGTTAGTCTTTTGATTATGAATTTGTGAGTTCGATATAAGTCATGCACTATATTTTTGTCTTGACGTAGAGAAATTTGTACTTTGCTTTCAAGCTTTAGCTCTTGGTTAAAGGGTGAGCTTTGAGCTTTTGCTTGTGATAGAAGGCGATGGTCTTATTTGTTAGCTACTTTTTGTTGTTATTTTCCTTCTTATCACTCCATTTTAGCACTGGTATGCTGATCTGTTGAACAATTACACCCTAGAAATCTGCTGCCATATGTTTTTCCGATGGCTTTGATTGTATTGGCGGCTAGCATGCTAACGCTTAAAGGGCTCAAGGAGCAAGGTCGTCTCGGTAGATCATTCGGGAAAGTCACTATACGTGATCAGCCACCTTCAAATACTATTCAAAAGATCATAGCCGTAAAAGATGGCATCCAGCGATGTGGAATATTTTCTCCAGAATCTGAACGTTACTCTCCTGAAATTACGTACAATTCTCCTTGCTGGTCAGCCTCAGGTACGATGTCATGATTCAAGAATGCAAACATAATAAGAACATTGTGATTTTATAGTGCTTTGGCAAATTTGGATTAAATTACATTCATTTAACATTTTTTTGCAGATAACAACTGAGGTTGCACTAGTGTTTTTAACATCCGCAACCATTCTTCTCATTATACCTTTCAAGTACGTTCTTGCATTTGTTGTATGTGATCTCTTCACTCGAGAGCTCGAATTCAGGAGGGAAATGGTCAAGAGATTACTAAGCTTCCTGAAAGAGCGTTGGCTTACTGTGCCAGCAGCCCCCGTAATTGTATTACCATTTGAAGCAGAGGAGTCCAAATCAGTGAATCA